>OZ021723.1:43725068-44328193 GCA_963978545.1 Linyphia triangularis | reverse complement strand
CGGTAATTTATGTCTAGTTTTTACCCAGTTAAGTTAATCTGGTTATATATTACTATGAGCTGTTTGTTATATCTGCCAAAATCAATATGAACTAGCACATGGACAGTTGTTTCTCTAGTTCGTATAAACGATTACATATAAACGATTTTTTTCCATTTAAGTTGAAAGATGTTCTCTTCTGAATGGTAAGTAAATAAATGCTTTATAAATTTTTATAGTTAGTACAGTTTGAATAAAGTTTATTTATTTCCATGAGATTAATTACTCAATCCAAAATTTAATTTTTTTTTTTTTTTTTATGTTTTTTAATTGCTAAGCATAAAAGTTTTTTGGATCGAAAAATGATTTGCTTAAGGACTCCATTTGACTACATTACACTGCTGTCCTTGATACGTCCGGTTCAAATCCAAATTCAACTTAGGTGATATGCTACAGTCAAACCCCGTTAACGTGAAATCAATGGGGCCACTGAAATTGTTCGCTTTAACCGAATTTCGTGTTAAGTGAATAAATTAATGTTATGTTTTAACTACAGAGACTTGCTTTAACTTCGTGTTAAGCGGGATTTCATGTTAAGCAATTTCGCATTAACGGAGTTTGACTGTTTATTAGTTGAAGACAGGTGATAGGGCAATTACACACATGGGCTCCCCCAGGAGGGTGAAAGGAGGTGCACTTGCCCCCCCCCCCCATCTCCCCTCTGCTGGATACTAACGAAGTAAAATTTCCTTAAGATAGAGAAATTGAAAAATCCAGATTAAACCAAAATAAAAAATTACCGGCTTATACTCCTCGGGTGCTTTGTGTATCCCCCTGAAAATAATTTTGTCACTGCTCATGTTATTTAAAATAACCTTCCATACATGAATTTAATAAAATTTTACAATATATATAGTTAACATCGCGATATATCGTGACATCGTGATTTTTGCTTCCCGATATATCGCGATGCAGAAATGTTAACATCGCCCAAGCCTAACACCAGGTACACGAAAGCCCGTTAGAATGTTTAGAGGAGTAAAGGCTAATGAATAGGATTTCTCAACATTCTCTCCGCAATGTCGTATATGGGGATTGGTTTTCCAGGGTTTGTCAGCATACAATTACTGCATACTGTATTGTAGTATTTCTTAAAGAGTCCAAACACCCCTCTGTGTATTTGACTCTTTAAGAAATATTACAGGGTTTTTTGGGATTTTTTTAATAAATTCTCATGTTTATATAAACAAATTAATAATCTTGAATAATAATAATAATAATAATAGCAAACATAATTTTTACAAGTCAAGAACATTGAAAGTTCCAGAGCAAAATATATAACCTTCTCATTTAAATAACAACCAATAAAAAAATTTTACTGAATCAAAATGTTTCTGATAATTAAGGCCATTTTACTCCATTTATTTATAAAACTTTTTTCAATAAAATAAAAACAAAAAAGATATGACTGCAGTTGTGCCTAGGGCCATGGACCTCTATGTGGCCCTTGGTATACGAATTGGTAATTTCATATAAAATGTCTTCTACTAAAAATGCCCATAGAGAAAGGTTTTATTGAAACATTTCATTTATTACTTCATTTACAAACAAAATTATTTACTAGAATTCAAAGAAAAGTATTTTATTTAACTTTGTAAAACAATAAAATATATAAACTGCAAAATGTTACTGCAGACCATATAAAAAAGTTTGTCACTAATAACTTGCCACGGCTTTCTCCTCTAAGATTTCAAAATGGCTACCAAAAGAGCAAGTGGGTGTTGCACTTACCCAAGTGAGTAAAAAAAACTTAAAACTAAACATTATTCAATAAAAGTAGGGTGGCCCTATATACACAAGTCTCCCCTAGTAATATTACGGTAATGAGATTTTAGCAGGATCTTCTTAACAATGCCTCAGTTTCTAAGTTATAACTTTGCTAAAGTGTTTTAAAATGAAATATGTATATACTTAACAAATAAACTCTCAATAAACTAATGCCTTCCAACTAATGTCTGTGTAGTTAAAGCTCTGTCCTCGGATGCCAAAGATGCCAAATTTGAATTCCGGGATAGTCATGGATGTTCGTTTTGTAACAGAACTGTATGTCCAGCCAAGAAGGCAAGCTTCGCCGATACGTAAGTGCTGCCATCTCGCGGATTTTCAGAGTTGAGAGCACAAAATTTTCGCCAAATTGCTCCGATTTCCAGACATGCTCAGAGCTTTGTTCTTACTTTGGCGATCGTTCTTTTTTAAACAAACAAATAAGAACATCAGATTTATTTCGTCGAATTCGTGGGAGATTTAAATAGCAGAACAAAAATGGAGGATTCTACTTTGCAAAGTAACATATTATTTATTCAAGTTTGTTCAAATTGTTCGCTTTTGTGCACAATAAATTTCGGTAATATTCTGAAGATTATAGAATTTTCGCAAGAGAATTTTAACAGGACATTTTTTGCAGTGTTGATGGTTGTGATGAAACTTGATGGTTAGTGTTCTTAATCGTTTGTTTTTATTTTTTCGTCTCATTCAGCAGGCTAGTTTTTATGTTAAATATAGTTGTTTTTTTCATTAACTTTTCTTTTTGTATTACTTTGACATCGCTTGAAAGAATGTTTATCATTTGTTAGTTGCATAAATGCAAGCAATTATTATGTGTTTATTGTGATTTTTTGAAATTTGCCTTCAATCTCAATTACCATTGCGGTTTTTTATTTTATGAATTAATAAAGCTAAATGATTATTGTCAACTGTTAGTAAATTCTTCTAAACTAGTACATGCTAAATGATATTGGTTTTTGTAGTTGCAAGTCATTTTTAAATTCTTGCACTCAATAACTAGATATTTTTTAGTTTCCTAATGTACTGCTTCGAAGAATGCATGGAAACTTTATCGAAATCATTTTCTTCTAGAATGTGTTTCAATAATTTTGTTAATTCTTGATGTTCATATCATATTTATTACGAAAACTTACTAAAAGTTCACCAATATTGGAATATGCTGTAAAAACCCCAAATCTAATATTAGGATTCGTATTGCATTACAGGACGGAACTTGCTGTAGTGGTTCAATATAACATTAATATTGTTTAAAAAAGTATTCAATTATCTTAGCTAAAAATATAATTAACGTAAATTTGGTTGAATGTGTAAATATGTCAAGTAAAAGTTTAATGAGCAAAACAGATTTGTTCTTTTTTTGGATAAAAGATTTCTGGGAAACCATAAAATTTTATCGCCAAGTGAAACCAAAAAGAGCGATAAGCTTGCCAATGTAGAAACCCTGCAATGACGTCATGTGCTCTCAACTATTTTACATTATCTCTATGGAAACTTGCCATCTTTAACCCGAAGGGTTATTATAGTATCTTTAGTCCAGCCCTGATTACCCATCATTGTGCATAAAAATAAGTCGTTGAGCATACCGTACAAACCAACCACCAACCTCAAAAAGCTATGTAATTGCAAAAATAATTAATAATTTGAAATCCTTTAAATAATCACAGACTCTTTTTTAATTAGTTTTTGTTTGAATAGTGAAATAGAAAATAATTATTATATAATCCTATATATTTGCTTTTTTGAAATGTTCTGAAAAAATTAATATTTTATATTTCTGTATTCTCAGTTTATGAAATACTTAAATATCTTAAAGTTTTTTCTGGTGTTCAAAACTTTGAAAGTTTCTCTTACTGTTTTCTTATGAATAAAATAAGATTATTTCTTCAATCCCTGACCCATGAATCCTGATAAATTTCTGTATATTGTACGATATATGTAAAACCTGTTGAAAAAATATGTTTTTACTTCAGTAATAACTGATAGACTAAATCAAATCAATGTAAATTTTTATTCCTACGCATATATTTTCATGCTTGTATATAATCAATCAATTTAAATCACATTTTAGAAAGCCAAATTTAACTTATTGTATATTTGCGTTGCAGGAGTAATCTAATTTGTTTAGTAGAAATCAAAACTTTCAAATTTCAATTTCGGCTCAAAAAATCTTACAAGAAATATACTTCTAAAGCAGGATCATCAATTTAAGCTGTCATATACGCTACTTTTTATCATTTTTCAACTGAAATCATCTCTCCGTCTATTGTATTGCACAAACAAATATTAAAAGTTTCAACTTTTTGGCATTCAATATTGTTTATTTATACTAATTCAATCTTTTAAAAATGGAATTGCCAAATAAAAGCTTTCAATATTTCCAAATTAAACTTTTTATTAAATTTATTTTCTGCAGATAGTTAAATTATTTAGTCACTAGAATATTTAAATTCCATTTGCTTTTTTTTTTTAATTTATATTTGACATTTAAGTCCAATCTTACAAATCATCAGACGTAATGTATTTAAAGTACCATTAACTTCTAAAACTCTTAATATTTCTTAATAAACTTTAACTTCAAATTAATTAACTTGATGGTCTTATTCAATTTCATATCGTCGTGCATTTTTAAAATGTCCTCCACTATTCGTTCAATGGATTCTGAAAGGTCTGCTTAATTTAATTTACTTTTATAATTTTTATCATGATTATTCAAGATTCTATTTCAAAAAAAAAAAAATGCTTATGATTTTGCAATCTTATCTTTTTTTTTTTTTTTTTTTTTTTTTTTTTTTTAAAGCATTCTTAGTCCTTTACTTAAGTGTATTTTATTATTTATGAATAAATGAATTTAAAGCAATGGAATTGCTAAGGCAGTTTTCTTAGTAGTTAAATGCTGAAACACCCTAGACTCTTATTTATTCAGGAATAACATACTTATAAAACAAGGTTATGTCTGAGAACAGGAAAATTTTGTTTAATGAAATAAAATGTTTCATTGAAAAAAGTCAAGTATTACATGGGATGTTTAATCACCTGGGTATTTCATTCCTCACACCAAGTACGTTTAACAAATATTTTTTTATCAAAAATACACAAAATGAATGTTTTATTTAACCTCACACGATATATTAGAAACACAATTGTACAAAAAGAAATTAAAAATGGCAGCTTTATTATCCATTAACTTTAACATTTATAATTATATCACTCTTTTTCTTTTTAATTTATTTTTTAAGTTTTTTAATTAATCTAACATGGTCTAACTTTTTTCCTTTGTGATCAATTTTTTTAACTATTACCGAATAGATAGACTTTAAAGAGGAAGAGTGTATCAATTTGAAAAAATAAACTATGTTTTGAAGTAAAATGAAAACTAGTAAAACTGGCAAATACACGATTGCAATGGAATACTTAATAAAGTAAACAGTTATAATAACACAAGCACAAAATTTGAGTAATTAGGACGACACCTTGGTGGTTGTCAAAAGTTTCCAGTCCCAGCTGACACCTAGTAGTTGTGACGTTAACTACTCAGTGTTTACATTATTACGAATATGCGTATGTATTTTCCTAATGCAATAACAGGAAATGATATCGTTATATTATGGACGTAATTGTATAATTTAGAATTTACTTGCATATTTTTACTTGATTCCAATCATATTTATAAGTTTATTAAAATTTAATAATACAGTGAAATTGATTTTATTTTTGTATTAAGTTACCTATTTATGCTGTACTATAAGCAGTGTTAGAAGTGTGGGTAGACGCGGAGTGACGAGTCCCCTCACTTTTCAAGAAAATATCTATGTGTCCTCCCCCCCCCCCCGCTAACTTCTAAAACCTTTGAAATCCCCCTCCCCCCTCAACTTTTAAAAACACTCAATTGTCTAAAAACTACTAAAGGAAAAATAACATTAACCTTTAAATGTAGTGACACTGAGAAAAAGTGATTTAAAGTTTTCAAATGTAAAAAAAAAAACTGTTTATGATATCCTATATCATACTATTGTAAAAATGTATAATACTACTTTGTATAAAGATGTATAAGTATTGTTATGAATAATTACTGTTACACTTAGCCGACTTTTAACTTTGAAAGTACATTCTTTTAAGTTAAATTTCTATTCTTGTTTCGTATAAAGAGAATCTATTTTCAAATGTTCTAGAACTCTCTATTAATTTAATTTCATGAATGCATGCACATTTAGAAGCACTAATGGAATCTAACTAAACAGTTTTGTTTATAATGTTGAATTATTACGTCACTTTATCTCTTACTTTCAAGTAAAAAAACTAAGTAGCAGAATATTCATTAAAATAACGATACATTTTCGACCCCTTCCGTTGTTAGTGGTAAGAAGTATAAGTTATTTCTTTACTAGTTAATGTTTTTATGATACAAAATTATAAAATTTAACGTTTGTGGGAAGATTGCACTTGTCAATAACTTTTGGCCATCCCCCCCACTTTTTTTATGCACCTCTATCACTGACTATAAGACGTCTCGAAAGCATATCACCAATATTGATAAATGATATTGAATTCCATAACTACCAAAAATTTTCAAGCTGTTTTAAGTATCAAAATATTTTGAAAAGTAGGAACTACATTTATTAATTAATGATAACAAATAGTTATCCATTTCAATATCACGCAATCTTTCCTATATTTCCTCCATAAACATAGTTCTATTTCTCTTTCTAGTTTGACAACCGTTATTTCCTTTTCATTAGTTTTGTTATGGCTTTGATTCCAAGTTTATCTCAAAGAATTTGAGGTAATTGCAAAATCAATACAATCTGGTTTCTTTTCTATTTACGTTCCCAAAATAAAGAACAAAAACTGCTCTAGCAATAAAGGAAAAAGTCAAACCTATTTACGTAAAGCTATTTTAATTTTTATTTTACAAAATACTTCTTTCAGTACAATTTCACACTTCACCGGACACATTTAAAGTGTGATGTCTATTTTTCGACACATAAATAGATAATGATGAATAATTTCTAGAAAACTTTAGAAATCTCTTTTATAAGCAGTAAAGTACTTTCAAGTACATAATCTATTTTATTTACATTATGAATAGATAATAATACGTTTTCGATTCATATTTGTGCTGGCATTTAAATCAGAAAATATTACATTTATATTTAGTGAAGCACAAAAAGGGAAAAAATATATAATCCACCAAAATGGAAGTAGATAGAGCCCTTATCTCAATTTTATTTTGTGTCTTTCAATTTTATAAATTTTATGAAATTAAATGAATAGCTTATTGATATAATAGGCAGTATTGATATATAATTGATATAATAGCAATTTAAATATCTCTGTTGACATGAACTCTTCTATCAATGAAATTTAAAATCCGTACATATTGACATTCCAAATTGCCAACCTGATGGCTGTGGGGTTAGTTCTCTGGCCTCGCATCCAAAGGTGCCTGGTTCGATTCCTGGGTTAGACATGGAGGTTCGTTGTGGTTTGGAATCCACGTAAAGCTGTAGGTCCCGGCCTTATTAGCCGTTATCGTACAAAAATTAAGTCGTTGAGCGAACAAACATTTGAAATTTTTGACATTAAATCCAAAGTTCTGAATATTATATTCAAATATTTGCAAAGTTTAAGTCTTTGAAAGTTATTTCGTTGTATTGATGAACTTCGTTGTTTGAACAGATGTCGTAGGGTGTATATATTCAATTGGATTTTAAATATTGTGAAATTAACTTTTTCACCAATACTTAAACTAATTATAAAAAATTTCAGCAAATAACAAATTCTTGTCATAACTTAGGTTGTTGAATTTTTGTCGCATTAATGAATTGAACTTTATTAAATCAAATATTTGCTTTACATAATTATAATGATAAAAAAATTAAATAATTCAAATCCAAATATAGTTTAATAAATGTATAAGCTTTCTTTAAAGTAAACCGATATATAGAAAAGCCAACTTCTTATTAATATATATATATATATACCAATGCAAAATCTAACTAACTTTAATTAAATTTTTCAATGATAATTTGACAATTATAAACTCGCAACTTCACTTTTATTGTGAAAACACTTAAAATTATTTAATAATTTTTAGTAGCTGTTTTCTAAGATTTCATACCTTTTCAACATCGAATGTTTTATAACACAAATAATACTAATGAATATTAAATGTTATAGTTACAACTTAAATGATATTTACATTTTATAAGCTTTTGAATTATGAAACAGTGTAATATTAATAAACTTAACGTGAATGAAGGTTAGAGTCACATACCTAAAGTGAAACGTAAATTTGTTGCATCTTACCGAAGTTATTTGTTTCTCCCACGATAACTATCTCGGAACAATTTTCTCCAACAAAAAAACAAATGAAAATGCAACCGATCATGCACTTTCTGAGATACGGTAGAAACACACAAAAACTAAATACAATCAAACTATGCTCATAGAGTGAGAAACACTTCCAGAGATAACTTCCCAAAATCCTCTTTCTTGATAAGCAAAGCGGAATAAACCTTTTAAATAATCACTTTTTCTTGGGCATCGAGAATCCTTATCATTAGGTTTATCGGTTCCATAAAAATAAAAAAAAATAAAAGAAAGGAAACCCATACCTCCATCCTCTTTTACCCTAAAAATAACCATTTCCCGAAAGGATACTAAATGTAGGAAACAGAAATAAACTAAACTGTAAGAATTCTTTACAAGCCATCTCGCGTGTGATGGACGACAGTTAGCCAAGAAAAACCATTCCCCCGGAGCGCAATAAAAACCAGGATTTCGGGCGGAATGGGGTATTTCGTGTAAGTATCGGAATCGGCCTGGGATTACCTGTTGTCGATCGAAGACATTAAGGAGGGATTGATGGAGGTGTGGTATTTACCTTCGATACAGATTTCTTCTAAAACGAAGTTAAAATAAGTAAGGATAGAGTAAAATATTTACATCATTTACCTTCTGTACCCATCCACCATTGTTTTTTATTGATTCCATTTAGTTCTGAGAGAGAAAATTTAAAATGATCTCCATTTGTTCCCTAGTGATGATCATAATGGTTTGGCTAAATTTTTTTTAAATACAGATTTCTTCTAAAACGAAGTAAAAATAAGTAAGGGAATAGTAAAATATTTGCATCATTTACCTTCTGTAACCATCCACCATTGTTTTTTATTGATTCCATTTAGTTCTGAGAGAGAAAATTTAAAATGATCTCCATTAGTTCCCTAGTGATGATCATAATGGTTTGGCTAAATTTTTTGTCTTTCGCAATAAGTTATGTAATATTTTTTTACCCTGTAAGTAATAAGCAGAACGTTTATTGTGGTGTGATCATGCTCAAATATTCCAAATTAATGTATGTCATTGAGTCGATTCCTCAGACCAACAGAAATAATTTATTTTGTTCAGTTTGAAATTCTGTACAGTATCCTTTGTTCTGACTAGTTAGTACTAGATTATAGAACTTCTTGTTCTTTATTAAAGTATTATATATCCCCTTTGTAGGGTTGTCAGGGCAAAAATTTTGAAGTCCATTTAAGTTTCCCTTGGCGAAAATATAGATACGGTCGAATTGGGGTTGAATATGAAGCTAGTTGTTTCTCCCTGAATAAAATAATTCTGTTTTCTGATTATAATTGCTAATTACGGTTTACCATTTACAGCAAAGCACTTCACAGTTTTGCTTGCTTGTTTTTCTTCTCATCTTCAAACAATTTTGTGTTTTAACATTTTATTCTTTAAATGCCTTACATCAGGATCCTAATTTTACTATCCAGAATTGCATTTAGTCTTTTTGGCTAATATGTCTTTACTGTGAAACTAATAATATAAGTGCGGTTAATTTGGACTTGATGTTTTTTGTTTGTACTAAAGTAATTATAACTTTTTGCAATATTTAACAAGAAAAAAAAATATTTGAATGAAATTTATATCATTAGTTTAATTACATCATACAAGTATGTACAATTAATAATTTTAAATTCATTGATTAGACAACTGAGAAAACTGTTTGATAGCAACTAACACCGTAAAAGTAATAAAATTGATTACAATGTAATATTAGTATCTCAGTCGTAATCTGTGCCTGCAGTTTCTCTTCAATGTGAATAAATACGGTGGCGGAAGTGACAATCGTGTCGGTTGTCGGGCTGTCTGAAGAATACTTTCCGAGTTTTCTGTCAAACGCAAGGCAGTTCCCCTGGAAAAGCCTCCAGGAAGGCATTCGACCATTAACTATAAAAAAAAATCTTGTGACATTTTAGTACAGTATAGCTCCTATTTTACTCTTGCCAATCCAACCTATCAACTCTCCCAAGAAATACATTGCCAACCTGATGGTTGTGGAGTTATCGCTCTGGCCTCGCGGAGCCGTATTCAAATCCTAGGTTAAACATGGATGTTGGTTGTGGTTCGGAATCCACGTTAAGCTGTAGGTCCTACCTGATTAACCGTTATTGAGCTTAAAAATAGGTCGTTGAGCGTACAAACCAAACCCAAGAAAACTTGTATCTTTATTTAACATTAAAACCATTAAATATTTGTAAACTTTCCTGGATATTGTATAAAATTAATGCTTAACATTCAAGTAAAATGTACTTTTATGAAAAGCATCCTTAAATTTTCTGAAACGTAGAATTGCATGAAATAAAATACTAAGCACAAAGAAATGTCAATTGGAATTTAGGATTCATGAGCAGATGTACAAATCTCAAAAGTAGAGCAATTTTAGAAACAGTTTATAATTAGTATCCGAGAACATTTCTTTTTAAATCTCTATCTTACAAGATTTCAGATGTTCCAAATTAGTTTTCTCGCTATAAGCAATATTTACCTGCGTCTCAAATGCATTGGATTTAAACTTCAAAGCTGGAATGAGTACTCAACTCCCTCTCCAATTACTTTCTAATTATATTTACTGACAACTTTTCTAATAAAAGTACTTTATATTTACCTAGAAATTCCCAATACCTTAAAATCTCGTTGTGGTTCATTCTTAAGAAGCTGCAATTCTAAAAGTCATCTGAAGTCTGTGTTCCAGAAAACTGGACTGTTTTAATTTTTCAAAGATAAATATTGGCGATTCTATTGTCATATTTTTGTTAAGAACGTTCGTGTAAATAATTATAAAATACCTTGATGACTTCTAAAGTAATCTTACTTTCATAATAGTTTCTTTTTTACTATCCCATTTTCAAAGAATGATTTAAACTTGTTCAGAAGTTTTCTCTGTCACGGAGGTAAAGAATGCTCTATGGTATTCATAGAAGTATTTAAGTTGCAATGATTTATATAGTGAATATACATTTGTATAATAGAACAAGAGCATTCAAGAAATAGCAGTTTCATGGCTTTGATCAGCTCTCTTGAAAAATTATGAAAAAATTTGGTTTGTATGTTCTCTCAACAACCTTTTCATACTTTCAATTATCCATATGTTTACATTGGATAATGAAAGTATAGCATTTGTGGTAAAAAAAAAAATCATTTTTTTTTCCTTTCTCCACGTTATGGAAGATTCTAATTTCCAAAAAGTGGTCTAGAAAAATTGGTGTTTGTATGTCTGAGTGTACCTAGTCAGTATTACTCCCGAACAAATTGACCTACGAAGTTCAAATTTGGTGAGTGTCGCCCATGAAACCTACCATTATGGTTTTCGTTAAAATCGCGCATGCGCATAAGGTTAGAATCATGAAAAATCATGTTTTTCAGCAATTGCTAAAAAACGGCTCTAACGATTTTGATTAAAATCTCTATGCTAATGCCCCTTAAGGAGATCTAATCTTCCCCACCTCTTAAATTCCTATAAAAATGTGATAAAAGCGTAATAAAGAAAAAATAAGTGCCTTTAATACAGAGCTCTCTTCCCTCGGGTATCTCTCATTAAAGATTGGTATTTTTATTTCCTGCACAATAAAGGACAATGTGGTGTCTATCGAAAAACATTGCCAATTTTGCCAAATTTTTTCCATGCAAAAATTATTGCCAAGAATCTCGCCAAACAGGTCATTTTTATTTAAATGAGGGAAAATATGAAAACGGTAAATAACACCATATTAAATTTTAATGCAATGACCAATATAATAGTTTAATTGAAAGTTGCGCGATGTTCCACACCCCTACTTTTTTTAATGCACAATAACTGCTAAACAGGCTGGAACCTTAAGTGGTTTCCGAACCACAACGAATATCCATACCTAACCACGGATTCAAACCCAGCACCTTTGGCTTGCGAGACCAGATCCCTAACCACACAGCTATCAGGTACACTAAAATAAAATTTATGATTTACAATAATATCGAAATATGAAATTAACGTTTTGAGACTTAACGCAAAATATGTTTTTTTAATATTTACAACATCACTTATAAATTTCCATAAAAATGCGTCCATTCTCTTCAATAAATGAAACGTAAACTGAATTAAAGCTTAAAAATATCCTAAATTGCTGCAACAAATATTCCCTAAAGATTCCATTCCAGCTGCTTTAAAAAATACCCTATTGAAATTTACCCAGTGAAACCCAACGAGAAAAATGCACACAAAAAAACTATAATTGAAACCATAATAAATTTAGGTAGACACTTTTTCAAAAGAAACTACCATCTAAGGCTTTTTGAAAAAAAAATTCAACCTTCCACTTTTACTTGATGGAGTGAAGATGTAATTCAATTTATCGCCAGCTCAGAAGACCCATTTTCAGTTCATTTAGAGAAAAAAAAATACCAGGTACTTTTTCACCCGTGAAAAATACTTTTTCCTCCTAGGAAAGGAAAATAACTAGTGGAAAAAATATATTTCAATATTCCCGAACTTCTAAAAAGAGACGTGGTGTGAATGATATATGTTTACAGTTGGATGTCTTTCTGTCGATTACTGTCAACTAAATCATGATGTATAGACATTCGGAAATGCTTATTCTACTATCGTCCCAAAAGGAGTATAAATCGAAAATTATTTCTTCCATGAAATTGGAAAAGACTGTGCTTCATAGATGAACTGTCTCCCTCTCCATCCGAAATAGATATAGAAGGTTAGAGTACAATTATTATTAAATAAGAATTAATAGTTAAATGGAATTAGTGGTCAGTATTATTACTTAAATTAAAGTATAAATAATTTAATTTGCGGAAATAAATTGAGAGTAGGATATTATGAGAAAATCGTAATTCAGGTTGATTAGTTTTACTCTCAGCGAACTACTTTTACGCACAATGACGGCTAATTAGGTCGAGACCTATAAATTATTGTGAATTCCAAACCACAACGAACATCCATGCCTAACCCGTGATTCGAGCACGGCACTTTTGGCATGCGAGACCAGAACCATAATGGACAATTCTAGCATTTTTTAAAAACGAGTGAAATTAGTTTATATTTATGAAGAATTTCTTTCTGATTCCAAAAATTCCAATAAAACTTCTTTAAAAAAAATTAGTATTTTATATAGTAAGGAAAGAAAATGTCCCGAAGCCCCGTCAAATCAAAACTCTCCTCTATTAGCTGTGACGTCACAACATCCTTCCGTTCAGTGACGCAATCCTTTGCACCGTCTTGTTCTCTATGGTTATTGCGAGGTTTCTGCCAAATAGTTGGTGTGTGTTTGGGAGACAGGTGCCATATCCCGTACAGGTAGCCACAATTTGCGAGAAACTTGCAAAACTGGTTCCCCCAGGTGCATTTCACGCCAAATTGTTTCAGATGAAGTGACGTCACATTCAATTCGAGCCGAATACATCGCTTTCCCGCCAAAATCTAAAACAGGTGAACTTAGTTTGAAAATTTAAAAAAAAAAAAAGCGCAGAGTGCAGAAATGTTTGTGCTTATGGCCTTTTCGAAACATTTAGAATTGTATTAAAAAAAATGCAGGAATTGTCCTTTCAGGAATCGTACACCTGTCCATGCCCCATCTTAGACCTATTGCTATATTGTTTCGGCCACAATATCAGGATTCATTTCAAACATGTTTGTACACCAGGTATAAAAAGAATAATAATAAACCATTAACAAGATTTCAAACGAAAATAACTAGCATTTGTTTAAAAAAAATTTTTTTTTTTTTTTTTTTTTTTTTAAAGTTTTTATGGGCTAACTTTAGTTCTATTCCAATTGTATAATTTGACAAATAAAAACAATGCAAGTAGAACTTATTTCAAAGGAAATGGACAAGGTTATTAAAGCTCTGATATGCAAAAAGATAAATAATAAAATAATATGTTTTGATGGTACCTCAGACGTGGTTTATTTCAAACTCTTGCATTTATGAATATTTTAATACTCAGTAGTTCTAAGAAACACTTTTGCCCTCCTTGTGGTCTGCTTGTGGACAGGCGCGGATTTAGGGGGGGTGCGGGGGGTGCGACCGCACCCCCCATGAAGTATCTCGTCTAAATTATTTTTAAATAGCAGTTTCCACCGAGTTCAAAGTAAAAAAAAATTGAAATTTCATTAATAATTGGAAGATATATTTTTTATTTGATATCAATATCGATGGGAAATCAGCAAACAAAACTAAGCTTTTTCTGATATTTTTCATGCCTCATTAATACAGATTTTTAAGCCACCTAACCGAGTTCCTTATTTCATTACCCGTAGAAGGAATTTGCTTGAGACTTGACGAGTAGATCGGGATTGTAATGACCTGCAATGTACCCGTCAACGAATCTTTACATCTGGTGTGATTTTCAAATTAAAAAAATTCTCACAATACCATTAAAAAATTTCTCAATTTCAGCACGATTTTCTCATTTGGGAGTATAGAGTATGAGATGGGGCCAAAGACTGACAAGTTTTTGATTGCAATTAGCATTCTGTAGGTTTACTTCTTGATCAGAGGTCAATTAATTATAAAGGTTTAATATCGGGGTGCCATCGCACCCCCTAAACTTCATTCTATGTACAAAAAATCGTGCACTAAAATAACTTTTGAAAAAACCTGTGATTATAATTGGAAAATAAAATGCCTAATTCGTAATTAAGAAAATTTCTTTGATCAAATCGGTATATAGCATTATTACAATTCTACAGAATATTGTAAGAACTTACAGTTCCGATAAAGACGCTATCACTAAATTAGGACCAGGAAGTTTCCCTTCGTTCTCTTCAAAAAATCTTAAAACAGCTCAGGGAAGGGGGAAAAAATGACCCCTTCTTTGGGTGACCTTGAAACTAAGGACACAGACAAAGCAATAAAACTTGAGGGGTCATACTATCCCTTCCCTTGCACGTGACATTGCACCATTCACATGTACGTTGAAAATTACTAAAAAGCCTCGACTCTGAGGTGGAAGTGATGGAATGGTCTTTCTTGCTTGAGTTGGAGTGTGCTTGCGATGTCTAGACCTAGATTGTTTCTTCGATTGGTATGGCAGTGCAAGATAATTGACAGTAATATATAACCATGATAAGATATTTTTAGTGTTACTATTTATTTTACAAAATGTAATATCATTAACATTTTGTTTTAGTTTAGGCATTTGCTTTTTTTTTTTCTAAATATGTTTGAATATTTCATTTTTGACCGAATGATCAGAAGTAGTGATTTATCCCACATTCTCATATTTGGTATTTTGTACAATCATCAACGTAACTCTCAATTCAATACCATCAGTATATGAATAGATTATAATAAAATATTCAATTCTTATAAAAATAAACTGATTTTACTGGATTAACCCATTGTATATGCACCCTTTCATATGCAAAATCATAAAAGTCTTTTGATAATGTCAATCAAAATTACTTTCTTAAATTATAAAAATGTAATTTATCCTTAACAGTTTAAAGTGAGTTCCATAGAGTTTTTAGCTTTTTTTTTTTCAAAAAAACAAATATTGAGGATCCTAGCCAAACACGTTTTTAAATATTGCTATGCTCCAATCTCTCTCTCAAGATTCATACTCGCCTACCATGCGAAATGTCACCGGATCGAGCAATATTTGGTGCTCTGTAGTCTGTTTTCAGATTGAGTAAACACTCTAGAAATTTTGACTAGTAATCTGACGTCGATTGTTAAGCTATTTCTTGATAGTTTTCCGAGGTTTCTCTTATTTAAGATGCAAATGAAGTCCATTTTCCCCTTGAAAGACCATCTGGCATATGTTCCCTGCTTTGTAAACAAATTAATCAGAATCTAAAGTTGTCCCGGTGCATTGCATTATCTTGTAGTTATATTCTGTATTATTCTTGATTCTGTATTAGTCTCCCCCCCCCCCCTTTATTTTTAATATGAAGATTTGTGTGTTGACGGTTTAAGATGGGCTTTGAGTACATTTTCTTAATTTAAGTTCTCTGTAAATCATATTTGTAAGAGAAAGCATACATCAGTTATGTTAAACCAATCTCAAAACTTATATTAAAATACAGGTTGGGTATAGTTAAAATCCATCTATTTAGAGCATTTTTGGTAACTTTAAGGTAAAAAGGGCTTATATGGCGGTTAGCTTTACATGCTATTCCTTATAAATTAAATATTAAAACAAAATGAAATCACTCCAATGAAGTTTTAAATATGTTGTTGTTCTTGAAGCGTAATTATCAAAAATCCCAACAGTTATTTCTTTAAGTTTTCATTTGAAATTTTTTATGATAATGTTTATAAAATGTTTCCAGATTTTCCCAGCAGTACTAATACAAAATTTCAAAATTATTTACTAATTTCTACAGACTCCGGACTGATCTAAACAACACCAGTTTAACTATGGTCCGCCTTCACATAAAAAACTTTCGATGCTGTCATAAATAAAGCACACATACCGTTTGATATTAGCAATCTTCTAACCAAATTAGAATCATATTAAAATTTTAAAAGAAATTTATTCTGGATTAATATAGAAAATCTTTGTAGATTTTGATACTAATATTGTTGATGCGTATTTAACCAATAAAAAGAAAAGAAAGTTTACATGATAAATAAGAAAAAAAAATCTTGTAAGAGCCATAGTAAAAACTATCTTGTATTCGAATATAATTTTTTTATTAAAAAACTGTACACACACATTGAGGTGAACGGACTCACTCTTTTTTTTTTTACTCTAAAGTTCAAATATATATTAATTTAGTTAAAGCAGTCTTAGTGCATCAATATGTATAGTGTTAAGGTAACTAAACCTTAATTAGATTTTTTTTTTTTTTAATTTTATTTCTTATTTTACAAAATATGATATTTCAGTAACAATTTTGTTTATATATATTTTTTTTTCCGAAAAATGTTTAAATATTTCATTTTTGTCCGAATGATTCAAAGTATTTCATTCTCATAAAAATTAACTGATTTTGCTGGAATAAGCATTGTATCTGCACCCTTTCATATGCAAAATCATAAAAACCCTTTAACAATATCAAACAAAATTACTTTCTTAAATTATAAAAAAGTCATTTATCCTCAACAGTTTAAAGCGAGTTCCATGTTGTTATGTACTTCTTTTCAAAATATTGAGAATCATAGTCAAACACGCTTTTACTTTCAATTACCCATATGTTTACATAGGGCAATGAAAGTGTACAGCAGTCAGTAAAAAAAAAATCGACCCCCTCCCTTACCATTTTCTTAAGTTTTGAAAGATACTGATTCCAAAAAAGTAGTCTAGTTAAAATGTCTATGTGGTAAGCATAACTCCTAAACGAATTGACGTACAGTATTCAAATTTGGTGTACGGATTAGTGGGAGCCATGGGACCTACGATTAAGGTTGCGCATTCGCATAAGGGTGAAATCAAGAATCTAATGCCTCTTAAGGAGTTTTAATCGTCCCCACATCCGGAATTCCCGAAGAAATCTGATAAAAGCGTAAAAATTTGAAAAACGTGTGTCTTTAACACAGAGCTCTTTGCCCTTGAGCATCGTCCATCAACGATTGATATTTTTCTGTTTTTCGCACAAGAAAGGACAGTGTAATGTCTATTGAATATCATCACCAATTTCGCCGTTTTGGAGTTTTTTCTTATCCCATGTAAAAATTATTGCCAAAAATATTGCCAAATTCTCCATTTTCATTTAAATGAAGAAAAATATGAAAACAGTAAATCATACCATATCAAATTTGAATACAATGATAAATATTATAGTGTACAGTTATAGTGTATAGTCTCAAGTTTATGTAACTTATATTTTAATTTACTAATGTGATGTCAAACTGAGTTGAAAAGCCTTATTTAACTTCGGAAATTATTAAAACCTTATAAATAAAGAGTTTTGCGTACCTGCAGTGTTGTCTAAAAATGTGAAAGATCTGCCGTCTTTTTCTGCATTAAATGATTTATGATGTTGAATATATTGGTAAATTAACTTGTATAAAAAAGTTGAATTTTCAGGGTTGTTGAACTTTTTACACTTCACCTGAACTGCATAAGATTTTTTTTTGCGCTCTTAAATACTTTCCTCTAATAAAAAATACAAAATAAAATTATAAATATTTAGTATTACATTTTCGGGGTAATTTTTTGTATGGGGTGCAAAAGAGGATAGTTAAACCCTCTAATTTTTATCTTTCATTGAACCCTTGATGATACCCCTCCCCCCTGTCCCCCAAGTTGACAAACTATCACCGCCACTGTAAACACTCATGGTCATAATCGCACCCCCCTTGATTGACCTCTAAATCCGCCCCTGCTTGTGGACACGGTAACCACTTATTTAAGAACATCCCAAAATAAACCAAACTTTGACGGTTATATTGAAGAAAGCAGTGCCAATGAATTTAGTTCAAATGCTGTTTCAAGCAGCACAGTACAGTCATTCAGGGTAACTTTGAACCATAGGGTGTAACTTTACGCCACCTCCTAGTTTTCAGTATTTTTGGTTTTAAAGAACTGCTAATGATCCATTCCTGAAAACTGCTGACAAGATTGTGAAATTGGCTTTTTGCTCTATAGTTTAGAAAATGAATTGGCAAAATAGTACATAATTTATTTGGCCATTCAGTTGTTTTTCCAAAGTACTGTTTGCAAGTTCCATTTTAATGCTTATTTGTAGTTGATATAAATCAATTAATTTATGCAAGTAAGTATCAACTTACCACTTTATCAGCTATATAATTTTCAGAAAATAGTGAAATTGTTAGTCGCTGATGGTTATTTATTTACTAACATTTGGTAAAAAGCAAAAAACCAAGGCACTATCATTTTGTTAAGCTGATGATAGTGTGTCATGTATACACTGCAAATATTATTCATATTTTATTCCAGTTTATTTTTGGTTACTTTTAAATACATTTATATACATACAAATACAATTTAATTTAAGGAATCTTCCTTGTAGAATAGTATTAGAAATGATGATCTAGCAGTCGTTCACAGAACTAAAAAAAATCTGCCTACCTGTAATGGCTGTAAAAAGTGTTTCAGTTGAGAAAGTGAAAATTTTCCATGCACAAAAAAATAAATTATAAAGGAATATGCATAACAAGGACATGACTGGATCATCCAAAGTCCTCTACCTCTATGAACTCCTGGGAAACAACAAGAGTAAAAGTTCTAAATTAGATGACCCACCTGATGGCTGTGTGGTTACAACTCTGACCCCGCATGCCAAAGATGCTGGGTTCGAATCCCGGGTTAGTCATGGATGTTCATTGTAGTTCGGAATCCAAGTTAAGCTGTAGGTCGTTGAGCGTATAAACCAACCAACCAACATAAACTAGATGATGTAGGTGATAGAGTCTCTACACTATAATTTTCGGAGGAGATGAAAGTTGGACAATAGGGACATGATAGAGATTTATACTGTTGAAATTATTGTGGAAAATGTTACTGAAAAATCAAAGATTGTTCATGTGGAGGCTGTTGAACACACCAATGAGGCAGGAACTTTATACACAGAGCATGCAAGTGTTTTAGATTTTGGTTATGGCATATACAAAGTTTACGACCACATAATTTTTCAATACGATGGAGAAACAATATCAATCGTGATCTGTGGTATACGAAAAACTAGGCATGTTTAAAAAATTATCTCCAGAAATTATTATTCCAACTAGAAGACGAGATGTTTTCCAGATCAATGATTCTTTTTTTGATGCAAAACTATTAATCTAAAGAATGCCAAAGTGAAATTTTTTTAAGTTTGAACTTTTTTTATATATTGTCATACTATTTCTAACATTAAGAGTAGAATATTTGTATGCCTCATTGTGACTTGCAAACACCATAGTATTTAACTAATAGCATAAGGGCGGCCTAACAGTTTTATTATTTTCTATTTATCTTCTCAATTTTTAATTGATAAAATGAGTTCATTTTTAAGTGAATGAATTAAAGACTGTTTTTTCACTATATTTGTACGTTTAAACTGAATAATAAAAAGGGGTTTTTTTTCAATATATTCATGTGATTCGTCATCCACTGTTCCTACCTAATATATTCTTCGTGGTATTATTTAAAATATCCAAAGTTTATAGTGTTGATAACTGCAGCTGATGATATTTCAAATATTTATAAACTTAATTTCACTAGTTCAAGACTCCTAGATTGAATAAAAAAAGTTTTTTTAATTTTAATTTTATTTTATATGAAACTTCTGATAGTAGTTCAAAGTTACCCTGAATAACAGAGCAACTTTGCACTGGGTTACTTTCCTAATATTTGATGCTTTCATCATCAGCATTTACTAATTTGTGTAAATTAATATATAATTTAGGGTTTATTCTTCCATTTTATGCCATAAGGTCTGAAAATACTGAAAATGTGGTTCAATGTTACCCTGATTGACTGCATACGTCCGTCGTACAGAAACAGCTACAGTTGCTTCCAGTGACGTGAGGCGGCTGATCTTGCATCATGTGCTCGAAACCTGGTCTATACTAGAAGACAACCTAATTTGAGCTCACTCAATGCTTTACAGCCACAGGGGAACCGGTTCCTACAGCGTACTCAGTGAGCTCTAGTATAGTTACCTGGTTGACCTTTTCAAGCGCGCAAACTTATGCAAAGTAAATCTCACTTGCCTGTACCATTGTTGTCAAAACTATTGAAAAGCTTCTACATGTTCGATCGCTTATGATTCAAGGTTAATGTCCATAGGCGATAAAACTTACGTAAGTTATAAGCAAGTTTCTGTGCAAATAGTATTCTTGCTCGTGTACACAATCCTGCAAGGTCCCCTAGCGAAAAGTTTTAGCTTCTCGCAGCAAGACTCGTTCTGTCGCAAATTAAGCAAGTGGACATACCCTTTGCAATTTTCCTTTCCGGTTCCAATGATCTGAAAATTACTGCAAATCTTATAGGATATTTTAAACATGGTAAACTATGCGCAATCATACTTTTTTTTTTTTTTTTTTTTAACCTGTAACTTTTACAATCAAAGAGGAAGAGGGGGGAAGAGCTAAGTTTTTTTGTTTTTTGCGTAGAATAATATGCTTGTGGATAAATTAATAGCAAGCTTAACAAGTAAAATTTTTCTGGAAATCTATTAACAGTAACTTTCATTTGGGACTGAAATAAAAAAAAATCGTGTTTAAAAATTACAAAAAAAAGATTCGAATTAGTTTGTTTGAATATATATGGACATCTTGTGTACCAAATTTCACTTCAATCATTCATCTAGTTCCCGTTTTATTTAAGTGTTCAGACAGACAGACGTAAAAGCGTTTCGTATAAATGTTCTGTTTTCGACAAAAGGAAACTTAAGTGGAATATTGTTGAAAAGCTATCATTGAAAATAAACTACGCTTATAAAACAGAATAAATTAAAATTAATGGTATAAATCTTATATTTCAATAATAGTTACAAATGTGCTTTATATTTCCCTTGTTTCTAACTTAACATAAAAACCATGCTTAAAATATTTTTTATTTCTAATTGTATTCAACATTTATAACAACCTCAAAACAATGCTCATCTAGGTCACTTTGACATCTTTTTATCTGAATTCTCTTGTATAAAAAAATATCTTCAATCAAGTTCACGCTAAATATAATATAATCACTAAGATACCTACTTCATTCCTCCAAACACATTCTGAGAAACAGCACATCTGTTCTACGAGTAACTACCTTTAAATATGATTCCATTTTCTCGTATTCATTATCAGAACTTAAGAGCTCAATATACAGCATGAAAATTTCATTAAAGAGGAAAAAATGTAACTCGCTTGATTCACTTAAAGAAAATGAAAAGAATTCTCCTGCAATTAAGATAGCACTGAAGTGAAAACCTTCCTTGGGGGAATCTCCCCTCTTATCTGGCCCCTTTTAATTTGCCTACGAGTAATTAAGACGCTATCGCTTAAAGTGCGTAAAGAGCAGCAGGCCATAAAAAAATTCTTATCCCTTTCGAATTCGAATCCCAAATCAGATTTCACTATCAAATGAAAAGGAAGCTCTTAATCACAAGATTCTTTCATTAGTAGTGGGGTTTTTTCGCTTGTTTCTACCATGAAACTTCTTATACTATGTTACGCTCTTGGGATTGGGAAAGAAACTTTTTCCGAAAGTGGACATTAATCTATGTTGTACCGTGGTTTGCAAGAAAGAACCAGTCAAAGAATACAATAATCCGAGAGTATAAATTTTTCAATGGGTAAAGAAACAGTTCGTTTTGCCAGCAAGAATTAATAGATAGACTATCTTTGAAATTATCTCTTTCGACTACTGAGTAAAAAATACTAGAGTACGAAAATTACTACTTTTGAAAATTCTTATTAATATATTTCCAATTGAAAGAAAAACGTCAATAAAGATAATTTAAAAATAAAAATCATTCAATTTTAGAAGAAAATCACACTTAGCAAAACAAAAACCATTTGACGTCGAAGTAAGAGAATAACACATATTTATTAGCTGCTCTGCAAATTACCCAAAATTGCCAAGTCAGAAAGTTTGAATTTCAGGAACTCCACCTCCTATCACTTACAACATTTTAATGCCTTTACTGAAGCGTAATTTATTGTTAGTTCATAAAATTGTCGTTTAGCTGAGATCAGGCCGACTAACATTTCTGTACCAAGGATAATGTTCGATATAAAAGCTTCTTGGAGTGTACTTGACGAAATCTTGAAATTGCACCTAACCCTTGAATTGGCGTTTCGCCCAATAAATCTTCATTAGTTTCCAGTGCAGTACACTAGCCAATAAACCAAATTGAAGGCTATGAACAGGACTGGAAACATGATACTGCTGGCCTTGTCAATGCGGCTGGACAGCAGTACGTCCCTCTTCAACCGATTTGCAATCATGCTCACTGTATTATTCGATGCTTCGTTGCTTACTGAATTTATCTGCAAATAAAGAAAATCCACGGCATTTTACCATTACTTTGAAAAATATATAATACAAATAAAATTTGAAGATGTCCACTTGTACTTTAAATCATAAAAATCTCATAGTGAAATTGCTTGAACTAAAGTTTTAAGTGTCAAATATCAATTAGCTTGTAACTCAAGTAAGAATGTGCAGTTTCCTTTAGCTAGTAAAAGTAGATCCTTATCCACTGAAAAATAATAGAAGTTCAAGCCCAGCTACTCCTATTATTTCAAAGGTATTAATGCGCCACACTGAAATTTTAATTATGATCACACTGTACTAGTTCTAAATAATATAGTTTTGCAATATATTATTGCTCCAATACCCCATTACCTTAGATAATTGCTCCAACTTGATACAGCTTTTCGTAAATGAACAAAGCTATTTTATTACGAATATATACTCCATTAACTAGAAAACACATTTAACGACAGCTAAATAAATCATTAAAAATTTTCCTTTTCCCATGAATGAATTTAAACATCTAAATTATTATTTTTTAGATAAACATATATCTATCTAATTTCGTGCTAGTGAATTCAGAACATATATTTCCATCAATTATATTGCAGTGTCATTTTATATACTGCTCTCCAAGACGTAACAAAGTAGTTTTTAATAAGACTTACCACTTACAACCTTAAACTAAAGAGTGCCAGTATCACCATAAAAAGATCTCAATTTAGGAGAAATTCATTGCTGTTTTTACGAAAGAATCTTAGAATCAAAATGTATCTCACAACTTCTTACCACATTCGAAAGAAAATAGCTTCATTTGACTTCGGTGTGTATTTCTAAAACAATAATCACGGTACATACCTCCCTAATCATTGGACCTTTTATGTAAAAGCTAATTAAAGAATAAAGGTTGTATTAGAGAAGAAAATTATTAGATTGAATTAAATTTCCCATTTACCTTTGAATCGGATTCCAGAACACTTCGAGATTCAGGATCGTTTTTGCACAACCCTTTCTGATGGTGACCTTTGTTCCTCGTAAGAATGTAAACTGCAATAAATTCCAAGAAAGAGGCGAATAGCAGCGATTCGCAAACTGCTATCCATACATCGCTAGCCTTCGTATACGAAGACTTGGGGACTTGGTCGTTGATGTCTTCTCCGATATTCACCATCAGATACAAGATGACCAACAGCAGGGCTAGTCTAGGAGCTAGCAACTTGGCTGGAATCCAGAAAGATAACCAGGATAGTACAACAAGGAATATGAAGGGGAGATATAGCCTCGTGATGAAGAACCCTACCTTTCGCTGGAAGGTTAGCTCTACTAGCATGGTTGTGTAGTTACCTATAAAAACGAAAATTATTAGATTTATATAATCATCTATGACTAGTATCTCAACCCAAAACTATCTTCCGAGTTTTATAAGCACTCAAGCTATTGCTTGATATCGCTTTTTGAGTACTTAGAGTGTGATGTAGAATGGTACACTAAGCCAATTTTTGTTATTAAATAAAGATGTCCATTGGTGACAACAATTGTAATAGTAACCATTAAATTCTTTTGATACGTAGGAAAATATTATTGATTTCTTTTAAACAATAAATATTTTCGTCATTGATTGAAATTTCTTTTTTAACATCTTTACTAATCAATGAATTATATTCGAATCAACGCAATATAGATTTTCTATATTCCTATTTTCTACATCATTATTAACTTTTAGGGTTTAAATTCTCTATATAAATGCAATATTGAAAGAAAAACTAAAATTCTTTTTTGAAAAGGTAAAGTTTGTTGACATAAATCTGTAGCCCTCACAATATAGAAATACAGATGTACTCAGCTTAAAACAATTTTGAGCTATTGGTTAAAATTTTAAATTATATTCGTATTATAACAAATTATATTTCTATTATTAAAAATATATCCTATAAAGTTCAACATTTTGTGTGCTTTTTTACGAAAAGCTTTCAAATTTTAATATTACCTCAAATTAATTCCATATACTCTATGCCATTTTTGAAAATCAATTTTTTGGACTAGCCAGTGTGATAACTGAATCAAATTGCATTTAAGACCAACAAGTATTTTTCAAAATATCGTTGTGGGAAGAGTTATTTTAAATTAACACAATAGAACTCATATATTAGAGTAATACGTATACACTTTAGTTCAACATTTGTATTTTTTATTATTATTATTATTATTATTTTTTTTTTATTTTTTTTTTTTATTTTTTTTTTTTTTTTTTGGAAAGTCGACAGTAGAAACATTTTTAACCATAAAATTCAATTATATAAAATCGCATTTTATGACATTGCTTGGAAAAGAAACTGCTTTGGAGGAATCTAGCAATTCATCAGCATGTGGACCTATGAATTCCGAACAAGATTCCGACATTAAAGAAATTTGTACATTGAATTTGCAACTACGCGATACGTAACTAAGATTATTTTATTTTAAACTAGCTGAATACCCGTGCTTCGCTACGAAATTTTAACATGTGTAATATTTTAGCTAGTTATAAGGCCTCGCGTTGCAGAAATCCGTCATTGGTATATAGGTCCCAGTTTTTGGCGCTTCGCTAGCAAAAACGTTCATCGCTACGTAAAATCGAGCTCGCTTCGTTCGCTGAAAAGTTCATTGACACATAAGCGCAGGCTTACTTCACTCGTTGAAAGGTTCATTACTATGCAAACATAGGCTCGCTTCGCTCTCTGAAAGGTTCATTGTTGCGTAAGCATAAGCTCGCTTCACTCAGTAAAATCTAATTGCTACGTAAAGCCTTAATATTAGAAACCTCTCCCCTGTCGAAAAACAAAACAAAAAAATCCCCGTTAATACAATAATACAACATTCCTTTAAGATTATTTTAACACGTGTTTGAGGAAAGCAAAATTAGAAGACCAAAACTACTTATGTTTAAATTTTTAGAGCTCTATGCCTATTAGAAGTCGCTTTTTGTAAAAATATGAATTTAAAAAATTAATTAAAACGAATTAAAATTTTAACATTCTTTTTGTCAAAAGTCCAATTGGAAGGCCAAAACTATACTTGAATGAAAAATTTCAGAACTGTAGCCCAATTAGAAATTGATTTGTAAAATATTTGTTAAGTAATTAAAAAAGTTAATTAAAAAAGAAATAAAATTCTAAATTCTGTTTTTCAAAAGTCTAATTAGAAGGCCAAAACTATTTATGTTGAAATTTTCAGAACTGTAACCCCATTAGAAATTGTTTTATAAAACGTTTGTTAATTAAAAAAAATTAATTAAAAAGCACTAAACAAAAATTTTAAATTATGTTTTTCAAAACTACAATTAGAAGGCTAAAACTACTTATATTGAAAATTTCGAAGCTGTATCTCTGTTTAAAGTCACTTTGTAAAAAAAAATTAATTTAAAAAACTATTTAAAATGTTAACATTCTGTTTGACATGTATACAATTAGAAGGCCAAAACTTCTTGTGTTGAAAATTTCAGAGCTCTACTCCAATTTTAAGTAGGTTTCTATAGATCCACAGAACCACAGACAGACACACAGCTTGTTTTATTAATATAGATAATGATGTATGATAAACATTATACAGAAGTACTTTGCATGGGGGAAAAATAAATAATTCTATGTGACAATTTTTCAGTTTATATTTTCAAATTTACCTGATTTTTTTTTTTTTTTTTTTTTTTTTTTTTAAGTAATCATAAATATATGTGCACTTTTATGAGGAGATTACTTAGTTCACTTATTTCATTCAATTAAATGAAACTTACCTGTAGTAAGGGCCTCGTGTTTGATACCTTCCTTTATTTCTGTTACTCGGAAAGGTAGCAGGTCGATTTTCTTGTCCATTGCAACAGGGCCCTTGGCCCAAGATATTTCTAACCCAGAGCGAGTAAAACCGTCTAAAATATTAAAATTTGACATGAAATGATTTAGGAACAAATTAGTTCTAATTAATAAATTTTCAAGATTTTGCTGAATACGCATTTATCATTTCAGTTTATCTCTAAAAAATAACCAGACAAACAAGTTTTTAGTTAAAATTTCCAGATCTTCTTATTTATACTGCTTAACCATATCCAATTACAATGCATACATGTTTATAAATTTCTGGAGGCAAACATTTTTTTTTCGTTTGACCTTCCATTAGAATATAAAATATTTGAAATTACGATACTTAAAAAAATCATAGACAACTTATAATTATTGTAATTATTATTGTTATCGCTATTATCCTTATCATAATTTTCCATTATCAGTTTTTCCCGCAAGAGTTGCTATTGTTATCCTAATTCTTACTTTTATATTTCTTCATCATTATTGTAATCATTATTTTTTTCTATTATTATTATTATTATTATTATAATCATAATTATTTTCTTATTGTTATTTATTAATATTTATTGATATAGTTTTTATTTTTTATTAATTCTACAATTTTTTTAATTCTATTATTATAGTATTATAATAACTTTTATTATCATCATTAAATTTTTTTCATAATCGCCAATCATTGGATGCAGGAGCTTCCAAAGTTTTAAACATTGATATTCACTAAATTTTTTCAGAGGCAAAAAAGAACACGTGCTTTCCGAAAGGGATTCGAAAAGGGAGCTTGTATGGAGAAAAGAAACAATTATTACTAATATAATATTACAAAGAATATTTCTAATAAGGCGTGTGTGAAGACTCGTGTCCATCATTGGCTCGCAACGCACAATTTTGGAAACGCTGTTCTATTGGGTGTAACAAATTTATAATTTTCCCTAATTATTTCCTGGAGATGGCGGTTTTTATAAATGGGCCACAATTTCCAGGCAGTTTTAATGAATTTGCCACGTTTTTTGATAAATGTGCCTCAATTTCGCGATCCACCATTGATTGACTTGCAATCCACAATTTTGGAGACGCTGATCCATTGTGTAATTGATAATTTTTAATAATTATTTGCTGAAGATAACAGTTTTGATAAACACGCCACCACAATTTTTCAGGTTTCCAAAATATGCGAAACTGTACTCGTGCTGCCATCTATCAGAGAACAAATTAAATAGTTTTAATAAAAAATAATGGCTACTTGATCTTGCAAAAAGAAAGATTAATTTATTACATTCCTATAAATTGAGTAACAGTCATAACCATTCGACTTGGTCAATATGCCATTAATTCCTAATGTATGAAATACATGCATATTATTCACTGTAATAATTGGTGAACAATGCATAATAACCCCCAAAATAATGCATAATGCATGACACCCCCCTCACCAAAAAAAAACATGAAAATTTATCAATTTTTAAAGAAAAAACGTTATTATTCAAACATCAGTCGTATTAAACTCCATTCACTTCACCTTCCAGCAATGAATTCCGACGTATTTTTACATATTTCAACTTAACACAAAATCAAACTATGAATACTGCAGCTGTAGCTATAAAATTGATTTTGGAAATGAATATATTTTTAATATTGGAATTATGCCTTAATATTTTATAAATATCTGGGAACAAGCACTTGCTTTCAAAATGAACTTCAACGATGAGGTACTAATGATAAATAGCGTTTAATTTGATGTTGTAACCTTGTAACTTACACGCGGAAACAGTATTGTAACTAACATTATCAAGTTTTTACACCTTCGGGTTAGTCGATAATTTCGTTTTATCAAATTTTCGATCATAATGTGCATTTTCAGAATTTTGGATTGTTGTTGATGAATCAGAAGTACAGAGATTGTTGTGTGTGGTCAGAAATGCTCAAGCATCAATATTCCAATCCAGTTGAAATTTTTGTTGGTGATGAGAATGCATTCTATCAAGTTTTGGAGATTGTCACTAAAAGTCTCTTTTACACGCAATCACCTCCAAGGATTAATTAACCCACTTACTGTCATAAGCTTTGCAGTTAGACTCATTGTCGATGACAGTGCATTTAATCAACATTTTTGGAGGAAAAGTTAGTTCGTGGCGCGAAATCTATGGTTTTCTTCGTAGTTGTCAAACACTGTGAAAATCGAACCGAGCACAAATCGCTTCAACAAGTTGCAACTGCCCATAAAAGTTGCCAATGCATAATAAAGGGTTTATGCTAAAAACTTTGTTTGTATGGTTTAATTTTTTATCGTTCTAAACATTCTAAAGTAAAAATAATTCGATATTTAAAATTAGAAGAAAGGAAGGATCTGGATACAAACTCGCTATAACTTTTTAGTCAGTTTCGTTAACTATCAGGTCAGGGCTCTTTGAAATTAGTATCCCGTAACAAAGATATTGATCAGTGAGATTCTGAACAGTGGACTGTGGGCACGCGATCTTTTTTTTTTAACCAAATTATTTGGAAAAATTATCTCTAGTACACATTAAAAACTAAATAAACGGTATAGTGGTTAGCGTGCTATCTTCTCGACAGTGAGGTTGCGGGTTCGAGTCCCGTGTTAGGCATGGGTGTTTGAAAATGTATGTTGGCCTGTCAAATGACGAATGTTTCGGTGCATTATAGCCCTCGTGTTGCTGACGGCGCCAGATAATCTGAAAACAACCAACCATTAAAAACTAAGCGGACTTCTGTTTGCTTCATAAAAAAACAAAAACAAAAAAAAACAGAAAAGTTAACCTTAATAATACATACATTTTACAAGTTGTCATTTCAGTCCAATGACTCTTATAAATGAATATAACTTACAACTTTCTATTCCAAAAGTGCATTTCTGGATGTCATGTGGATATTTTCTAAAATCCATTGGGCAGCTGAAGGTGTAAGACACCCTACAAAAAATTTAAATCATTTAAACAAGATATATAAAGTATAAAAGTGTGTAAAAAAGATATATAAGTGTGTTCTTTAAGTTGTAAATGTAGTTGAAATAAAATTGAATCAGAAGCATTCATAAAAAAAATTCATTACAGCTTTAATTAAATTCATATCTAATTGTAAAATGTCGAACATTTAAAAGCAACGGCTGATATATTCATGCATTTGTCAATAATAAAGAATCAAGTGATCTTTGATCATTATAATAATTGTTCATGTTTCAAGTTTTACAGATATTCAAAGTGCGTTCACAGCAACGTTGATTGAACAACATACTGTTGCGTTGGATGGGTTCGAAAGACTTGAAGCCAAAGCAGATCAAAACTTGCAGAAATTTATTCCAATATAATTCTTCACAGATTCTCTTACAGCTCCAGAACTTCTCGTTCTAGTAGACACAATACAGCTCTTTTCACAACAATAGAGCACAAAACAGCAGTTAAAAACTTGACAACACAACTGCTAAATCGCCGCAAAAGATAATGCAATACAGTTCGCTTTAGAACTACTCAGTAATTCCAGTCAACTAACGGACTCAGCTAACAACTAATTCAGTGACTCAAAATCAACTAACTTCCCTGCTCTCTTGGTCAGCCTTATATAGGACAGGTGAATCTTCGTGAATCTTCTAGAGGTAGATATTTGGAGAACTTTCCAGATCGTAGTCGAAAAATCCTATACATGTACATGGGGACCGAAAATGTCGCCAAATGGTCGCCAAGTTTGGCGGCATTTGGCAAATTCTCGTCAAATTTGGCTATAAAAATTAGTCGCCAAAACCGTCGCCAACTTGGCTCTATCTCGCCAATTTGGAGAGTTTTCCATTACCATAATGTTAAATGCCCTGCTCCTTGTAAAACTCACTTCCCAGCGTTATCTCTGTAAAACTCGATATCAAGCATTAAGACCCATATTGCAGGGAAGCCAAGCTAAGACGAACTATTGCACTGCCTTATGCGAAATGTACATAAATTTTACTATTTACAAAATTAACACTACGAAATATTTACAAATATACAAAAATTCGAAAACAATACTTTTATCATCGCAAGTCCTAAAAAAATTCTGTGAATTTCAAGCGATCAAATTTATTTTAAAGCTTTTATTTTAAAGATACGGGAGATCTTTTTATTTCTGATGTAATGAGTAAAATGACACAATATATTTTTATTGCATTTAATTTCCTAGATCCCGTTTAAGAAAATTGACCTCAAGGAATAAAAAAAGAAATCACTCTAGAAATGAAATGTCTTTTTGTAATGTGAAGTGAGGAGAGAATCCTTGGACATACCTTATGCTGAAAAATACCATTCCATTTTTGCTTATCCTTATCAAAACATTTGGAGTTATTAAACTATGACGAATTCCATCTCTTTCTTGCAAAAAAAATAAATCAGGAGTCCAGACATATTTTGCATCATTTAACATAATGGTTTTTATATCCTGATCAGCATAAGCCAATCGGGAATCCATCCAGGACTGCCTGAAGTAGAATCTAGCTCTGTATTCCTGTCGAAAAAAGTATTATATAATTTCTTCTAGCTAAAAATATAAGCATTTTTTTTAAGTTTCAATCATTAGATTAGCGATATTTAGATCATTAGATTAGCGATTTTTTTTTTTTTTTTTTTTTTTTTCCCTTAGTTTAAAATTATACTTATTAATGTATAAATATTTATTTATTATTTGACCTGTAAAACACAACAAGAGGGGACAATTTCTGAATTTTCATTTTTGAAAAATTTTATTAAACCAGGGAATTAATTATTTCTATGCGACTATTGCGACATGACTTTAAGCAAATTCTTCAAACTTATTTTAAGTTTTTGAATAAATTATTAAAAAAAATTCACGTTGTAGGACACATTTTTTAAAAACTTTAAATATTTTTTTAATGAATTTATAAACGTATGAAATACAAACTGAATAAATTTTAATTGAAACTTCTTAGGGTGAATTTCAAATAGTTTAATTTATCCTTACCATGTTTGTTTCATCAACTTTAGTGATATCTAGAATATACATTGTGCAAGTAACATTGATAGGCTTTCCTAGAAAAAAAGTAAAAATTATAAAAATATAACTTAGTAATGTATCATTTGTTATAAAAATTAAATGTTACACACTTTAAAAAAAAAAAAAAAAAAAAAAAAAAAAAAAAACTTTTCAGTAACTTTTGAAAAATCAAACTGTTTAACCCAATATTCCCTATTCAAAATAATCTTTACCAGTAAAAGATATCATACTCATTTGGATAACTCGCTGAGGTGAATATAAATGTTATTTACGAAAAGGTGATTTTAAATGTTGCTTCACTGACATTATTAAACAATTTATTTATAAACAAGCTATATCTTGACACCGACTGTCATTAAAAGAACGCTTCTATGATCGTTCTATTGCGGTACATCAGGTTCAAATTTCTAGAATGTACAATTTGACCGCAGACAGAACGACAGACAAAAACCTTTGCATAATCTTTTCACTGAATTTATTTGTTTAGTGAAGTTTTCACGTTTGCACTACATATGCTTAGTGAAGTTTTCACTACATTTGTTTAGTGAAGTTTCCGCTACATTTGTTTGCTTAGTAGCTAGTACATTCGTGTAGTAAAGAGGCTAATATTATCTATTAAATAAATTTGTAACTCACTCTAATATAAAGTAATCAATATATATTGATTACTTTGAAAATTATATATATAAATATATATATATATATATATATATATATATATATATATATATATATATATATATATAATTTTTTTTAATACAAATATTTTCTAGATATTGATATTTCTAACATTCAGAAACTTCTGCTTAAAGTAGGAAAAAGTTTCCTTCTTATATTCAGAGTAAATTTTAAATATGCGAAAATCTATTATAAGAATACGTACCAGGTCCATCGCTTGATTCGGGCATTATTTGCTTGTTATATCCTGACTGGACAAGCTTCTCCAGATATTTTTGAATCCTATCACCTTCAGTCGTCGATTGCCTGTACATAAACGTTACATTAAAATCCACAAATCATGTACGCATTGCAATACGAGATGAATTCCCATTAATTGAATGGTCGCTATTTTTAACTTGCTATTGAAGAATTCAAACTAATTGTACTTGGTAAAGCGCAAGAGCATTTTTGCTGATATGCAAAGCAAATGGCCAGTGCGATCCAAAACAAGTCAAATGTACCAGAAATTTTAAACATACATAATTCTCAAATAAGAGCAGGATAATACAGTTTTCACAAAAATAATTGAAAAAAATTCCAGAATATTAAAATACTATATTTTTATCAACAGATAGAATTTTAGATACAGATTAACATACAGATTTTGTATCAGCATATAATACATAGAAATCTCAATGATTAGCATCCTACAGCCTATTTCACACTGAGCAGATGCTCACAGATTCCTACAGGTCCATCTGGTGAAAACACACAAACGGTTTTATTTATTTATTTATTTATTTATTTATTTATTTATTTATTTATTTATTTATTTATTTATTTATTTATTTATTTATTTATTTATTTATTTATTTATTTATTTATTTATTTATTTATTTATTTATTTATTTATTTATTTATTTATTTATTTATTTATTTATTTATTTATTTATTTATTTATTTATTTATTTATTTTTTTTTTTTTTTTTTTTTTTTTTTTCTTCTTCTTCTTTCTTTTCTTTCTCTCTTTGTGGATGAAAACCGATCTCACAGATTTATTCTGAGCATTTCTGTTGGAACATAATTTTTCAAAAATCCAGTTACTTTTGCATTAGCATGTATTTTAAATACGTGTATCTACATTTCTTGTTTACCTTCACAGATTTTCAAATATTATGGATCAACTAATCAATTATAACTCTAAATAAATCAATTAGAATTTTATGAATAAAATAATATGTAAAAAAAAAATGTGTTGAAATAAAAATTAAGCAATACAAAACTTCACATTTAAAAAATTAAATACAAAATAAATATAGAAAAAATAAAATTTCTATACATACGAATTGGATGAGGACAAACAAACAATGAAAGCAAAGGTAAAGGTAAAAAGTAAAATTGTCATGATTTTCTCTTGTTTTTCCAAACCTATTCAAAAAAATGCAACGTTTTAACAAAAAGAGATATAAATTTTTAAATAACCTACTCCTTATTTATACACTACTTATAGAATACTGTGTATCGTTTCAAACATAAAAAGTTGCAAAACTAAGGTGTCAATAATTGTACTTAAGTTACCAACCAGGTTAAGTCCATTCATCAGTTTTTATCTCATGTGATGCTTGATAGTCAAATATGTTGGCCACTGTTTCTGAGAAATTATTTCTGTAAATCTTTGTATGGTAAATATTTTAAGATTCTCAGATATAGCTAAAATCCATCATCGAAAAATGAACACATGTTAAACACATTTTTAATAGCATAAATAAACTTTTAGTTTTTATTAGAAGTAATTGCGAAAGCTTACTTAATAAGTGGAACGTTTTATTTATCTTTAAATTTACTCACTAAAATCAAAATGTTAATATTTTAATTTTAACCCATTGAAGTAGATTAATAAGAATACTTTCCACTTCAAAATTTATTTTCTTCTAAAAAGTAAATGATGAATCTAATTTTGAACAATTTTTCTTCCCATAAAACATTTCTTGCTATTTCTATAATCCTTTACCATTACAGAAAACGGTCAACTTCTTTTTATTCTTCATTTTTATTTTAAGACGATGGTTATATATAATGGATTAAATCCATTGAGAAACAATAAATCGATGCATGTAAATTGCCTTGTATGCAAGTCAATTTTATGAAAAATCAATACAAAGATACGTAGTTACAAAGGAAATATCGGAATACATTGGTTAGTTAAATTTTAAAAAGTGTAGTCTCAAAATTTTACTCTTAAAAATCTGGATTTAAAAAAAAAAAACTACTTTGCACAAAAGGAGGATTCACAAAAAAGAAGCTTCTGATATAACATTGCATTTCATCCATAAGAAATAAGTCTTCTATAATTTTTTTATATTACATTCATACCATCACAAGTAGTTCAAAAAGTGTATATAAAAATATTACTTTTAAAAATTATTATTTTTATTAAATTCATACTTAGCAATATTTATGATCTAGTAAAACTACAATGTATCGGAAAAGACAGAAAATGTTTTTACAAGTACTACTAGTGCATATGTATTCATCAAAATAAATTATGTATAATATAAAATTTATATAGTAATTATATATGACAGAAATTATCTCTATATATAAAGGACAAATCCCTCACTCTTTCACTGACTCACTCAAGCACTCGTCACTAATTATTCCACTTCCCATACAGTCACCACTCTAAAAATTGATGCAAAAGTCATCTAGGATAAACGTAGAAAAATAAGCTATTTCGATCTAGATTAACAGAGTTTGAGAGGTTAAAAAAGGGTCAAATGTGGATATTCAAATGTCTCACATGCAATACTGTCTTAACTCTAAAATTTAATGAAAATGTCAACAAGGGAAGGAGTAGAAAAATCAACTATTTCGATGTCGATTAACCAATTTTATAGAGTTGAAAAGCGCTCGAAATGTTCCGAACGAGGAATATCCCAATGTCCCACTTCCAATATAATCACAACTCTTAAATTATGTAAAATGTCAACAAGCGTAAGCATAGATAAACTAAAGTATTCCGTTTAAACCAATTTTCAGGTATCGAAACAGGATCATACGTCCCAAAGTAGAAAACACAAATATCTTTTGATTGCTAAAATGCACATAGTAAAATTTCATAGAGAAGCGCGAATCAGCTAGTATATTATATAGAAACTAGCCATTGTAAATATTTAGCAATATCATTAATATAGCAATCTCAAATTAATATGACAATTAAATCAAATACCAATTTATCGCGAACTGGAATAAAAACAAAAATAAGAAAATGTAACTCATTTAATATTTTATAACATTAGGCCCATTACTTATTTATTATACAAATATCATTAAAAACTTTTTGAACAAATATATGGGTTAAATACAAATAACTACGTTTTTAAACCATTATGAAAATTAAAGTAAACAAAATGCAAAACAGAAATGCATACGTACTTATGTATACTTCTTTAAAGACCCTTTCTTTCTGTGGTTACCCTCTGAAGTTACTGCTTTATATAGTTAGTTTATTGATGTCTTACGTTAACAGGATGCTCCTTATTTAAAACCGTTATCAAAGGATGGTTAACTCGATAATAGGGAAATTGCGAAACTAGTTAGGCCCTTTTATCCTTGAAATAATAACTGTGAAATGATGTTTGTGACGTTTTGGGTTTTTATTCTTCATTGTACGGGGATGTAAATGAAAGGTCATAGTGCCATTCTCGCTTGACCTTTAAAATCTGATTTCCATCTCGGTGACATAACATAAAATGCAGAATATTGTTTTATTATGAACATGGGCGTTGGCAGAATTATTTTCAGGAAGGTGCAGATGGCACTCCTAGGGGTGCAAAGTGGATGATTATTTGTATTAACTTTGATTTTTCAATTGAATATTTTTATGAAATTTTCATTTACAGTGATTGCATTAAATTTTTTATCAATAGAATGTTTTAAAATCAATATCATACTTATATTTCCATTAAATCCTACCATTTCATTTTATCAAAACATTACTTTTAATTTTCATAATCCAGGGAGGTGCAAGTGCACCCCCTTACATCTTCCTAGCGGCGCTCATGATTACGAATGATTTGTTTGAAAATGCTTAGTGCCCTATAATTATTTTACTTACAATACTTGCAATCACGTGGTCAAAACATTCTTGACACATTTGTAGAAAATCACCAATAACTACATCTTAAAAAGTTTTAATTTAAAATTGTAAAGAGAAAAAAATAACTCTTTAGATTCAATGAAGTTTTATAAGACGAGACAGTAACAAAAAACATAATTCGTAGATTTTGACAATATTGATAAAAAAGAAATTATTTAATATTCTGGTCAATATGAAACAAAATCGCTGTAATAAGCATAAAATGAATTATTCTCTTCTGATTGTTGCTCATATGATGTCCGATAGTCACCCATGCAAGAAAAGTCTTTTCAATGCAGAATATCACTTTAATATTATTAATCATTTTACTAACTGGTATGACTAGCAGATCAGTTTCAACGAATATAGTGCTAGGGGGAAAAATCAGGTGATAGTAGCGTAAAAAAAAATTCCCAACGCAAAAAATTTTTCCAGAACCGCCATAAATAAAAAGGGTAATATTCTTCTGTTATCAACAAATTATTAAGTGAATAAATGTATTTGTTACAATAACTAAAAAGTTGATGTTACCTAAGGCTATGTTAGATTTTAAAGGTTGAATGAGTTTCAGAAAGTAATAAATTGAATCGAAGTAAGAACATATTTTTTACATTTATAACACTTTTCTTCTTTCCTAATCACACATTTAATTTGTGATATCTCTTAATCTTGGTATATTTTAGTTATTTTTTAACTTCTGCCTCATTTCATTCCAGCTAATGAGAATAGAACCAAAAGATCTCAACTTGATGGAAGGGAGTTAAATTTACTTGAATGGATAAAATGTCAGAATGGCAAGCGAACATTTCTACATCCTAACTAGATCTTTCAAACACTAATGATTATAAGGTATCATTAATTTATTTTCATACATAGATTTACAATAACAGTGAAATTTAATTTAAATCATAAACAAGTTACAAACTTCTTTGAAATTGATTAACATTTAACATCACATTCGTTCACAAATTCATGTGCGTCTTGATTATTCCCGAGTGCTACCGTAACCAGAAAATCATTCACCTAGACGAAATCAAACTTATTCTGAAACATCGCACACGGTCTCCAAAGAATAAATGTATGCTACACCTGTTTCTTTTTCAAATTAAATGAGTATTGGATTTCGATATACAATTCGCATTAGAATATTTTAGATTAGATAGGATTTCATTTATTCTTTGAGTATGAAAGTTCCCATTTTCCCCAATCTCATTACCATTTATGAAATGAAGTGAAGCGAATCGAAAACTGAAATCGATCTTTTCTTCCTCCTACTAGAGGATACTTTCTCGAGTCTTGTATTCATTTGTGGTATAATTTACTAATCTTTTCAAAAAAGATTCTTGTGAATTAAGAAAAATAAAATGACTATTTATTAAGTTTTATTTTATTTATTTTTTTATCTAATTAAAAATTTATAATTTAGGAAAAACATTATATTATGCACTATTGTTTCCTCTCGTTTCACATCTGAAAAAAATTTCATGATTTCGAACCAAATTCAAAATCGTGATATTTATGAAACTGACCAGTTATTGTAAAAAAAGTTATAAATATTTTTGCGTTCCTCCCTTTGAATAGTCTAAACTTTGACAAACTATTTAAAATGCAACCAAGTTTTGGAACTATGGGTTTTTTGAAGTCGGCATTCGTAAAAATAAAAATGTTCATGCATTATCCTTGTTTATATCTATTAAGTAAAAATCCCCCCAAAAAGGAGAGCTATCTATTTCTAATAATTATAGCGGAATAACCTGATGTCATTTTCGTGCAAAGTGTTTGGAAGAAGAAGAATCGACAGGTTAAAATATGACGTTGAATAAATTCTACTTGAAAAAAAAAAGTTGGATTCAAAAGTGGGGCAGGAACAATTTAACAAATATTTCCATTAAAGAATATAATCGAGTAGTCATGAGTTTAATAGCTCATAGCAAGAAATTTAAGGATTTCCAGAAAACTTTTGATTCTAACAACAGGGAGGTGTTATAGAAATTTTCAAAAATGTATAAAATCTTTGAGAATTCATAAATATTATTAAAGAGCTCTACAAAGACTCCAAATGTTTTGTAAAAGTGAATGGACATTTTACAGCCCTTTTATATAAAAACTGGAGTTAAACAAGAGTGCGTTATATGAGGATTACTATTTATAGTTGTAATTTATTGGATTATGCAAAATAGAATTAAGGATAATAAAAAAATAATAAAAAGGTAGAAATTTACCTCAGTGCTGGAAGACTTGGATTTTTCAGACGGCATAGTATTGTTGGTATTGTTTATCAGCAGACTTGACGATTTGCAATAAAAAAAGAAGTATATTTGAAAAATACTCTAAAAATTCAGTTTAAACATAAACAGAAATAAAACCAAATTAATGAGAATAAACGAAAAGACTAAATATAAAATCAAAATAGAAAGTAGTCAAATAGATGCTGACATACTCAAATACCTTGGTGCAACAGCTGATAAGAATACAGGAATTGGTGCAGAGATTTAGATTAGAATCTCAAAATCCCAAAACTGCTTTTTTTTAAAAAAAACTAAAGCATGATAATCAAATAACCCAATGTTAAGAACCAGAGTTAATATATTTAACTCTTTGATTAAAAGTATACGTTTATATGGAACAGAAACCTGGAAAATAACCAAAGCCTAATGCAAAAAGTTAAATAATTAACAAAAAAAGATGCTTACGAAAAGTCATAGGAGTTTTATTGGCCAAAATAGTACCTAGAATTGATCTTTACAAAAAAACAAAGCAAGGTTCTCAAACATGTAATTTCAAGGAGTGAAGGTGGAAATGGATAATTTACTTACTGTGAATTCCAGCAGCAGCATTGACATGGGCCCCCGATAGAAAAAAGAAAAAAAGGCAGGCCCAAATTGACTAGGAGAAAATTGGTAGAAGATGAAAGAACCTAAGTGGATTGACAATGTGTTCAATAACGAGAGCTTTTGCGCTAGAGTTTCAGAGATGGCTTAAAAAGTTGAAGATCTTATTTGTCACAAGATAGGACTAAGTTAGGCAAGCTAACAAAGTTATTCCTTGTTTATAGACTTTCTCATACTTTAATTCATTTTCTAAAATTGTGCGATATTTTTTATTGTCATTATTTTCATACTAAATTCTTTCTTCACTTACTCCACAAAGGTCACTTTTCATTTCTAACCTGAAATCGCACTTATCCCAACCCTGAAATTACACAACTTCATCATTATTCCAATTATTAAATCTTACTAACCAAACACTCATTTTTGCTAATTCTTACATTTTGTTTTTAACTTATTGCTGGTTGTTTTTACTGTTAATTTTATACAAACCTTAGTATATATACATTAATATTTTTTATAATTTACGAATTGTTATTAATATATCATTTTTGAGAATTACTTTAGTTTTGATAACTTACTTTAGTTTAGATTTTATATTACATTCAATGCTGATTCCAAAATTGAAATTGTTTGTTTTTTATCACGTAGGATTTTATAAAAAACTATTGCATATATTGGGTGGAATAGCTCAAATAAAAATACTTTTACGTTTTTCTTCTTATTTTTCACCTCACAAATACATAATTAACATTTATATGCTAGCTCTGCAGTAATTTAAATAATCAATGAATTGATGCAAAATGTTGAAAATCTTTGTAATAGCATTTTCTGTTTTTCTCAAAGTTTCTTTTTCTGTTTTCCTTCATGTCAACACCGTTGATCGTCTTCTTTCAACTACCAGCAGTTCTTGGTTATCTTGCTGATATTTCACCTTCTTTGATAATGCCTTTCCATCCCTTTTCTTTGTCTTGGTTAAACTTTCACTTTGCTCTTCACTAATTGCACCTGAATTTTCCTGGTCTACAAGAAAATTACATTTTTGGTGTACAGTACCCAAAAAAAAACAGAACGATGGTTATATCTTCGGTTGTAATTATCGTAGAATCTTACGGTTTGCACCAAAATGTTTTTCATACGATTTTCTATATATCTGATGCAATTTCTTTTCTTGAGGGACCGTTTACTAAGTAAAAGTAACGCTATCTTCGAAAATTTCAATACGAACCCTTATTTTTTATCATTTCATTCGATTCAGAATACATCATTTACTCTATATACCAAATTTCAATGCATTATGTTGAAAAACACGTCACTTATGAGCGAAAATGTTTCGACCATTTTTTGACCGATCTTCAGGGAGAATTTCCATAAAACGAAAGGTATTTTTAAGGTTCTACTTCACAGCGGGAGAAATCGAATGGTGAGGCGTTTCACGACGTTATAAAATACAAATATTCTAAAATTGCATAGAAACTACTTGGATTTATAGTGACATGTTTAAGATTAATACAAAAATAGCAAGTAAACGCAAAAGTAACATAATTTATTTAAAACGTTAAAGATGTGCATTCTTCACACGAAATAAATAAAATATCGAAAACTGTAATTGAAGAAGCATAACGTATACTACTGATAATTAGAAAATTAATAAATATAAAATGTAGGCATTAGTAAACAGTATTCAGTAAAGTGTGATTATTTTACAGAAACATTTCACTGTAAACACAAATGTAACTTGATCGTTGAAATTATTTATAAAATGAAAAAATCACCTGATTCAGTAAAATTTTTAAAGGATAACTTATTGAAATTGCTTAAAAAATGTGGTTTTAAATAAATGTAATTTAAGGAAGTAATTTTTTTTTATAAAAAGACACTGTTGAAAACCACACAAAACATATGTTCCACGATTCCAAACACGTTGGACAGATTAAAAATATACATACAAAAAATAAAACTGCTTTGTTTGTATAAAGTAATATTTTTTTTTTTTTTTTTTTTTTTTTTTTTTGTAATCTCAAGAAATTCTGTTCCGATTCACCCCGCTGTTCTTATTCACCCTATTTTACGATAATTGAACGTTGTGCGATTTTCCACACCTCTAGTTTACTTTGAATTAATTTTTGATAGTTTTCAAAAGTCATCTACTATACGGTCCCTTAAAGTGAGCGTTTTTTACATTTTCGCTAAAAAATCGAGAACTAAAAGTGAAAATGAAAAGAAAAAAATTGTGGTGGGGTTTCAGACCATGGTGAATCTAATGAAAGCAAAAAAATGTATATTTCTATTAAAAAAAAATTAAAATTGTTTTATTAATTAATAATTAATTATTAAAAAAGAAATTGATGCAAAAGTTGATTGCTATTTATGTTTGGCCATTTACAAACTTATTTAAGTATTTATGGCCAAAAAACCAACTTTTTTATTTCACATTAATTTATCATTTTCGTTTTATCATTTAAATTACAAACCATTCATTAGAAAATTACAAATTTGTGTATTTCGCATTCTTTTTTAATGCTGAATCCAAATATGGAATAATATTATGAGGTTGCTATTGAACTTTTTAAAGTTTGGTTCTGTTTTAATATGTAGATCACCCCTCATGATAAAAAAAAAACTACATACAATTATTAAAAACCTTCCACGATTTACAACGGTATCTTTTGTTTGTTATTTCAGTAATTGGAACAAAAGATATAGCCATCGTTCTGATTTTTCTTTGGGTACTGTACAAGAAACTAGTTTTGGTGTTTTAGACTTTCCTCTCGTTTGTCTCCAATATGAGCACAAAACTTTGGTAATTAATAAATTTTTTGATGTTAAGTCCTTAGAAAATAAGAATTTTTCTGCATGTGCCAAGACTTATTCAAAAACCGACACATGTTCCTCGAAATTCTCTTAGTAGGAATGATTGAAAGTCAAAAATACGAATATTAATAGAATCAGGAATTATAAAGAGTATATTCGTATTTTTGACTTTCAATTATGGCTGGTATGATATATATTTCTACTATGCTTGAGTACATATATATTTCTTTGCTATGCTTGAGTTTTGTTGTTTATGTGTTTTAAGCTTTTGTATGTTTTTTTGTTTTTTTTAAATAAAGATCGTAATTTAACAGTAATGTTATGGGGCCAATTGCGTGTGCCTTGTTCCCTCCAGACCCTTACACGCTTATCATCGGGTTTAGTGCAAATCTGGACTCATCTGTGAACATAACGTTGGCCAATCAGACACAGTCCAATTCACATGCTGGCAGTACTATTTTAATCATGTCCCTTTAATGGATTGGACGGATAAAGGAACACAAACTCGTGGTACCCAGGCGTAAAGACCATTCATGTGTAGCCTTCGGCGAACAGTAGTGGCAAATATCGTCTTACCAATGGCCGCTGCAATCATAGATGTCACACGTGTGGAGGGCGATCTTCGATTCCGCTTGGCTACAACAGCAATATATCGATCTTCCGCGTGGGGTCGTGACCCTTGGACGAGCGGGTACAGATCTTCGGACAACTGTTTGGCTGGTTTGGAATTGTTTCCATAATCGTGAAATGGCTGAATGATAAACGCCGAAGAAAAAAGCAACATCTGTAATAGACTGCCCTGCTTTAATGCGTCCGACAGCAGACAGCTCTCAGAATCTTCCATTCGTCTTCTGGAAACCATAGAAACATGTATAGCTTGAAAATAAATAGTACGAATGTTCTAAACATCTTTCATCAGCACTTACGTGCAACTCCTGTAACCCTCCACAATACCGGCATCTTATACGACTGCCTGTTTTGCGTATTTCTCGACGTGAAACCGTGATTGGCTGTTACCTAACATATTTGTACACTTCCTTCTACATTTACAGCAAATTTCAGCTTCTTTAATTCAGATTGGCTTACGGATATTAACATTTTCCTCTCCTTGCTTAACCTTTGGAAGTGAGTGCAGAAGTTTGCTTCAGACACCCAAGTGTAACCTTTCAGCTCCAACTGATGAAAAGACTTCATCTAAAAAGAAACATTCGGAAAAAAATGTATCTATGGAAAAAGAAGCTTAAATGTTGGACATTACAAGAAAACCTAAGGAAACGACGTGTAAAAATCACTACTAAGCCAATCAAGTAACACGGTTCAGTCTCCTGGTTTGAAGCTTGTGTCCACTAACCCTTAAAAAAACATGCTCCATACATCAGACAAGTTAGTAAGTTTATATTTTAGTTTCCCTTAGTAGTGATGCATTCAAGATCGTCTCCTCTTTGCAATCAGATTTAAAAAATGAGTAGACACAAAAATGATTGGGGCAGATAGTAATATTTTGATTGCAAAGCTGTGTGATGCTGTTTTTTTAGATATTCTCCCTTATGAGATACAACTGCAGGGTAGGCTTCAATAGAAAAACATCTCGGTAGGCATTCTCTACACTTAAGATTCAAACAAAGATTGCAACGACGTTAATGACCCATTATAGCTCTCGTGCCACGATCCTATGCAATCCAAGTAAAATCACGTTTTAGTTTTTCATGCAATTCATGAATTATTTACCTTTTGAAAAATCTCCTGGAAGGCTAGTGGTACTGCATAACTTTTTGAAATTCACATTGCCAATCTTTTATTATCCTTTAAACTATCATTTTGATGAATTAGTTATCTGTATATTATTTGTGCATCCATCCCCTAGAAAATTAGCTTTCATTTGTCAATGAGTTATGGATGTTTCACCAAAGAGTAGCTCTTGCATAGGTCTTGCACCATTACAAATTCGATACTATTACTACCAACATCCAATAATTGTTTTTAGGATTTAAAACTAAAAATATTGTGTTATAAAAATAATACTTGTTCTAAGTTAAACTAACTGTACTTGTTCCAATTTACTGTATAGAAAAAGCTCAAACAAGATTCTATCTACGATCACAATTTCGCCGACCAAACGGTATAGTGGTTAACATACTAGCTTCTAGACCGCGAGGTTGCGGGAATTTAAGGCCATTATCGTCTAATGCCAACTCCAACGATTTTGTGCAGAGAAGCTTAAAAAAAAATCCTATACTTTTATGTTAGATAAGCATATCTTTTGCCAACTATTTAACTTCTCTCATTGTGCTTTGGTTATTTTCCAGGTTTTTGTTCTGTATAAAAAAAAAATTATCAAAGAGTTAAATACATAAATTTTTGTTTTTAACATTAAGTTATTTGATCGCCATATTTAAGTTAATTTTTGAAGACAATTTTGTGCTTATGAGATGCAAATGTTTTTCTCTACGTCACTTCCTACATTCTCATCAACTGTTACACCAATGAATGTGAGTCTGTCAATATCTATTTGACCACTTTCGTCTGATTTCACATTTAGTCTTTTAATGAATTCTCATTGTCTTGGTTTTAATTCCGTTTATATTTAAAGTTAGTCTTTATGTTTACACAGAATCGATTGTGACAGTTATTATTACTAAAAAGTTGCCTCTACACACGTTTCAATTATGTTACATCAGGTACAGATTCCAAGAGTATTAAGAAACCGAAAATATTTTTGAAATCAATAGTATCGTACATATACCAAGAGTATTTTTCAAACATACTGTTTTTCTTTTCCAAGTCTTCAAATTTACTAGCAAATAATACAATGCTGTCAGCGCAATCCAAGTCTTCCAGTACTGTGATATTTCAGTCATTAAAAGTAACTAAATTATGCAAGCTTGATATCTGTATCAAATGTAACGTAATTTAAACGGGTGTAGAAGCACTTTTTTAGTGACAATGACTATTTAAATGTATAGCTTTTTCTTACCAAAACGTCATTTTGTAATTTTCGCGAAATTGGAAGTTCTAACAGTATGCTTTTGAAAGAAAGGTAATTTTTTTTTTTCTTTTCTTTTGAGTTGTACGATGTCTGTCAAGTTTATTCCGTTAAAATACTTGTACAATAGTGAATCCAGCAGAAAGCAGTCCTAGGTGAAATGTACTGACTACAAACCTTTCAAATGTGGAGAGTAATCAGGAGTAAAAAGATCTCATTTTAGGCAAATATTTTTCAACTATCTATAAAATTTCTGCTTTTGCATTATTTTTCAACTACCGTAATAATTTTTCATATGGTACATTTTGTTATCAGAAAATATGTCTGATAAAATTCAATTTTTTAAAGAATGTGGCAACAAACTCATTTAAAAGGCCGCATTCAATTATGCTTCTATTACCGCTTCGGAGGGCTTTCCGTCCTTCAATTGAGCTGAAACTTGGCAGATAAATTCGTCATCGATGACAATGCATTCTATCAAATTTTGGGGACTGTCACTAAAAGAACGCTTTGTGCACGCACTGCTAAAAACAAATTAAGTCTTCTTTCTATTTACGAATTTAAACGAGGCTATCCAGCTCACCGTCACTATAATTGCGTAATATTTATTACCAATTTATTTCCCTTTTAAAAGATTCAAGTATTTGGAACCAGAGAGAGCAAATCGTCTGTACCTTTTCTCACTGAAAATTAAAGAACGGTCGGTTAAGAAAAAAGCATGCTCCTTATTTGGAAAGTTATGACATGTAGCTATAGGATTTAATTTAACTCATTCAAAGTCGATTTACGAAAAGTTTCAGCCATTTTTCCCTCAACAGACTAGTATATTCATAATTTACTAGCATTTCTCTACGTACTTTAAAAAATTCGAAATGATGTTCTATGTGGTATCTAAACTTGAAGTCACCTCTCTGACTATTGCCTTTGTTTCATTAATTAACAACTAAAGCCCTAATAAACATTACTTACGATGCCAGAGTATGTAACGAAAAAAGTCTATTTAGAATACAAAAACAACACTTTCAAAAAATATATTTATTTAATCTCATTTCGAAAACTATCATTCTAAGCAAAATACATTTTTTTTTTTCATCGATGTAACAAAACAGCACACATCTCTATAATCTGTTAACACATTTTTCACAATCAGAAGCAGCAACTGTTAGACTTGAAATCTAAAATAGACTGAGACGTAATATCCTACTTTAGAGTACGTTTCCCAAACAATCTCCAAGCTGATATATTTAGGTAAACTAATACTTAAGGATATGAAGATAATTTTAATGGGAACTTTCAATTGGAATCAAAAACCAGTAATGTAAGTTACAACTATATACAACTTTGACGATTTAGTGTCCAGTGCAATACACAAGCCAGTAAACGAAATTGAAAACGATGAATAGGATCGGGAACAGGATACTGCTGGCCTTGTCAATACGGCTGGAAAGCAATACATCCCTCTTTAAACGGTTTGCAATCATGCTAACTGCACTATTAGAAGGCTCGCTGGTGACTGGATTTACCTGTGAATTAAAATATTTCATACATAACGGTGTTTCATTTCTACAAGTTCTAATGACAAGTATATATGATAAAAAGTTCCTAAACCAAAACACTTGAGTTAGTTTTACTGGTACAATAATTCTTACAAGCACAAGATTTAATTGTACGTACAGTAAGCAAAAAAACAAAATCCGAACGATGGCTATATCTTGTATTTTAATTGATGAAATAACATAAGTCAATCACCGTTGAGGGACCGCCGAATAGTCTTACGTCTTGAAGCATGCAAAACGCTCGATTCAGCCAGCTATAAAGAAATTTACCCTCAAGGTCGGCCAAAACATTTTTGCTCATAAGTAACGTGTTTCTCAAGATAATGAACTGAAATTTGCTATCTAGGGTAAATAAGGTATTCTAAATTGAATAAAAACGTAAAAAATAGGGGTTCGCATTAAAATTTTTAAATATAGATTTAAATTTACTTAACATACAGTCCTCTAAGAAAAAAAATTTGCGTTAGACGTATTGAAAATCGTAAGTAAAACATTTTGGTGCAAACCGCAAGGTTTTTCAATAATTAGAACCGAAGATATAGCCATCATTCGGACTTCTTTTTTTTCCACGACTGTATTTGCATAGTATACAAATAATATACTAATTATAACTTTCCAATTAATAAAAGAATAAAATATAATAGTTTGTGAACCAAAGGAAAAATAATAACTTGTGCGTTCAAAGAAAACAAAAATACAAGAAAAATGAATGTCTCATTTACCTTTGAATCAGAATCCAGAACACTTCGAGCTTCAGGATCGTTCTTGCACAACCTCTTCTGGAGCTTGTCTTTGTTTCTGCCGATGATGTGGGCGACGATGAATTCCAGAAATGAAGCGAAGACCAGCGATTCGCAAACTGCTATCCAGACATCGCTGCCTTTCGTGTACGAGGACTTAGGGACGTGGACGTTGATGTCATATCCGATATTCACCATAAAATACATGAGAACTAGCAGAAGGGATAGCCTGGGGAGAACCAACTTGGCCGGAATCCAGAAAGATAACCAGGAGAGAGCAGTGAGGAAGATGAAGGGGACATATAATCTGGTTACGAAGAAACCTATTTTCCTCTGAAAGGTTAGTTCCACTTGAAGGGCTGAGTATTCAACTACAGAATAAAAAGTTATTACACAGGAGTCAAAAATTCATTCAACAAAAAGTAGGTGTGTAAATATATGGTTGTTGGTGCCCATCTAAACTAAAAGCCATCATTGGCAGTTGAAAATCGTGGTCTCTGCAAAGTTAAACTCCAGCTCAACTTCAAACCGAGCATTCTTAAGGTTCCCAATACTCCTCCAAACCAACATGGCTATGGCTATATAGCAATCATCATGAATATCAGATCGTATTCCTCAGTTCATAGTAAAACTAGTTGAAAAAATAATAATTTGTTGGGTGCTCAGTTCCTTTTGGAAGAGATCGTGTCAAGCCGTACTCCGAGCCGAACCAAGCAAGCAAACCACCAATTGTGTTCAGCATACCCATAAACGCTATACGACGAGCCAGTTACCAACATTCTCGCACAACGTTAACTAATATGATGTATGGAAAGTAGTACAATTTATGTATAATGGCTCATGTGGACGGTGCATACAACTCCAGAAGAACTCTACAATGTCTATTTTTAAACACGCACAGCGTTGATTGTAATAGAATCGTTTATGTAGTGCTAGCTATCTAGTTGAAATTTCCCGCGTTTTCTCTCATTCGAGACACTGGGCAGTTACGCCCTCTAAAGATCACCGGAAGACCTCATCTTTTATATGGACTACTCAGTTGTCCAGTTCTGGATCTAACGAGACTCCATTCCACTATGACCTATACATAGTTCTTACCAGAGAATATCCAATACAATACAACCAACTAACTATTTAAAAAAAAGTCCACATAAAGGGAATAATTTTGTACCCTCCTCTTCAAGATAGCGTTAGAAAATTGGCATTGTCATCATCCCAAAAAACAATATTTTTCAGAAAACTTCAGAAAGCCTCTTTTTGTAAAATCTACAATAAAATTGTGCGCTGTCGCATATTTTATAACCTTTAGCCATGTTTTCGAAGAGAAATATTGTGATATTATTTTAATAAGAAAATAAATCTTACCGTAATTAAATGAGATGTATTTGACTGTTTCCTTCATGTCTGTAAGCTTAAAAGGCAGCAGATCAATGTCCATATTTCTCATTGCGGGTGTTTTGATATCTGACCATAAAAGTTCAATCTGTGAGCGCTGAAATCCGTCTGAAAATTTGAAAAAAAAAAATAATTAAACTTATAATTAAACAAATATATTGGGATTGCATTGTATTTCGTTCTGATTTGGTGAACTTATCGATTAGAACAAGAATTTAAAATAGGATGAAACTTACAACTTTCTATTTGGAAAGTGCATTTCTGTGTGTCATGGGGATATTTTCTGAAGTCCATTGGACAGCTGAAGGTCAACGACAGTCTGCAAAAAACGGTTTGAAATTTAAAAAAAAAAAAATACCCAAACAATTTTGCGTGTGTTTAAGTATCATGCGTAAATGCAATAAAATTTACGAATACAAATTAATTTATTTTAGTTGAAGTACTTTTAGGTAGTCAGAAGTAGAAGGAAAAACACATCAACATCTAACGGGCACACTCATTTCTGACATGGACGAAAAAACATTTTCCCTCATATGTATAATGTGCTTTTTAATTTTCACAGACAATTCAAATGTTTTAATTAAGTTTCATTTTTTTTTTTAAAAGAAAGTTAGAAAAGGCAACATTTCGACAGATATTTTTGATACTTCTCAAAATTTTAAGTCATTAATATTTTTTTTAATTTAAAAGAAAATACAACGAACAAAAATTATAGCTTTAAAATAGCAATATTAAAAATCAAATTCGTCGACAAACTCATTTCAATGACATTTAAAATCTGGATTTCACAATTTGTTTCGAAATTTTCGTTTTTAGTAAAATTAAATTAAATAAAGATTACTAAGGTACTCTTAAAAATATCTTCTTGACATACCTTACACTGTAAAGAACTTCTCCGGTCTTTGATATTCTAATAAAAGCATTTGGTGCTATTAAATTGTGTCGGATCCCGGTTTTTTCTTGCACAGAGAATAAATCAGGAGTCCATATATGCTTTACGTCATTTAACACAACTGATTTTATGTCTTGATCCGCATAAGCCAAACGGGAATCATTCCAAGACTGTCTGAAGTAGAATTCAGCTGTGTACTCCTGTTTTTAATGAAATTAAGTATTACTTACAAATTCAATCACTTTTAAATAAACAAAATTTGCTGTATTGTGCTTTTTTTTTTTTTTTTTTTTTTGCCACCCTACGCAATAATTTTAAGTTTTCTGTTTCAAGGAAAACGACTAGAATCCATAGTTTGTATAATTTTCTTTATAAAACACGAAAATAAAATACTTGTTTTGACACTGAAAATATCAAAATTTATTCCAGGAAATAATTATTATTAAAGCGGAAAATTTACTTCTTAGGTATATTTCTAATAATAAATGGGTAATTAGCTGATGGTGAATGATAAACTATACATATTCATTGTTTGAGCTTTACATAACCGTCTACTTTATTATCAGATTGGATGGAGGTTCGCTTATTTCATTAACATCATTGTTTCTACAATAAAAGGACGCCAATTTTCCCAAATAAAAAACATAAAACAAAGCTTTTAAACAAAATTTGATTTCGGAACTTTTATTTAAGTACTTTTTTTTAGACTACATTAAAATTTAAAATCACTTATTAGTTCTTTTTTATTCAGCCACTTTAAATAATATTTAGTCATGTCTTCAATTAATGAATGATTAACATTCTCAATAATAATCTTACAATGCTAAGTGGATCTCAATACGATATATTTTTGGCGGAAAAGGAAGAACACGCCAAGCATATAGAAATTGTGGTCTAGACCAGCGTTGCCCACTACATTTTTGTTTAAAAAAAAACAGCATAAAAGTTGCGAAAAAAGAACCGCAAGTTTTTTTAAAAAATAATAATTATAATAATAATAATAATTATAATACAATATTATATTTAATTTAAATGCAAGATTTTCGAGGTTCAACTACAGAACTCTGATATATTTCTCTTGCTTTTTCATCTGGCTAATGTAACAATTCAGAAAGTCATTCCAGTTTCTATTATGTTCACTGTATGAAATTCCTGCATAGGCACTGTTCAATTTTCATATTACTACTTCCTTCTCCATGTTACTTATAAGCTCACTGTAGCTTTTTTTACAAAAAAGGTATTTTAGTCAGTAGACACAATCACTTTAACAGCAAATGTTTTATAATGTGGAAATCTAGATCTGTATAGTTTTTTTTAGATGGAAGCATTAAGTTTTTCTTATAAATGTGTTTAAATTTCTGATTACCCTTAAAATATATTTATTCTTTTCCGTGGATATAAAACTTATATTCCAATCACATTTACTAGATATTAAAATTTATGCTAAAAATATACAAATCTTAATCTTTAAAACTGTCCTTTCTTTCAAATAAAAATTCTGTTTCCTAAAGCAAAAGGCTCGTTGCATAATTTTAGCAATTATCGTAAGCGGGTAGAATAATCAATTGGTTGAGATAAATTCAGATAAAAGGGGGCTCTTGTATTTTACTAGGGTTTAATTTTAAAAAGTTCTCTAGAAATTCCACGATTCGAAAGATTCTTCAGTAAAATCAGGCAATGTAATGAAATGAAGCCACCATTTTATCCCACCTTTGATATGCATGTCTTAATAATCAAATAACTATTTTTCAAATATTTTTTTGGCAATGGATATTTTTACAAAAAGAAAAAAAATATTATTGAATTGCAATGTATGTGCTGACCATTTTATTTTGGAACAAAGGATTTACTTCAGATAGTATGCACACCTTTTTAGATAAAATGGTGGTTAAATTAAAATTTAATGAAAACATTTCACGCAGGATATTTGTTCCTTTCTTCTGCTTAACCGGCAGGCCGCATAACACACTGCAATGGACCGCATGCGGTCAGCGCGCAGCGCAATGAGGAACCCTGATCTAGGCAAAGATTCAAAAGTTGCTGCTTTCTCAACAGATCATGAGACCTTTCTTTGGATAAAATATATGACCTTTAGATAAATAATAATAAGCCCACTACATTTAAAAGATCAAATCCTGGCAGCTAGTCAAGCAGCATGAAAAAAAAAAAGAAGAAAAAAATGTTCCACGGTATTATGGTCTTCATGAATGTCAATTTACGAATTAAACCTCGTTCAATTGTAACAGATAAAAGTCGACAAAGAACCTTGAAGCAAAATTTGATCTCCATAACTTCTATTTAAGTAGTTCATAAAACTGTTTAGCCACTCTATAATAGTAATGCATTCATTGTTTATTTATTTATTCCAGGGAGAGCAGAAAGGTAAATATTTTCATTACAGTTATTAGGAGTCATTTGATAAATAAAAATATCCTTACCATGTCTACATCATTCACTTTATAAATATCCAAAAGATACATTGTGCATTTAACATAGATAGGATTTCCTATAAAGAATGGTAATATTAAACAAATATTACTTATTTGTCAGATTTTTAAATCAAATTTTATGTATTAAAATATATTTCGAAACCTTTATTTAGTAAAAAGCATTTAAAATTGACTTTAACATGTTGTACAATAAGAAACTTTAAAAAAAAGTATGTTTTTTCAACTACAAACAATCTAATTATGGTAATTATTTTAATGTATAATTTTTTTTAGTTTTTTCGCTTAGTGATAAGACCATGTTGAACAGATTTCTTAAAAAACTTTCAGCATGCATTCAGAAGATCCTAAAAGTTAACGTACGCAAAAAAATAAGTATTCAACTTAAGGTAAAGATGTGACTGTACTTATTAAAATAAATCAACTTTATTTTACATTGCATATTTTATATTTTTTAATTTAATTATTAAGTAAATTTTAATTTTACAAACTCTATTTCCCATCTTAAATGTATAATACATGTTCTGCTTTGCAATTGCCTGTCCATACCTACTCGGCATTATTTATGAATAGGCATTATACCTAAAAAAAAATTCCTCGATGTCACAAATATGACGATATAGGTAACGTTAATTTTGTATGATTTTTATAACACTTCTATCGTATTAATTAAGTCTGAAGACTCTCTATTATTCGCTCTAACTATATCATTCAGTTGTTAAAATGTATACATAATGAAATTCATCTTTTATTCAGCTCGCAATACTTCATGAGAGATGCAAACGAAATATAATCCGTGAACTCATTTCAATAGGTTTTTATTGTCGCTTCAAGAGAATATTTGATGAAGTAATTATGTATAAAAGTGTTTTTCTTAAAAGTAGCATAATATTTTGTGTGAGATGATACTTCATTTAATTCATTTTGTACAATGTAAATGGTAATTGTGTAAATGAGATCAGTTTGTAATATAATTTCATGAGAATTTCCTTATTTATAATTGAGATAGCCTATCTCCCCATCAGTATTGAAGATATTATTTGAATTATCTGATGAGAATCCCAATTATCGCAATTTGTGTTACGTTTACCGTTATCTTTTTTTATGTCTTTTTTCCTGTTATTCAGTAATAAAAATGAGTAATTTATTTGAATAATATATTCTATTTTAAGTATAAACTGTAATGAATGAATGTTCAAAGCTTATTCAATATTAACAATACATTTGCGCAATGTTAAGAAACATATAAAATGTTTAATTTTCTTCATTCTAAAATAATTGTAATCCACAGATAGCAATTATATTCGTGATTTTGATTAAGAAATAAGTATACGCGACGCTACATTTCTTTCTCGGTATTTTTTATGTATTTGTTCAAAATAAAATTAGCTTAAGCGCGTCGGTTGTTGTTAACAAATATAATTGATTTTTTTTTTTTTTTTTTTTTTTTTTTTTTATTATTATTTTAAAGGAAATAATAAAATTCTCAAAGAGAATACAGTTGGAATTTCGCTAATTTATGTGCAATTCTCAGGCTGCTGCATGGGACATTTTGCGCTCTTTTTTGTACTCTTAAACAAATTAGAATAACAAATTAATGATGAATTAAATAGTTATTTTTTCGTTTTCTTTAATTTTAGTTGTTCGCAAAGTTATATGGAAAAATAATTGTTTTAACTAGGTCAAATATGCATTGATAGGACGCACGCGACACTGAGAAACAAAAGAAAATTACTTTCAAGGCAAATGTTCAAAATTTCTCTGAATTGATAAGCAGTAAAATTATGAAATTCATAGGTACATTTGGGTAAATGTTAATAAAACTATATCTATTAAAATTTTGCAAAAAGATTATTTTTGTGGATTTAATAAAAAAAAAACATGAACTGATGCATGGGACATTTGAAACTGACGCATGGGACATTCTGTAAGTGAAGCACGAGAGATACTATTTTTGCGAGTAAGAAACAGTGATATTTTTACAGATACAATTTTTGTATATTTTGTTAGACAAAACATACATTCTTTGTAGTGCTTGTTACTCAAAGTGGACACAATTTTGAACTATTTTGGTAGATATATTTGCTATTTTCATTCAGAGAAGGTATTGAAAATTGCTCATGTGCTTACATGTATAAAGTAAGCTTGCTCTGTCATCTAAAAATTAAAGAACAAACTTCAAAGAAGTGGATTTCCAAGTCCCAAGGGGCTCAAAGCTTTCAAATTAATACAATGCCATAAGAAAACTGACTAAACTTATTAAGTCCCGTCAATAAATAAAGGGTTAAATTATTAAGGTTAGTGGTATAAGACCAGAAAATTGTATTTACTTAACATACCTCTCCTGGAGATAGATTAAACTAACGATTGATGTGAGAAAAGAAAACACTGACAAGCGAAGTGAAGGATAATTTGTGTAAACAAAGATGCAGTTGATATTTTCAATTTGGGAATAAATTCTATTCTTCTAAATATTTACTTTTCATCTTTTCATGATTAGATTAGAAAATTGCGACATGCAAGGAAATGCAAAAGATGATTAGGAAAATATCGTTTTAAGTCCATATAGTTGAGTATTCAAGTTTTTCTTTTAATTATTCTTACTTAGAGCAAAATAGTTTCTGCAACTTTTTCAAATACAAGCAGCATAAAGCCTATCGATACAAAAGATTAGTAAATATGCTATATACTCAAAGATGCGTAAATGTGTGTGTATATTTATAATTATTAGAAGAATTAAAAACATTTATTGTTTTTTCAAATAATATCCAACAAATGCATCAAGCGAATTAAGGTTTTATGTTTAGAAAATTAGCGTTTCTTAAACTGTTTATATTTATGTCTTTTTTTTAAACATGTATTGTATATAAAAGTTATTTTAATATCGATAACAATAAACCTAATTCAAAAAAGTATTCTAAAACAATTTTTTATGCATAGAAAGTCATATTCTTATATTACAAACTATCATTATTAGCATTCATTATGTGGGTCATTTTCAAAATTAAAAAAAATATTTTACTAAGAGGTTATGTTTATCTTATTAATTTGCTTATTTTTATGCTCATATTGGCAGATTATTGCTATTAAAGAAGTATAAGACTGGATTATAATATTTAAGTATAAAATATGTACTTAAAGAAAATGGTTGAGGAATATAAAAAAACGGCTGTTCGAAACAGAATTAGCTGAATTCTGCTGTAAACATGTTTCAAAGTTGTTATTGTTGTTTTTTTAGCTAAACATTATTTATATTTTTAAAATATTCTATATTTGAAGTTAAATAATGCTTTATTAATACATAAAGATAATTTTAGCTCTTCATTTATTTCCTTCTTTTTTCCAGAAATTTGTTTTATGAACGTTACCATACACTTTTAAAGATTATAATATTTTTAATTTAAAATTTACATTTTCTGAATAGAAAAAGTTGATTATTAACGCAACATAATTGAAAAGATAATTCTGCTATCATGTATTTCTCGTTGTTAATAGAAGGAAAAAGATCTTTTAACGTAAGTATTTTCATTTTTTCATTCAATATTATGTCAATTATCTTATTTTTTTTTAATCATCAAATTTTTAGTTCTTTAACTGATTTAATTCGTTAACTGGGTCATTTATCTGAAATAAGTGTGTTATTTATGTTTTGGTTTACATATTTAAAGAACATTTTTTTTTTTTTTTTTAATGTCTCGCCTGTTTCTCATCAAGTTTGTTACCTTCTGACATGTGTGTGTGTGTGCGTGTGCGTGTGTGTGTGTGTGAGTGTGAGTGTGAGTGTGTGTGTGTGTGTGTGTGTGTGTGTGTGTGTGTGTGTGTGTGTGTGTGTGTGTGTGTGTGTGTGTGTGTGTGTGTGTGTGTGTGTGTGTGTGTGTGTGTGTGTGTGTGTGTGTGTGTGTGTGTGTGTGTGTGTGTGTGTGTGTGTTTGTGTGTGTTATAATTACTAGCTAAGTATTCGTGATAATACAAAGATTACAACATTTTATTTTTTAAGTATAAAATATGTTTTGGGTAACAGACATGATCATTTTCGATGTTTTTGTTTTTAAACAATTCAACATAAAATATTTTAATAGAAGAACATGAAAAAAAAAAAACTAAATGTAGAGAAAGATATTCAGTTTAACGTTTTTTCTTAACAAATTTATTCCGAAAAGTGAATTTTTTTTTTTTTTTTTTTTTTTTCTTGTCACTGGATTTCGAAAAATACCCATACTTGTAACATGACAAATGATATCCACTTACCATGTCCAGGCCTTACATGGGTATTATATCCAGACTGCCCAAGATTTTCCAAATACTTTTGAATGAGTTCATTTTCTGTTTGTCTGGATAAAATATACATCAATAAATTAGTACTTTTTACTATAAATTATCGTTCTTTATTAAGAATTTTAAAGGCGTAATTTCACAAGAAAAATTTACTATATTTTTTTATTCTTAGGATTTTAATGTAAATAATTTCAACTTCAATAAATTTTTATGAAATGGTTTACGTTTTAAAGTCGACTGAAAATCACTACTTTTAATTATTTAATTAACATAATATATTAAGCTGCTTCTTTCAACTAATGCATGATTCATAAAGCATAATTTTTCCTGGGGCATAATTCTTACTCTTCATCAACATTTTTAAGCATCTCAGTTTTGCTTCCTCGCATTATTTAAATTCTGGTGTACGCACAAAAGTTCAGAAAATTGCTTTTTTTATCAGATAAAAATATTTTATCATTAAAATTATACGGCTTCGTAATTTTCGTAATCCGGTCATAGCATTAGTCTAAAGATAGTATAAAAAAACAGTCATTCAAACTTTATTATAAAATGTGTTAGGACTTAGTGATAAGTATTAGTTTATCTGCTTATAATAGAATTAAATACGAGCCTCGTAAATAAATTTTACATGTTATCTCTATTTATTTCTTTAAAGTGACTTATTTTCGTTATGGTTTGTAGTTGCTTTCAACAGATTGTAACAAAAAGTGGCCCCACTATCCCGGTAGTCAGAGTAACGAGCTCATGATCGGTAGATTGTGAGTTCGGTCCTCGGTGCCCACCAAAGAACGGTGTATACCAAATGGGGGCTAGTGCACATTAAATCTCTGTCATGGCCGCAATGTTCTCTCGTCGGAGAAAGGAGTTTACAGTAGAAGATTTCGATCTCGTATTTTTCTATATGCTCAAAATTATGTCCGTGTTAAGAACTTTATAAGTAGAAGAAATTGACATTCGAAGTTTGCAAAGCAAACCAAAATAACAAAAGATGTAAAACAAACACGTGACTGAGCTTGCTATAAAGTTTAATATTTTTATTTTCGCAGATCCAATATTGTTAAATATATTTATAAGAATACACACAAAATAGAAAATAAGTTGAATACGTACGAATCTGATGCTACCAGACAACCAATTAACGCAACTGCAAACGTAAAAAGTAACCACTTCATTGATGCTTTCTCTTTTTATTCTAAAAAACCTGTAAAAATATTTTTTTAACAAAAATTTGGCACTTAATATTGGTATTAATGATATTATATTATTATAAGAATAAGGAAAGCCTTGTTTTATCTCTAATACAATGTCTAAATCTTTCGAATGTTTAACTTCAATTTTTTATTCCGCAAAATCAGATTAAAATATTGTGCTCAGAAATGCTACACAAATATATTTTGGAGTTCTCACACCCCAAATCATACTATCACAGCGATTTCATAAAACTGAAATTCACGAAATTCAAGCAGTGCTAAACCGAGGAAACAAAACAACACTTAACCTTTTTATAGTTTAAACATACCATATTGATAAGAGAATGGAACAAATATAAAATCTAGCAAAGCTAAAATTGGCAGACCATTCTGCATAGTAGTAAAAAAAAGTTTTATGGGAATCGTATAATTTTAAATTCAACTAATATAAATGCAATAAAATATAAGGATGAAATTAACACAAACTATGGAAAGATTATGTGAACTTTTTTTTTATCACCATTCTGAAAAGTTCATTGAAAAAATATGAAACACTGTGTGAAAAATTTGGTTTGCTTTATTTACTTTTAGTAAAATATTATTTTCAATGTTTAAAGGCAAAAAACATACTAGTGATGATACGATACAAGAGCACAATCCCGTACTTCTTTTCACGAATTCCAACCTGAGATTAATTGTATTAATAATTCATAAATTTCGCATTTTCTCATAAAATTATTATACCTTATTTTTGTATTTTTTAAGTGGGGACTTCAATACAATGCATTTTAAAAAAGTACAAATTATGAATTAATTTCATGATAAAACATACAATTTTTTATTTCAAATTGCATAGAGCATTGCAAAAAATAAGAAATATAATGGCAAATTCGGTATTGTTCAAATTTAGTACGAAGGAAATATCACCTTAAAAAAATGACAAACACATTTAAATCACTAACGTTATAGCCAATTCAATTAAGGAAAAAAGTAACATAATTAATAAGAACTGCTTAGCTAAAAACTAGCCTTTCCAGCTGTCGAACATAAAAAATAAAGTAATCAAACAAATTCAAACACATTTTAAATATATACAATACTTGATTTGTTGTGAAAAATACTTGATAGATGTCTTCTTTATTGTGTGGTCTCTAGAAGATGAGCAACTTTATATAGAGTGCCGTTTATTGATATCAACGTGGACAGGATGCTCCTTATTAAGAGCTTTTGTCAAATGGTAAATTGCACAATAATCGGGCAATCCGTAACATTTTATAAAGACGTGATTCGAAACCGTAAAAAAAACGTAGTTTGACGTATATGATGTTTTTAGGACGGTTCAGGATGTAAATAAAAGGTCAAGAAGTTGCTGGACTTCTGAGGCCTTATCTTCATTTTGATCTTATCTTTCATTTTTGATGACATTATGGATTTTTTTTTTCTTGGAGTGGGGGGGGGGGGACTATCCACTTGTTGATATTAGTGTTGCTAAAAACATGAGCAACCTTTGGGTTCTACTAAATGTATTAGAACTTGTATTGAAAAATTCAACATGAAAAAACAAATTATATCTTGCTTTCTCTTTGCTAATATTTGCAAGAGCAAAGGGGTTTGATTGGTTTGTTCACTCAATTACCTATTTTTATGCCAGACCCACAGCTTAACGTGAATTCTGAACCACAACGAACATTCATGCCTAGCCTGGGATTCAAACGGGGCACCTTTGGCATGTGAGGCTAGAGCTCTAACCACACAGCCATCAGATAATAACGGGAATTAGAACATAGGGATATATATTTCACATTTAAAGCGTTCAACTTCTATGTAAAAATTTAAAAATACATTAATAACTTAAGTCTTGACTTCTTGAGGAAGAACATTGAAACAATTCACATTTAGAACGCATGACCCCTTAAGCCTGGTTAGACAAAATCGTGGCTTAGTTTACTATATAAAACATAGATAATATGAGTAAAAATTTTGAACATCCTGGCTGTTTGGATAATAAAGGATTTTGGGATATTCCACACTGGAGCGGACTGGACTAAGGGTTGTCCGGTGCAATCATCGCGTCTGTCAGTGTCTGTAAAAATTGAGCCGGTCCGGTACAGAAAGGTTTTTTTCCCCTCCAGTATAAGTATTTGCCTTTATATATATATATATATATATATATATATATATATATATATATATATATTATTATAATATTTAATATATATATATATATATATATATATATATATATATATATATATATATATATATTATTATAATATTTAATATATATATATATATATATATATATATATATTATTATAATATTTAATATATATATATATATATATATATATATATTATTATAATATTTAATATATATATATATATATATATATATATATATATATATATATATATATATATATATATATATATATATATATATATATATATATATATATATATATATATATATTATTATAATATTTAATATATATATATATATATATATATATATATATATATATATATATATATATATATATATATATATATATATATATATATATATATATATATATATATATATATATTTTTTTTTTTTTTAAATCAATGCATTTAAATTCCAATCACTACCACCAATTAATAATTGAAATTATAGAAATATTTAATAAATATAATATATTAATTATTAATACTTTAAATATTCAAAATAATTGTACAGTTAATTATTGTGATTTTATAGCTAAAAATTATTGAATTTGTTGAATGATTATATTGAAAATTTGGGCCTGCATGAATTTAATACCACTGGGCCAACTTTATGTTCCAGTACTCCCCTGCCCATACGTTTTAAAGCAATACTTAGGCATATGTTGTGGCCAAAAAAGCATTAGGTCTGTGGAGCAGGGGAAGGGATCTCTAATGGAAAATCTGCCATCTCAGCGATTTAAATTCGAACAAGGTTTTCTCAACACAGGAGTTAACCTAAGTGGGCTAATTTTCATAAAAGTTAATAAATGCCAAAGATATCATAGGAAACATGTGCCTTTTTTGTGCAACTAGCAACCAAGGCTCATTGGCATGGCAAGGCATTAGGCATGGCTTGGCATGGCAAGACATTAGAGCTGACGTATTCGTAGCAACTCTGAAAACAAGCTTCTCGAAACATATCAAGTTCTAACAAACCAACAAAGGACTACCTACCAGATTGCTTTTTTTTTTCCCTCGGCTACTTTGTCTTCACAACTTTATGTCTTAAATTGGAAGTCCCCAAACTTCAAAATGTTGATATCCACCTTTTTTAAAGGTTGAATCACCAACTTTTCTTTTACCTCTCTTCTCTCGTCATTAAACAAGTGTTTCATTGTTTTAGCATTACTTTTGATTAAACAGAAAAAAAGTAGTTTAATTTGTAAGAGTTGGTTTGAGAGCTTTGTACCTAAATATGACTATTGAGTTTCAAAGTTTCAAAAAATGTGAACGAAAAATTTGTATTAAAACTGCTATGTCTCTCGAAATGATACCTAGTTTTAGCTGGTTATTAACATTTTCTTCCTCTCCCCCCCCCCCCCTCCCTCTCCCCGTCGCCCATCTGCTGGCTGTGGGGTCAACGCTCGCATGCCAAAGGTGCCGGTTTCGAATCCCGGGTTAGGCATGTATGTTCGTTGTGATTCGGAATCCACGTTAAGCTTTAGGTCCCGGCCTGATTAGCCGTCATAAAAATAAGTCGTTGAGTGTACCAACCAACCTTTCCCTCCCCCATTAAGATATTTCGTATACGACTTCTAATTTTCATGTAAAAACCTCACCCATTTGAAAATTTGACGAGATCTATGAAAAATTGAGTCGTTACCCACCAAGAGGTCGCGATCCAAAGTCTGTGAAAGGCTGTTTTAAATAAACATATTGCTTAATTTTATGAATCAGGCGCTTTTCATATATTTTAAAACTAACACTTCCATGGAAGACAAGAAAACCTTCGTTACGCAGATACAAAACTCCCAAGTGACGTTTTTATAAGTTCGTAAATAAAAGTGTCTATTAGTTATTTCTTTAAAAAATATATTTTTATTGAACTAATTTCCACGTTCCAGTTCACGAGGACTAGAATGTTTCAAAACCGATGAATACTTGACCACTTCTTATATAAACATGAAAAAATAAATTTATAATCCGAAATTTCGCATACGCACCAGTACGGCTTTCATTGGGTCGATTATGCTTACTATTTTAACAAATTCCTTGTGAATTCCTAGATCAAATAATTGTACATTCATTTCTTCAAATGGATAGTCAAACATAACATCTACTATAGGTAAAAGGTCCAGCAAAAAGTTGCGCCATCAACATTGAGAATGTAGAGTTAAAAGGAAACATGACAACACATATTTACATCCTCATAATGTAATTTCTTGATAAATATGAAATGGCAATTTGAGAAATCATTCCTGTTCTCACCAATTTCTGATCTCGTAAGGACCTTTAATTTGATATACATATTGTACATATCTTTATTATTTATGTATTACATCCTAGATAAATCAAGTTTTATTATAAATCCTTAATATGCAATGCCAACTTATAAGTGCAGTTGTAACTTATTTGATTTTGAGCTCAGAAAGACTTTTCATATTGTTTGACCACGACCAAGAAAACTATCAATTCCCAGCCATTGACTCTCTTTTCTCCAAAAAAAATTAATAGACTCGTTGCCGATAGCTATGCATTTCATTTGCCAAGTTTCAGCTCGACTGGATAAACGCGAATGAATGTATCTCAGAATATCTTTGTCAATTTCTTGAGATGTCAGTTAAAAAAGATTACTTTATTTCATGGTCTTCAAAGATATTTTCATTGTTGTACGTATTTACATTAAAAATTAATAATTTTAAATCGAGAGACTTAAACTCATATTACATCGATGACCTGAATAATTATTATTCCGGTCATCAATGCAATATGAATTTGAGTCTCTTGATTAATTAGAAAAAATCAAAAATGAAAAAAATCTGCTTTTAGTGGTTGCAAAACTGCAACTTAAATCTTCCACCTTAACCCCCCCCCCCCCCCAAAAAAAAATCCTGGCTACAGCCTTGTCAATGACGATGCATTCTATCTGCAAAGTTTTAGCTCATTTGGATAACAGCAAATATGTTTATTACCCTTCCAAAGATTTGCCAATCACAAACACATCCACATAAACAAAATCGACAAGATTTCAAAACGGTAGTATCTTAAGAATATCTGCACTTCCAATCCAGTTTAATAATTTTGTTGTGAACGTATAGAGAGATGGTAGGTTTAAAATAAAAACTGTGATTACACTTTTTATATTTTATTACAAAAATCGTTAACGCTACTAAAAATCAAAATCACTTTTTACTTTCAATTACCCATATGTATTACATAGGGTTATGAAAGTATAGTATTCGGGCAAAAACTAATTCGATTTTTTTGCATTTCTCCAAGTTTTGAAACATCCCGATTTCAAAAAAGTGATCTAGAAAAAATGTATGTCTGTGGTCAGCATAACTCCCGAACAAATTGACCTACGACGTTCAAATTTGGTGTGCAGGTTGGTGATGGCACAGGGACCTACAATTAAGGTTTTAGTCACAATCACGCATGCGCATAAGGCAGCTGCCATTGAAAAAATCATGTTTTTCAGTAATTGCAAAAAAACGTGTCTAACAATTTTGTCCAAAATCGCTGAGGTAATGCCTCTTAGTGTTCTAAACAACCCCACCTCCGAATTTCCCGTAAAAATGCGGTAATGGAGTAAAAAGTTGAAAAACGAATGTCTTTATCACAGAGTTCTATTTCCTTGAGCATACCGCATCAACAATCATTTTTTCTCCTCTCCTCAGTTTCACTTATAAGAAAGGATAATATAAGAATTATTGAGAAGTATATCGCCCAAATTATCTACTTGGCGAAGTTGTGTTTTTTTTTTTTTTTTTTTTTTTTTTTTTTTTTAACGGTAAATAACACAAATTGAAATTAGTATTATAGTATAATTGAAAGCTGTGCGATGTTCCACACCCCTAGTTTCTAATTGAATAATGAAAATATAAAAACGGTAAATGACACGAATTGACATCAGTATTATAAAGTAATTGATGAGCGATGTTCCACACCCCTAGTTTTAACAGTAAATAGAACAAGGAGAATATTGCCATGCGAAGCTTAATAAAATATTAATGAATGAAATAATTAAATGTTCAGCTAACTAAAATAAATTTACACAGTAAAATTCTTCTCAGTTCACGTGTGACAATATTTCATGAAAAGACGAGTCAGAGTTAAATTTGAATCATTCCGCCACAATTTCTTGGATTCATTGGGTCCTTTACTTCCGCGAGGTTATCTTTCTACTTGAGAGCGACATTACCTTCATTGAAGAAAAGGTACTTTTATATGTGAACCGACTCTCAAATTAGTTTGCACTAGATGAAGAATATTGAAGATGAATGAAACTATTCATTAGTTTTAAGATTAATATTCCAGAGTTCAAAATTATAAGCAATGAAAATAAAAAATAAAAATATTTTTAAACACAAAATTGATCTTTTTCTCCTGAGCTTTTTCAGTCCATATGGAAAATATTTGAGCACGAGGCGGGCGAGAAAGTACTTTTTCACACTAGTGCGAGAAACTTACTTTTCCGCACTCCTCGGGAAAAATTACTACTTTGGCCACTATTTTAGATTCAAAATGATTTTTTTAAAAATTATTTTTTGCACATTGTTATAAAAAGAAATTTAAAATCTACATTAACTTATTACTACTATGAACAAGCTAGTCTGAAAGAAATTTTGCTCGTTAGGTCCACGAAACATTATACTTCGTTTTAGGGATGGAACGGATGTGAGTTTTGCCGGATACCGGATTTCGGATATCCGGGGTACCATGTCTACCGGATACGGATATCCGAAACGGATTTCACCGGATATCCGGCCGGATATTCGGTCTATATACTAAAAACGATAGTTATACGATATGCTATACGAAAAAAATGGTCATGATATGAAGTATCAAGTAAATTATAATTAGTTATTAGCGCACCGCACTGCATGCCACAGATCCATGGTTTGATTCGCGGACTGGGCAAGGTTGACTTAGCTGTTTACACCTGAAAGAAATAAACTGAGGAGGACCATGCATGCTTGGGAACTAAACACTGGTGTTAGGCGTCAGAATGACCATCAGACTGGAACATCTGGATCTGCTATGTGACACACAAATGCCACAGTCAAGAAAGCTGAGCTGGGCCCAGCAAGCCTTGGTCCACACGGGCTGTCGCGCCACTGAGTTAATATTTTTTTTATTTGAACTTTAGTTAATGAAACGATGTTTTAATGATGCCAATACCTACACTTGCTGAACAATTTTGAAACTTCATCACCATTTTGTTTGTGTGTTACTTAAAATTGTACCAAACATTCTGCAATGTGATGAAAATATTTCAGAAATACGTTTGTAAATTGTTACTCAACTTCTTCTTACCTTGTATCATGTAATGTAAACATAAGATAATCTTCCTCAAGTCTGCATAAATATCCTATATTGCTTTTACCCGAAAAACACGCAGCAATTGTACTGAAGTCAAAATAATAAAACAATGGAATTCCATTAACTAATGATATTTATTTCTAGTTTATTAAGACAAATGTGTTAAAAAATACCTAATAAAACTGACAACAAATTTAATAAGAATTTTTTTTAATTTGATTAAAATATATGCAATACTTTCAACAATATCAATCTGTTTTGGAACAGATGTAGTATAGAACGTTCTGCAATTAGTTTTTTATCAAGCAATCAGAAAAAATTTCTAAAATTAATATTTAAGTAATGGAAAAATTAAGTTAAAGTATAAATATTAAAATATAACTTAAAATCAAACATGTTGCAAGAAAAAAAAAATCTTCCAAACAAAAGTTTTCCTAGGAAATGTCCTATTCAACATCTATACCTTTTTTTCTGCCCTTTTGGTGCAAATGCACTATAGAATTGATGACTTTTTGGAATATTTGATTAATGCCAATAAATAAGAGCCAGTGGCTTGTTTGAATAAAATTTCATCACGAGGAGTCTCGTGTATAAGAAAATCACAACACTAAAAAGATAACAAAACCTATTTACAAATATAAAAAAAATAACAGCTTCTTAAAATAATTTAGCATTCATCGACAGCAACATAAATCTGTAACATTTTATAAAGACAAGTTGTTCTTAATAGTATTAAATTTACTAAGTAAAATATACCATTTATTTTAAATATCTTATGAAATTGAAGTCTATTTTTTTTGTAATGCACCCAAAACATTACGGATTTAAAGAAATCTCGTAAAAAACTTAAATTGGATCTATCGGAATATTCCGTCTTTAAATATAAACTTAAAAAATTTCGAACCCAAAATTCATCAACATTATGTTATACCATATTTAAAATATATATTTAATATAAACAAACAAAATTAGTACTTACATATTTTTATGGTTAAAGCTTTTGCTTTAGGATCATCTAAACTCCACAATTTTGGTACAAATAATGTCGATTCCAATGTTGTCTGCGTGCATTTCTTGTTTCGATGAATTGTTTTTTCTTGTTCATCAATATTTGATGCATTTAGTGAGTCTTTTAAGCTTCGGTGAATTTTCTTATGCACACTCATTAAATGGTTCCATAAGGGTTTTGTGGAAAAGGATTTTGGACTTTTGCCGTGCACAATATATTTTTTAAACGATTCTGTGGAGCAAGTAACACATATGGCTTTGCTTTCGTCATTTCCATTAATTTTAAAATACTTCCAAATGGGTGATTTTAAATGAGCCATTATTAAAAATTATAAATTGGATTGTAATTGGAGAAAACTATGATTCAAGACATTCTAGAGAGCTAAATATAATTCCACATTGTGGCGCTGCGTTAAAGACATAAAAATTGCAATACTTCATTTTACGTCAGAAAAAATATACCAGCCTTCAACTTCTGCCAATGAAAAATCAGAAATTAGACCATACCATTCACAGCATAAAGGGGTAGGGTATTATCGTCGATAGCACAAAAAAAAAAGCATTGAGGAGTGCGCATTGGCTATTTATTGCTTTTTACTCGCTAGCAAATGTCAGAAAAAAAGGAGGATGTGAGAATAACTAAAACTCTTAACAAGTAACTTATATTATGGAAAAAAAGTACTATTTATTAGTATTTCGGTTCGTGTTTTACGGAGAAGCATTCAAATATAACATCTGGAATTAATCAGATCATAAACTTGGAATGAAAAGAACATATTGCAAAACACGTACGAAGGATGTGTATGGAAAAAAGATTGGAGGAATGGTTTATGCTTATCAACTCGGCGCCAATAATACGGCGCCTCTTTCTGTGAATTGAAACTAAATGCACCTGCATCTTCTAGCTCATCTCTGAAGTTGGGGATATGCGAAAGCTTAGTTCTCACGAAGGAACTTTTTCGTTTTCTAACTTGACTGCAATTTATGTCAAAGAAAGAAAAAAATTAAAAAAAAAAAAGTGTAGGATGCGGTGTCCCCTTTGTCCGAAAAAGATCATTATTTTTTTGCAAAAAATTATTTCTTGTGGATACCTGGTGGCCAGATATATAGCCGGATATCGGAATGTAATTATCGGATGTCCGGTATTTCAAATCGGATATCCGACTGGGTTTCGGATATTGAAAAATCAGCCGGATATTCCGGATATCGGATATTTGCCGGATATCCGTTCCATCCCTACTTCGTTTTTCCTTTTCCTCCAACTTTATTTTTAATTTTCAAGAACCGGGGGGGGGGGGGTCAGTGGACCCATTTGAACTTCCCTGCCGTCGCACATCAGTCAATGAACCAAGGAACTATCATTTCATCAGGAAGTCAATTCTGGAGTGAGCTCTTAATACAACTATAACATTTGCCACACAGAAATAGAGCGCTTTACTTTCTATAGCACCATGAATTAATAGTATAGAAACATCCAACTGACAGTTAGAAATATCTGCACTTCGCAGGGCCTATTTGTAACGGGTAGTCATGGCCGTCTTATTTGGGCAGTTGTAAATTCAAAAAGGGCAGTAGTAAAAAGTAAAAAACACAAAACCAAATAAAATAAAGAAAAATAATTGTTCACTCTCATTTTGTAACAATAGAGCATGTGGTACATTCAAATATTTTACAATGAAATCATATTTTCGGAAGACAAATAACAAGACATATGCCTAAAATCAAAGCTGAGAGACGGGGTCGAGGTCGAAATTTCCGCTCCAAGTTGGTACGAGCCGGTCAGCAGAAATATTTGGAGAAAGCACCGAGTGTCTTCTTTTCTCCCTGACCTTGCAATAGTGTATGCGGAATGTTATCTGACTTTAGTATCCAGTGTCACCTCATTAGCTTCCCCTACATGTCTTGGGATATCTGGTCCCATTCACTTCATCAGTCGCGCGCGAACGAAAACCCCTCTTTTCTTTTGTCAATAAATCTTCAGTTCGGCTGTTTGCGGTCAACACTCCCACTGTCGAGTCCTGTCCTTTCGAATTTTTTTGGGATATGACCGCTAAATTTGTATAGGTTGTTTGTATGGATTTTAATGGCACAAGAGCCAAGATGGGCTAAACTGCGCCAAGAATTTTTATAGGGTGGCTGACAACACAGTCATTTTAACGAAACTAGTTTGTGATTCAAGTCCCAAGATGACATATAAAAACAGCAATGAATAGCTAACAAGAGGGAAACTGACTTTAGACACGGTATCTTTTCTTTCCGAAGAAGGTGGATGACAGCTATTGAATGTTAGCCTTTTAAGTGTAAATAATTTTTTAATGTTTGGTATCAAAAACATTGAATTTGTATTCATGATTGTTTAGTTGTCTTTCGTGACTTCGCAATGAAAGGTATTTCAAAGTAGGGTAAAAGAAACCTTGTTTTAAAAATTGAGTTTAGCAGTTATATTCAAAGATTTTATTGTTTCAAATTAATTTGCTGTATTGGTTGAAAGGGGGGGGGGGGGTGGAGGAGAGAGAAATCGAACTTTGGTGCAGTCGTATATTTTCCCTCGAATAGGCCTTAGCACTTAGCTCCTTAATTCTATCACTTAAGGATAGAAATTTTGAATAGAAAATCAGGTATAAGACAATGAATAGATTCCGAAAAAGTTGTTTAGGTTATCTATAATAATAAAACAAGCTGTGTGTCTGTCTGTGGCTCTGTGGATGTATAGAAACCTACTTAAAATTGGAGTAGAGCTCTGAAATTTTCAGCATAAGTAGTTTTGGCTTTTTAATCGGATTTTTAGAAAACAGAATTTTAAATTTTTATTTTATTCTTTTTTAATTAATTTTTTTTATTAATTAATAAACATTTTACAAAACGACTACTAATAGGGCTACAGTTCTGAAATTTTCAACATAAGTAGTTTTGGACTTCTAATTGTATACATCACAAACATAACGTTAAAATTTTAATTAGTTCTTTTTTAATTAATTTTTTAATTAATTAATAAATATGTTACAAAACGAAATATAATGGGCAACAAATCTGAAATTTTCGACATAAGTAGTTTTGACCTTTTAATTGGACTTTTAAAAAACAGAATTTTAAATTTTTATTTTGTTATTTTTTAATTAATTTTTTTAATTAATTAATTTATATATTACAAAACGATTTCAAATAGGGCTACGGCTTTGAAATTTTCAACATAAATAGTTGTGGCCTTCTAATAGGATTTTTGAAAAAGATTTTTTTTATTTATTTTTTTAATTAATTAACAAATATTTTACAAAATGATTTGTAATTGGGCTACATTTCTGAAATTTTCAACACAAGTAGTTTTGGCCTTATAATTGGACTGACAAAAAGAATGCTAAAATTTTAATTTGTTTTTCAATTAATTTTTTTCACAAAAAGTGACTTCAAATAGACCTAGATCTCAGAAAGTTTCAACATAAGTATAGTTTTAGCCTCTAATTTTGTTTTCCACAAACACATGTTAAAATAATCTTAAAGGGGCGTTGTATAATTGTATTAACGGGGATTTTTTTTTTCTTGACAAGGGAGAGGCTTCCAATATTAAGGCTTTACGTAGCAATTAGATTTTAGTGAGTGAAGCAGGCTTATGCTTATGCAGCAATAAACCTTTCAGCGAGCAAAGCGAGCCTATGATTGAATAGCAATGAACCTTTCAACGAGTGAAACAAGCCTGTGTTTATGTGTCCATGAAATTTTCAGCGAACGAAGTGAGCTCGATTTTGCGTAGCGATGAACCTTCTTGTGAGCGAAGCGCCAAAAACTGGGTTTTATACACGAATGACAGATTTCCTCAAAGCGAGGCCTCATAGCTAGCTAAAATATTGCACATGTTAAAATTTCGTAGTGAAGCACGGGTATTTAGCTAGTAATATATAAGCTTCAAAGAAATATAAAATTAAACATAGTTGACTAATGAGTTGATCATAAATCGAATTGTTCACTTATACAAGGCAAAAAAAAGTTGTATGTTAATGTTTATTTTTTTTCTCCAATTTAAAACGAAAATGCAGGGCAGTTCCCTAGAAAAACATAGGGGAGGCACTCTCCTCTAGACACTCGAAACTGCTCTCAGTAGTCCAGATCCAGCATGTAACCATGATCTACATAATCCCTTTCCCTTTTATGTAGCTCTTGCGCAACAAAATATCTAATCAATCGAACCAGTTTAAATTTTGCCCCACTATTTAGCACTAAAAAAGAGTTGCTGGACTTATATAAAAAGTTGGGGGGGGAATGCTAGTACACACACACCCAGTGTTCTAGTAGAATGGATGTTATAATTGATAAAAAGAAAACTGCAAAATCTTAATTTTGGCATTATATAACACACCCTCTCCTAGAAATTCCAGTGCACACAGTTAAACAGAAAACAAAAGGAAAAAGAGCAAAATGAAAGCCAATAAACAAAACCATAAATCACACATTCCTTTACTAGACTATAAATAAAATAGTAGTACAAAGCATAGTTTGTTTACACATCTGCATCATCAGACATAGTCAATTCCTTACAAAATAAATTAATTCAATAATGTTTAAAACAAGCAAAAGATGAATATATAGAAGAGAAATTAAATAAGTTCATTTTTTGACCAAGGTCTATTGAAACTTAACATGGTTCAGGAAAAATTTTAACTCTTCAAAAATAGTGAACCAAGTAAATAGTACAAAGTTTAGTACCAGATGGCAGAAGTTCTACCTCTCCAGCGATTCCTTCCCAGTTCCAAAGAATTCGACCATTTACTCATAATTACATTTCACAGAAATGGTTCACTATAGCTGAAAGACAAACTGTACCAGAAAACTATTTCCTTTTATGCCACAAAGACGAACTCACAAAACACATTTTTAGAAAAACGACTTCTTTACCTATTATGTGTTAGAATTAATTAATAGTATTCGAAACTTAAGTTGCATCGACTTAGTCTCGGACAAAAAGATGAAAAGTGAGAGATTTGTAACAAATAGCAGAGCCCAATCAAGTTTGCTGTTTAAAATTGATTTGCTAATACTGACCTAAAAGTTTATTTTCCAATCGTGCACGGAAAAAAGATAACAAACCATTGAATAAAATCGAAATAAAGCAGTTTAATGCACGAAAAAACTTCAATTCGTCCTTGTTGCAAAGAAGGCATCAAAAACACACTGAACATTATAGATTCTAACAAAATTCAAAATATTACTAAAAGTGTAAAATCTATAATATGTAGTGGAATCAAAAATGGTTTAAAACTTAAGAATTCTAGTTTGAATGTCAATACAATTTAATATTACAAGCACCAAAGCACATGATGGTGATCATAACAGGTTAAAATCTGTTAATATTTTGAACTTAAAGCCTTTAAACCTGAAATATTTTAAACTTATACAATTGCTGGTCACATGAAATACAACATACAAATTAGTAATAAAAAGTAACAAAATCAAGAAGTGTGCACAGTAAAAGAACAAAGAAACCACATTCATTTCTAATTATAAAATTTAAAAAAATAAAAGATAAAAAAGTTCCTAAATACTTAGCTACATAAATCACATTTCTGTCATTGGTTATTTTACATTATTCATCATTTAAATAATACCATACTAAAGATAATAAATCTGTAGGAGGAAAAATAAACAAGGAAAAATAATAATAATAAAACCTCACAAAATTCTACAAACATTTACCGGTAAACAAAGAAATCAAAGGAAATTGGCATCCCATTTAAGTAGAAAATTAGTTTTGTTCATTGCTTGTTGGCTGATATTTTTAAAATACATTCAATATAATGAAAAAAAGTCTATAAAGTCGTCCAGAGGTAATAAATATCTTAATTTATGCAATAACAAAAGCAAAGATTTCATGCATGAAATAATGATGGAACAGGTTTAAATAGAAATTAAGTGAGGTTACATCAAAAGATTGATAGCACAGCATTTAAATATTTTTAAACAGGTACATTCTAAAGAATTTATAACATTAATCTTTTAATATCAACTTTAAAAAAAATCCAATGAATTTCAAAATTTTCTATTACTTTAATGGTACTTCCAGTAATAGAAAAACCGAGTAATAGCTGAACTGAGTTTTTTATGTACTAAAACATTAATAAGTACTTTAAAAAAGTTGCAATTTTAATACACTTTTACAATTACTGTTGTTGCTGTTTTTTTTTGTTTTTTTGTAGGACTTTTAAATTTAAAAAAAAAAATCAAATAATTGAAAAAGTATCTAGTTTAAATCAATTATGAGATTTTAATACAAATTTTATGGTTAATACAAAGCTGCACAGAGTTTTTCATGTACTAATTGTTTTGCTTCAAGTCTCATAGACCGAGAAGCGACTGCAAGTTCAGATACCCCATCAAACATCATTCTGAATTTTTTTAAGACAGTAGAGAAATATTAATAGATCACGAATCCACTGGTCTGTCAGAGCAAAAATGACCACAACTATTCAAAAATTGACTTTGAATGAGTTGAACTAAATTTGATTACTAAATATGTCATAACTAGCCAAAAAATGAACATCCTTTTGTATTTAGTAACCCACAACTCTTTAATGTTCAACTAAGAAGGTTACAGATGATTTGTAATTCCTGGTGCTAAGATCTTTTACAGGGTTCCCACTCAAATCAAAGAATGAAAATCAAGGACTTTTCAATGACTTTTAAGGACCTAATTAATGTTTTTAAGGTCCTATGAAAATTTGTTTTTAGACATGTCTATATTTAAATTTTTACTAAAGTATATTCTACCAAAAAAGTTACAAGTTGATGGATGTGTGATACAAATATGTCGGAAAATTCGGATAGGGTGCAGAAAGTGGCGGTCATGTGGGGATAGCAAGTCCGAGTTGTATTTTTATAAATTTTGCAGTTGAACAATATCTGTAAAAATTAAGGACTTTTAAGGACCTCTAAGCATTTTCAAGCACTTTCAAGGCCTTGAAAACAAGTTCAAAAATATTAAGCACTTTTAATGACCGTGGGAACCCTGTTTTATCTTTTAAAAGTCAGTTAAACTAGCAATAAATATTATGTCATCAGTGACATAATATTTATCGTCGACTTGACTCACTTTCAAAAGATGAAAGATTTTTCACAAGAGAATAAATCTCATCTACACTCTTCCTCATTGAAAATTAAAGAACAGTGAGTTACCACATAAAAAAGAATGCTGAATAACTGGCAATCAGAATTAGTTCAACTAATTTAAAATCGATTTTTCAATATTTCGGACATTTTTGTCCTGGCAGATTAGTAGATTCATGATTTACCAACATTTCTCAACACTCTATAAAAAATTCAGAACGTTCAATGGGGTACCTAAGCTGGTAGTAGCCTCTCGGACTATCAGTTATGTCATTAAAAATAAGCTAAATCCAATGTCCACAGTGGAGGACTCTAGTTACTAAACTAATTCAAAAATAGGTCTTCATGTTAGAAGCCTTGTAGCACAATATACAAAAGCTTGTTAAAATTCCATTGCTTTGGACTTGACAAATAAAATATTGCACTACACACTAGTAAATTGGATTATTATTCAAAATCTCCTCCAAACACTACCAATAAGTATGTAGAGTTAAAAAGTAATTACCACTTTAACACAGAGATTTTTTAACAATCATAAAATGTCAGAAATGCTTTACAAGAAGATGTAGTAAAAGGAATAGAACTAAGTTTTCCAAAAACAACAGTTATATTATTTACAAGTCTATTGAATTGGATTGGTGATTTCAAACTTTTTACTGAATCATTATTTATAGAGTACAGTACTAAAATACTGTGAAACTACTTTATGCTATGCATTTTAGGCTTAATCCATGATGATTAAATTTACAGAAACTGGTTATAATTGTATTCCAAAATATTTCTTCTAATTTTAATATTGAATCATTAACAAACTATCGATAGGAATCTTTAGTCAACAAGCTTAATAAGAGATATGGCCAACAAACACTACTATATTATGATGCAAATTGGAACTTATAGCCAAGAATGAATTAGTGCATTAAATAAAGGTGTGTTTAAAAGTTAATAAGATATAAAAAAATAATCAATTTGATTATTATCCAATATTACATACAGAGCTTTTCAAAATACTACAAGATAACTCATGTTTACAATTTTATGAAAACTAATATAAAATAATACATTAAATAACTCCACTAATTAACTATATTATCACAATACTCAGTTTTGTAACTGTAGAATAAATTCACAATCAACAAAATTAAGTTGTGGAAAGCAAAATAAAAAGTTGTATAAATGACAAATAAAAACATCTCTCTTTGCTGAGCAGCTTGGCCATGGATGCATAAAATCTAGCAACAAGTATATGTGCTCATAGACTGCATTAGACAATATGGAACAAATACAATGGACAAAGTTAAACGTAGCAATATATTTATATTGCTAAACATTTTTTCCATTTAAACCCATTTATATTTGACCTACAGTACTGTCCAAATAGGAAGTGTCCTGGCCAAATGCCTGCTTCAAACATCAAAACATGAATTGTCAATTATTCATTGCCACAGAGTATTTTCAAATTGACATTCAGGATATCTCTACTCAAGTTATATCTCTAAAAATATAACAATCCTAAATTGACATCCGTCACCAAGTTAACACAAGACTTTATGTATACATAAAACAAAAAAGCAATCTTAATGTAACTAAAGGGTCAGGCATGACTTCCAATTCAATTTGAGCCCTGACAAGATAATGGGCTACTATGGTGAATACTAGATTCATATGCTGTTTACTTTTCAGAATTTCTTCAACTACTCATTTTTAGAGCCCATGAGCAGATTCTGGGTCTCATGTTGAAGAATACTACTACAAGTGGGAATAAAACCAGATTTTTCCAGCAGATTTTTCAAAACTGAGCCATCACGACTACAAATTGAATGTACACAAAAGAAGTTCGGAAGAGCTACAACTGAACCACTGTGATTATACAAATGAATTTTCACACAGTAAATATTGGTGAGTTAAAAGGTTCTAAATTTTTTCAACAGTTCATTTGTGGCTTTGAATTTCAAAACTTAATTTTAAATTAATGTACAAGAAGTACAAATTAAGTGATAAAATACTTTTCATACTTTGATAAAAAATATTTCTAATTCTAAAAAATCCAACCATTGCTTGCTTTGTATATAAATAAGAGTTAAAGCTTACACTGGAAATCTACTCAAGCAATAAAAATTCCAGTAGCTTCATCAAGTAATCCCATATGCTTATACTATAAGCAAAAATTGGATTAACTTATTAAAAAATAACATAAAATTGTTAATAACATTGATCCACAGACCAATACAAAACAATTAACAAGGTTTTTAAAAAAAATCTCCTTGTAATCTAAAACATTTTCACTTAATCACAAGAATAAATTTTTAGCTACTGAAGTAAGCTCATTTAAAATATCATTTTAAAATACATATTTAAAGTATAATAAATTAGATTATCTTTTAAATGTCCTGTAGGCTTACAATATTTTATTAATATTGCATTAAAAATATAAAGCTATTTTATTTTGAATGATTAAACCATTATTGAAATTAATACGCATTTTACATATAACTTTAAAACAAATATGAACATATTACAACTACTTCCAATTTTTCTAATAATCTTACTTCAAACTGCATGGGTAAACATGCTATTTTAATACAACTACTGTATTAAAAATTTTATTTTTAAATATAACTCATACATCATAATCAACATATTTTAACAGTTGTAAAAATACAACTTACCAATTCTTCCAAAATTGTAATATAAAATAAAAAATATAGAAAGGCCAATAAGTGAGTCACAAAAATATTTTTAAGTCTGCAATGTTTCTCCGAAATTATTCAAGTTCATTTTAGACTTAAGCAACAAGTTTTGGAATCAATCGAACATTAAGTAAACAAAATACTAATACTTCAGTGAAAAAATACAATTACATTCCAAATACAACTATGAAATGTTTTGTCAAATCCCACTAATTATATTTATTATTAATGGAGGCACTTTTAAATGTATTATTAATCATTCCTTTCTTCTACAGGGAACACAGAGAGGAACTATTTGACTTTCCTAATAATTATCAATAACTTGAACTTTTACAAAAATTCAAATATAAACAGATATAAAGCATTAAAAACTAAATTTAAGAAAATTTATAGCACAAAAACAATTTAATCATTAATTATTTTTTTAATATTTAAGATTCTTGAAGGAAAATATAATTTCTTAGTCTTATGAGATGCAATTGTTTGTAATTGTAATAATTGTTTTTAAACCTCTAATAAATGAAAAAAATTAAATTCACTTAGTTATATGCATTTTTTTTAAAAAATTCTGACAAATTCCCAATATTTCCAGGATTATCAAATTCTCCAAAGTTTTTATTTTTCTTCTTTTTCCTTTTGCTGGATGCAGTCTGTTTCAGAAGGCTATAATGATGCAATTATGCAGAATACAAAAGGATAAAACTGGTACTAAAAAATTTTTTTTAGCAATAGGTACCAGAATTTTCAGAATTCACTTCTGCAGTCCACCAATCCCTAGTGTCGACTCTAAGCAACAACACTTTTAAAAGTTCTCTAGAAGACACAATAGCCTATATTATATTTCCAAGTTTATTTTAATGTACTCCATATGAAGTAAGTAAGCCTATTATGGCCAAAATAGACCATCCTATCAATTATAGTAAATTTGGTCGGCATACCATGATAATGTAAAAAAAATTTGAGTTGACAACAGTCAATGACACTCATTCTTTTATTACAAAAAGACAAATTGTTAAAAGATCAAATTCAACTTGTGTCCCTCTTGTAACTCGAAGGATGTAAAGTTGGAAATCCAAATTGCATTACATGTTCTTCTATATTTACACAATATCCTTTATTCTGGCCTTCAAGGTTTCAATATCCAACAGGAGGTAAACAGGTAAACACTCTCTCTATGATATTGAAACTGTGAAGACCAGAATAACAGATGCTATGGCAAGTGTTACTGCATAAATGTTGAAGAAGTAGTGAGAACTGGATTACCAACTTTACATACTTTGAGGTACAAGGGAAGGCTAGTTGAATTTGTGTAAGGTAACTGGTGTTCATAAGAAATTTAAATACTGTAACTATCATTTCCAAAAAAAAAAGTCCATCATAATTGAAGAAAAGGAAATTCAATCTTCCTGGAAATAAGGCGATTCCAAGCAATTTTGAAGATAAAACTGATCCACCGATAAAAGAAGGGTTCAAACTGGTAGAAGAGGGATATACAAATGAAATGTCGGCTAGCTAAAAAAAAAAAATCTAAGAAAACAAAATTCAAAATTAAGGATCTAGTATGAAAAATAAGGACTATAAAGACACTTTCATAAGGACCTACAAAAATAAGTAATTCTTAAGGACTTTTAAGAACCGTGAGAACCCTGTTAATATAAACTCAATTTTAATTTAATGAAATTATTGGAGCACTAAATGCATAATTTTCAACACTTACATCTTTATAAAAAATTCAGAAGATAAAACAAACACAAAATAAGAAAAATTAAAGTTCCAAAATGTATCAAGTATCTTAAACTTAGACCTTCTTAGGGCAAAATGGCTGATGGTTATACACAAGGTCACCAGTGGAAAAAACTTTAAGACATAGCCAACACATATGGCATTGACATTTCCAACAGGTCATATGATTACAACCGCCATCTTTCTCTATTGGGGCAGAGCAAGAAGGGCATGTTTTACGGCCTTCAGGATTTTCCTCCATCCACATCTATAAACAGAAGCATATAAGTGTTAAACTTGAAATAAAACTAGTTGTCATCAGCTTAATATGTTATACATTCTACTAAAGTGGAAGGGATACACAGATAATGTGATTAGATTTTTCGGACTAAAAATCAGGACCAATGGGGAAGGGGTCATTTTTTATAAATACATTATTCAACATATATGCATAATATGTTTATTTAACTTTCAGCCATGCTTTACATATACTTCTCATTTAAGGCTATTGAGTTTAAACAATTTTTATTTCATTTTAGGTAATCCATAAACTCTCTACAAGAATATGAAAAGTTAATTTCAGTTATTAACAAAGATTTCAGAGTATCCACAACAAGTAGTGTTTTCTCAGAAGTCCACATTTTATTAACAATAGAAAATTTCTTTTCAATAATAGCAGTTGTTCCCGGAAAACTAAATACGAATTCCACAATTTTCATAATATTGTCAATTTCAATTCAGTGCTGATGAAAATTGATAAAACCTTCAAGTAACACTTATCTCCAGAAACTTCAACAGTTACCTAGTCTATTAGTTTTTCTTGTTTAATGAAACTATAACGAAGAACACTTTTGTTTTGATTGGTAAGACTTGGGCAGGACATTCGGGCAGCAGGACAGCAAGGTGAAAAGCGGGACTGTACTTCCAAAATCAGGATGTATGGTCACATTATACAGAGAACTATTTCCAAACATTGTCTGTTTTATGCATTTTATGGGAGCAAATAAAAAACTTTAAAATGCACTTTAAAGGAGCACCATTTCGCCTACCTGGTATTCTGCAAAGCCATCCATTTAGCAACCGTAATTATTTAAGTAGTAAGAGATGTACTTGAAGTTTCCTCTTATTTATAGTTTAAAATATTATGTAGCTATGTTTCAATATTGTTTTAGATTTTACAAATATTTAAATGTATCTTACTTCCATCATATTTAAATGTATCCATGTATTTAAATGTATCCATGCATCCATGTAGTATTGGTTATACAAATTATAAACCTAGTGCCTCAAATTACTGTAAAATGCAGTTTCTAGATTCATTAAACATCCGATGTGTGTAGTATCTGAACACAATTTCTGCAAAAATTTCTAAGTCAGTAAAAACTATTTTTCTAATAACTCAACAGACTTCTTTCAAATCAACCCGTACACGAAACTTGTTACAGAAAATAAATTGAAAAAGAAATCTATCTTGATATATTTTTGTAAGATCATTTATTATCCTTTTAATTAGCTGCATAAATTAAAAAATTAAATATATTGCAGGAATGTGTTTCAATTCAGTAAAAATATAACTGTAGAATCTTTGCTTTGAGCTAACGTCACACCAGTTACCCCAGTCATTCTAGGCCAAAAATAGGTCAAACCTTGCACAATTCTCATTGAGCTGAAATTTTATAGAGTGGCTCTATTTGATGCCCTAAACAACCCACAAAAAGTCCCCTTCTCTCCCCCTTAGGCTTCCTGGCTTTTTAGGTGGTGGGGCGCTGGAGAAATGCTGGAGCAGCTGTTATGCACGAATGGCTATTCGCATTGATCCCAAACAGAGCTCAAATGAAAGATAAATAAATGGACTTTAATTTAAATATAAATTTGATATCATTCATTAACTTACAAATCGATAAAAGCCTGTCGAAGTCGAAAAACCATGCATAATAAATGATTTACACTTTGACATAAAACTATTCAGCTCTTTTTCAGCTTTCTAGAGATATAAAAATATTGCTTGTGCGATAAATAGTTGCAGATATGCAAGGGTTTCAGTGACGTAATACAAGTTTTCCCCTTTTCATTTGACTATCAATTGTCTGGGATTACATGAGACTATTCCCATTCGGAATTGAAGGGTCACTACACCAATTTAGCCACAATAGGCTAAATTGGTGTAATGACCCTTTACTCCCACCTTTTAAAAAACATGTGGAATTAAAAAACATGCGGAATCTGAAAGAACCAGGGGGTCCCTTTGACCGGAAATGAGGGAAACAGGATTGTTTTAGAAAGTTTCACAATTGTCCGGGTTTTGTTTTTTTTAAACGCTGATATCGCTGTTTGTTGTGACAATTTATTGATTGCTTATTGAAAAGTATTGCTCTTTTCCTTTTCATTGGGTTTTTCTACTGCTAGTTAAAATATAACTTAAGATTACACCCTGTTTAAAGACTAGTGCATAAAGACAATAATGAACTGTGAAAATTGTATAATCTGCAGATTCCCATTGAAAGATACTGGTACTGTGACTATTGGAGAAAAGCTGCAGCAATACTTAAGACTTACTAGCTCACAACTAAGTAATTGTTTGAAAGCAATTTTCAAAAGTGGTCTGATTGTTCATGTCGCTTGTTGGAAAAGTTATATTTGCCCCACTAATATTCGAAAAGTTTTAAAAAATACAGTCTCAATTTCTGATACAGTGATAACATTATTTTGGCTACTCCCACCTTGTGTTCATCACATAAATATTTTGAGGTTATGGCGGTCCTACAACTAAAGAACAAGACCAAATTCGAAGAGCACAAAAACGGGAATGTGCGAACATAATAGTATATGACACAAATGGTTACGTGCAAACATGAAGATTTTCAGTCAAATAGTGGCAATTAAACCATGCTCATACAACAACTACAAATTTGTCTTGAAAAGGAAGGAGTGGGCGTGAAAGAAGCTGTAGGAGATGTTGATGCCTTAACTGTTGCCATTGCATTGGAAAAATCTAAATGTAAACGAAAGGTGATAATTGTTGCTACAGATAGTGATATTTTGACAATGCTAGTTGCTAGAACTCCAAATAAAGCAAACATTATGCTCCTTGTATCGAAAGTCGGATCAAAAATTTCAAAATTGTAAGTATACAGAGAAAGATTGGGGATATGAAGAACCATATACTTTTCATCCATTTTATGAGTGGATGTGATACAACATCTGCACTGTATAATAAAGGAAAGGGGTATCCTATCTGAAAATTTTCAAATAAAGAAAACGCTAGAAATATTTAATTTGGTTGAAACAGATTGTGATAAAATAGAAGCAGGAGAAAAGTTCATGATAACACTTCACAAAAGCCAAAAATGCGTAACACTAGATGAGTTACGGAAATACATGTACAGCAGAGGTATAGCCAAAACTGCAATAACCACCACTTTTAAATTAGAAACTCTCCCTCCAACATCAGCTGCAGTACATCATCATTCACTTCATGTTTATCATCAAATACAACAAAGGAAAAGAAATGTTCTAGACGCTGCAAAATGTGGATGAAAACTCTTAAATGACAAATTAGTTCCTCAACCTACAATGTTACCTCCCTCGCCCGATGAACTGTTATAAATTATACCTTGCAACTGTAAGAGAAACTGCAACTCGAGTAGCAGGTGTGATTGCAGGAGAGCAGAACTTCAATGCTCAAATATTTGTGGACAATGCCGAGGGATGTGCAAAAACAAATTCGTAGATAATATACTTTTTGATGAAGAAAGCAGCCTAATATTTCTGCTTTAATGACATAAAAGGAAAAAAATATATATCTTCCAAGAGAAAACAAAATAGTTTTTCTAGTTGAATAACCCTTCAACCACAATTAACATCACTTTCTATTTTATTTCAGGGACAGGGATAGTAAGAATTATATCCCACAAACATTGTTATTGCTATTTTTATGCATTATTAGTTATTGTATATTAACAATATGTAATTAGTTGAAAATTAAAATTTCTTATGAAAATATTTATTCAAAGATATTTTTTCTTATAGATGCGTATGACATAATTATCTACATATCTATGTAATATGATATTGTATTTTTGTTTAAAAAAGGTCTTAAATGAAAAAGACTCTAGGAAAATAATATTGCGTCTGGTTTGATCAGGGTGAAACACTGCACGCTTTATTAAGAAACTCCCAATACGAGGTTGAATTTCACTGAAACGCTCATTATATATCTGCAACTATTTATCGCACAATCAATATTTATATATCTCTAGAAAGCTGAAAAAGAGTTGAATAGCTTGATGTCAAATGTGTAAATCATGTACAAAAAATAGAAGAGCTCAAATCGAAAAAGTAGAGAAAAATGCATGGTTTTTCGACTTTGGCGGGCTTTTATCGATTTTGTAAGTTAATGAATGATATAAAATTTATATTTAAATTAAAGCCCATTTATTTGCCTTTCATTTTAGCTTTATTTGAGGTCAATGCAACTAGCCGTTCGTGCATAACAACTACTCCAGCATTTCTCCAACGCCCCAGCATTCCAGCACCTAAAAAACAAGGATGCCAAAGGGGGAGAGTAGGGGACTTTTTGTGGGTTGTTCAGGGCATCAAACAGAGCCACTCTGCAAAATTTCAGCTCAATGGGAATTTGTGCAAGGTTCAACTCTAGAATGACTAGACTAAGTACCATAGAGTAGAGTAATTTAATGTAACATTTAGATTATATTTTGTTACGATCGTCATTAGTACATATAGGTGAATAACAAAAATAAGTTGATAATTAGAAACTTCAGATATGTTAAGTAGAAAATGTTTTCCTTTACTTTTTTTTTCCCTTCTTAACTAGTATGATAACTTTATTAGGTAAAAATAAACAAGCACAAAAAGCATGTTCTTACAACAACAAAAGTGTACATTTTCAATCAATTCTCTCTCTTTTTAAAACATAATTTACTATCTGCTACAATTTAAGACTATTATTAAGATGAAAGTACTGTATATTGATTTATATTTTATTGAAAAGACGGCCAATTTCCATTAAAAGAATTAGTTTCTTTAACCAAATTTTTATGACTGATTGAATTATGTTATAGCCACCTTTGAAATGGTAGACAACAAACCATTGGAATAGAAAAGTTTAAGGAGCTAGTAATAAATCATCACACATATTAACTTCCTTTCAAACAGTTGTTTCAATCAGATAAAACTTGAGCCAAACAACGTTCTTTAATCCAAACGACATTAATTCAGTCATTTTATGTAAAAAAGATTCGGTCCACTAAAAATAAATTAATTTCAAACTTAAGATTTCTTCAGGTGATCACTAAGCTCAATGCTTTGTAAAATTATCGTAAATTCATACTAGGCTAATATTTTTAAAAAACACTTAAAAGTAATCGAGGATGGTTTTTTACCTTTAAGCTATAATCATTATCCTCTTTGCAGCATTGGTGTAAACTGCAACTCATTCCATAATGATATACTTCCTCGCATCTAAAATAAACAATTTATTTTAAACAAAAAAAAATATTTAAATATGTGCAAATTAGTGTGGTGCTTATAGGTTCCGATATCTTTTGATAAATATTATTAAATTTATCTTTGCTGAAAAAGCTTTTTTTTTTTGCTAATGTAATAACCAACAATATCATATGCCTTCAATAATTATGATTATATAATACTTAAACACCTTATTTATTAACATTGTACTACCCTGTTAAATTGCTGCACAGAATTTAAACTTCAACATTCCTAAAACATAACATAAAAACAAAGGTTTTGGAATTAAAATAATTACTTTGTTCAAATTTTCCTGTTGGAAAATTTTAATAACTATTTGGATGAGGTTTGCTACAAAATGTAATACTGTTATCTTAAAACTTGGTGAATAACAAACAAGAAACTCAAGTACATTTTATCAAAAAAAAGGAGTATGAAAATGAAATAAAAAGTTGATGAACATGGACAAGGTGTTTTTTTTTTTCCGAAATAGAAAATTATTTTGAAAAATTTGGTAAAGTATGCAAAATTTTGTTTCTTAAGATGTTTGATTTTGTTACATTTATTGATATGGAAACAATTATTTCCCCAACAACTTATTTTGGATGCCTTTTCTCCTGTCAGAACTCCAGTATTACATACTAACGAAAAATGTAGGCTTATATAGCTAAATGAGTTTATCAAAATACAAATAGACCACATGGCTTTCGGTTTCAAAGACAATACATATATCACAAACAACATAACACAGAAACTAAACAGCTTAAGATCATTTAACAAAAAAAAAGATAGCCTTTGTATCTCATTGAATTGCTTAAGTTCATAAGTCATATAAACCTATACAACAATTAAAAAATTATGTAATTTCAAAAGACATAAGCAAGAGCATCAAAATATGCACTTTTTTTAGGATTTAAGGCTTTTTAACGTATTACGGCATGATATCTATTCAGGGATCCAACTCAAATCACAGAATGAAAACCAGACTTTTAAGGACCTAAATAATGGTTCTTAAGGACCTTTGAAAATTTGTTTTCAGGCATCATGTCTATATATAAATTCTTAATAAAATATATTTTACCTGAAAAAATGGCAGTCATGGATGAATAGTTCGAGTTGGTATTTTTATAAATATTGCAGTTGGGCAAACAACATCAGCAAAAATTAAAGACTTTTAAGGACCTCTAAGCATTGTCAAGTACTAAGCATTTTCAAGTACTTTCAGACCTTGAAATCAAGTTAAAATATATTAAGCACTTTTAATGATCATAGGAACCCTGACATTACATAAATAGTATGAAGACATTACACTTTCTGAATCAAAGACTCAGATTCTGAAATTTGCTTGAATTTTATTTTATGCTTTAAATTTTTATAAATAACTAATATTAATTATTCCTTTACAAATTGTTTTTATAGATATTATAATTCAGAAGTTATGTAATTCCTCAGATGAACCATCTCGCATTTACAAATAAGATTGAAGGAAACCTAAAAAAGTTCCAACGGGCAACATGACGAGTGAAGCCAACCAAATTGTCACAATTACAATTGTCTACTTCCTACCTGAGAAACTGCATATAAAAAATTATAATTTACCTTGGATCCACAGATGTATGCAAGTAAAAAGTTACTATGCCCTCATGTGAACTCAATCCCTTGTTCATTTTCATCACTGATACTATAGTTAATACTGTGTTGTAATAAAAAGTTTTTTAATTACATTTTCGGACTTTAATAGTTCTTTGGTAATAATACTGATTGTATAATAAAACTCAAATTTTTTGTAACTTATTATTTGCTTTAACCCTCTAAATAAAAAAAGGAAAGAGTACTTAGTCACATACAAATTGTTCATAAAAAATTAAGTTCAGATTTCAGAGCTAAAGAATCATGGCAGTGAATCAATTTAAAAACAATTTGAATTTTTCAGGTAATATCTAGTCATTCATTCTTATAGAATGGCGAAAATGTTTTTCTAAAAATATAGTTGTTAATTAATTAAATAAAAATAAATGATTCCTTAAAAATTATCAAAATAGAGATGAAAGTTTGGAATAGCTACTTAGTTTGGCTGCTTGCAGTGTTTAGTCACAGGTTTACAGTTTATCAACCGACAAATTATTAGAACTTCAAATGTCTTTAATTTAGATTTATAACTTCAAATTTTTTTATTTTTTTTATTTTTTATTGTATTATTTGCTGGATACTTAGAGACTTATTTGTGAAATATGTATCACTCTCACCATATTATGTACATCCAGTTTCCTTGAAAAATAACAGAAGTTAAATCTGGAAACTAAAATCAATCTATTACATTTTTAGATTTTAATTGATAAAAGTTGAACTTAATTATTTAAAGCACTTTGGATTGGGTAAAGTGACCTTCACTAAAAATGGACATGTAGATTCAGCAAACTAAATGACTATGTAGGCTTTATATTAAAGTGATATTTTCCAAAACTTATGCTCTAGAGTTGTTTGTACATTGTGAGAAAATATCACCAAAATATAAGATGGCTGAGTAGGAAATACTTTCAAATTTAGGTCACTTTGCAATAGTTGTACTCACATAAGAATATTTATGCAAATAATATTGAGCTACATCAAAATACAAAAACACAACATCATAAGTTAACGAAAAATCTACACAAACAAAAGTTATGTAGATTACAATACACATCTTTAGAAAATAGTTTATACAGTATTAATTACAATACACTGTATGAATGCATTATATAAAGAAAGGACTTTAAAGAAATATACTTACTGAGTGCAAATGGAATTGTTACACAATGGACAATCAAATATAGTTCCATCGTTGCTAATTCTAAAGATCATTGGACAATCTGGACTGGGACAGTAGCTTATATCGTTTCTACTTTGAACAAATGCTATCAAAGCTTTCTTAAAAACTTCTGTTTCGAAATATTTGACTTCCTTTGTTGCCCACTGAATATCAGCCAAAACAACTGCTGCTTCACAAGTCTATTTAAGGAGAAAGAGCATATTTTTAGGATTCACTAAGCAAAATTTATTTACACATATGAGCAGACTTTGGTATGTTATAAAATATAGTATCAGTAGATGTTGATTGTTTTGTCTAGTTTGCAAGAATATCCATTATGTTTATGGATCAAACTATTTAGTGGATTAAATTAATTAAAACAATTAAGTGTCCAATTCATAATTTCCAAATTTTGAATAAGCTGCAAAGGACAATTCCCACATTTTTTTAATTATTATTCAACTCTAAATGTTTCGAAAAGGCCACAAACATAAAAATTCCTGCTCAATGCGCTTTTTCTTTTTTTAATGTGTAATCAAAGTTCCTCAGTTAAACTTTTGCAAGAAAACGATTCATTCAGCTCGAAGCTAATGTGACGTCAAAAGTTCTGAAATAGCTTGGCTTGAAACACAGCAGCGGAAACCAGTTTTGCAAGTTTCTCGCAAATCGCGCCAACCAGTATGGGATATTTCAATTGTCTACTAAATACAGATGCCAAACACACACTAACTATTTGGCAGAAACCTCACGATAACTATAGAAACGGAAGGATGTTTTGACATCATAATTATAGTTGAATGTTTTGATCATACTAGTTTTAGCTCGGTTTTGGGGCATTTTTTTTCTTAATATTTAAAATAACTAATTTTTTTAAAGAACTTTTGTTTGGACACTTGAAATTAGAAAGAAATTCTTCATAAATATAAACTTATTTAAATAATTTTTTAAAAAATGCAGGAATTGTCCATTGCTTTTATAAGTAAAGACAACATTAAAAAATAACCTTTTATATTGTTACAAACTAAAAAGAAAACTAGAAACATACTTTATTTTGATCATCAATCTCCAATAAGGAAAAAAATTTATGAAACAAGGAAGCCTCTCCTATTACATAAAAACACGATTGACATATTAGTTTAAATGGTAGTATCTAATACAGCGAAACCTGTATATAACGATACTGCCAATAAAAATAAACCTGCATGTGACAAAATTTACTTTGGTCCCTGCAAATTCCTATTCACTCAATTTATTTTGAACCTGCCTCCTACATTGATAATCACTTTTTAGATGCACCTGGCTATAAAGATATTTTTACCTCTTTAGAAACCAGGTACTATAATATATCCCGATTTTCTTTTAACTTAGAAAATTAAAAGACATTCAATAGTCCAATTCAACTTAACTGGCTTTTGTTTCTTCATTATCAAATGTTTCAGGTGGGCATTTGAACTCATTAGATGAATTCGAATATAAAAGTCATGCAAGTGTCATTTCCATCATCAAATCAACAAACAAAACTAAAAAAAAAAAAAATTCTAAAAAAAAACTTTTTTTTTTTTTTTTTGAAAAATAAAATACTTACATTGTTTATTTATGTATAATTAAAATTAACGAATATTTTCACCTTGTCAAATTACAAAAGAAACTAGGGGTGTGGAACATTGCACAATTTTCAATTACACTTTATAATACAGGTGTCAATTTGTATCATTTACTGTTTTTATATTTTCATCATTCATTTAAAAAAATTGCCAGTTTGGCGATATTTTTTGCGATAATTCTTGTAAGGGTTTTTAAAAAAAAACTTTGCCAAATTGATGATTTTGTCGGTATACTTTTCCATAATTCTTATATTATCCTTTCTTAAAGTGAAACTGAGGAAAGAAGAAAAAACTATTGTTCATGAGGTATGCTCAAGGAAAGAGAACTCTGAGTTAAAGGCATTTGTTTTCCAACATTCTACGCCATTAAGGCATTTTTACAGGAATTTTCGGAGGTGGGGATGTTTAGAACACCTTAAGAGGCATTACCACAGCGATTTTTATCAAAATCGTTAGAGCCATTTTTAGCAATCATGTTCCCACTCAAATCACAGAATGAAAATCAAAGACTTTTAAGCACCTAAATAATGTTTTTCAGGACCGTTGAAAATTTGTTTTCAGGCATCATGTCTGTTTTTAATAAAGTATATTATACCAAAAAAGTTACAAGTTGGTGAATGTGTAATACAAATATGTCGGTGCGGATAAGTGGCAGCCACTCTGGAATAGCTAGTTCAAATTGTATTTTTATAAATTTTGCAGTTGGAAGTTGGACACACAACATCGGCAAAAATTAAGGACTTTTAAGGACCTCTAAACATTTTCAAGGACTTTTAAGCACCTCTAAGCATTTTCAAGCACTTTCAAGGCCTTGAAAATAAGTTCAAAAATATTAAGCACTTTTAATGACAGTGGGAACCCTGTATCACTGTCCCACCATGGGAACCCTGCACAAGCACGATTTTGACAAAAACTTTAATGGTAGGTCTCATGGTTACCACTAATCCACACATCAAATTTGAATAACCCAGGTCAATTTGTTCAGGAATTATGCTCACCACGTACACACAGACAGATATTTTTCTAGACTACTTTTTTGAAATCATGACGTTCCAAAATGAGAAAAAATACAAAAAAAAATTTAACGAATGCTATACTTTCATTACAATATGCATACATATAGGTAATTGAAAGTAAAAATGCCATATACACATAAAATCATAAAACAATAATTATTGATGGTATACCCATTGTACTTTACTTCTACAAAATAAATTTATCAATTAAGTTATGCTTTCTCCAAATTAAGTTAGAGTGTCCAGAAATGCAAAAGTGTTTCTCAGGGCGGTAAATATATTTGATCTGTTTTCTTAGGAAAAATATAAAATGGCAAAATGGTTGAATAGCTAATTATATTTATTTCATTAGAAATGTATTAATTATTGTATAAAAATATATACCTTTATATTAATTAAAGTAAAATTAAGATCTCTAAATACAATCCAAGATGTTCATGCACACATTACTGTGAGTAGTAGTTTCCAACTCTTGAATGACATCACTAATCAAGAGTCGCGAGTGACAACGAACCAAAGGATTGTTTTTTGTTTTAAGCAGAGTAAAATGTACAAGCGATGGCTGCAGTCATGCTAGTGGAAACGTCTCCTTTAATGATTTAAATAAAAACGTTATTAATATGTCAATTGATTCCTGTGTGGCTTAGTGGCTCTTCTTACATTACTACTTACACAAACATAGAATGTACAAATGTTCAAACTCTCCGAGTGAAATCTATCTATAACAATAGTTTTCCTAAGTTCTTACATTATGATTTTACACGGGTTTTTATGTACAACGATAACTAAACAAAAAAATATTTCAAAAATAAACATTCAATTTTCACATTAATTTTCAACTCTTTGATAATTTCAAGCAAACCTAATTGGAAAGTAAAAAGTGTTTATTTATTTAATAAAACTTAAAAATTCCAACAAAAGTGATGGATACAGACTAGTACCAAAAGCCTATGCAACTTTGTTCATTAATAAAAAGATCATAATGCTTATAACAAGTCATATCAAATAGAGTAATTTGTTATAACTAGTCAACTTCATTACTTTATACCACCTTTTAGTTCTTGGAAAGCAAAAAAACTCAAAAGTAAGCCTCCTATGGTTGAAATTTTTGCTATCATTTAGTTCTTTTAATTGCTAAGCCCCTAAAGAAAATGATGATTTTAAAGAAATACAAATATGAGAGATACTCTACCTAGATTTTTAGTTCAATTTAATGCAAAAAATTAAATATTTAAACTCACTATACAATTCAATGGGAAATCAGTTGCATTTTCGAACCAATGCAAAATGCATTCTTTACAGTAGGCATGTCCACAATATTCTAAACGATGAAGCTGATCAGAAACCTTATCAAAGCAAACTGGGCATAATTCAGTATCTTCCGCAAATTCATTTTCCTCCAGTTTCTCTTTAAGGTCCTTAATAATAGCTTGGCACTGAAAAAACAAAACAAATATAATTACTTAACATTTAAATGCAATAAAAAAACTAAATGATATTGCTAATAAATTATACCATTCTGCAGGTAAAAAACTTTCAAAAAGTAAATATCTCTATCAGGGTTCCCACTCAAATCACAGAATGAAAATCACTGACTTTTCAATGACTTTTAAGGACAATAATTAATGTTTTTAAGGACCTTTGAAAATTTGTTTTCAGGCATTATGTCTATATATAAAGGAAGTTCAATAGTATATCCTACCAAAAAAGTTACAAGTTGGTGGATGCGTAATACAAATATGTTGGAAAATTCTGATACGATGGAGATAAGTGGCGGTTACTCGGGGATAGCAAGTCCGAGTTCTCTTTTTATAAATTTTGCAGTAGACCACACAACATCTGCAAAAATTAAGGACTTTTAAGGACCTCTAAGCATTTTCAAGGACTTTCAAGGCCTTGAAAACAAGTTCAAAAATATTAAGCACTTTTAATGACTTTCAATGACCGTGGGATTGTCTATAAAAACATAACTTTTATCTGAAACACATTCTTAAGTAAAGGGTAATTTAAATTTAGTATGTGAGAAGAGGTGGTATTCCAAAAGATTAAAGTAACATTTATTTTTAATTTCCATATTTCTGTGAATGAAAACGAGTGTATATATATCAGACGAAACGGTCGTTTCGCCGCCAACCTTAAAAAGGCAGAAACGACAGTAAGTATCTATTCTCTGCACAACTTCCAGCGAAAAAGCCGAAATTGACTATTTTCTAGCACGCTTACGAAACTTCACATAATTATACAAAAAATACCATAGATTCGTCTCGGTGATATCTTTCAAAGAAAAAAAATTGAGTACATAGGATTAAAGACAACGAAGGAAAAAAATATTGAAATTTCCAAAATGAAATAAAAAAACATGTTCTAGCCCGATTTTGATGTAAAAATTTAGACAAACGTCCAGCCCTAACTAAGCTATATATCTTCAAAAGGATTGAATTATAGGATGCGGAATGTTTCAACTTAAAATCCTACGCTGGTTTGAACTTCATTAAATATTTCTTTCTATTTTTAATTAATTTAAAAACACTTTTTTTCATTTCATAATTTGGCGACAGATAAAGGCGATCAGCTTGTAACTGTGGTTCAGAAATATATGCCAAAAGTTGCCAAACAGGTTTGCTATAACTTTGAAGTTAGTTTTTCCGACATGTTAGGCTTAAGTGAGAATGAATTAAGTGAGAGAGAATGAAGTATAGGCAGAACGAATTAGACTATAATTATATGGCTTATAACATCTTTAAAATTGAAATAATTTAATTTGTGAAGAGACAGAATTAAAGAGAAATATTTGTTCTTCAAGTTGCATGTGTTATTTGAACTGTATGATAATATAGAGAGAGTTAACTTTCAAAAACATTTTAATTTCGGGAAATCTCCATTGGAAAATGAAAACAATCACATTTTGTTGCAAGATACTATGGGCTAAATACAAAGTATAAATGTGGAGGTTATGCGAGCTGACGTCACAGTCAATTCATTACAGAGGACTAAATGAACCATGCATTGCGATTGGCTAATGGAATTTGCACAAATGTCATTCGTTTTTAAAGATGTGTTGAGAATGAATTTCTGTTGTAGAATGAAATCGTAGAATCATATATCCTCAAAATTGTAATTTCATAGTAAATTTTAAAATTGTTGCTAAGAAAATATTTTAAATTTTGTCAGATATCAATGGGTTATTATATGTGAACCAAAATAATGCTTGGTATAATAAAAAAAATGTATATTGCAATATTTAGACTGTGAAAAACTTGTAATATTTATTTGTAACAATTTATTAGAATAAATTTTCAATGGTATGAACGCTCTAGCCTTGTATGTTAAAGGTGCCGGATTTGATCCCTGGTTTAGGTGTGGATGTTCGTTGTGATTCGGAATCCACGTTAAGCTGTGGGTCCCGGACTGATTAGTCGTTATTATGCACTAAAATAGGTCGTTGTGCGTACAAACTAACCAAACGAGCTGAAACTTGGCAGACAGGCTCTTTGTCAATGGCAACATATTTCATTAAGTTTTGGGGGTTGAGTTGCCATACACAAGTTTCTATTACTCGTTCGTGGTCGATTTTGATGGTTACTGCCATCCGCATTCAACCAATTTGTAAATTTTCAAGTAGATTTTAGCATGTAAAATATCATTGAACTCAACTTGAAGAATTATGAATATTCATGGTACCAGGTGTACCATGGGTGGTACTACTTCTGGTTTATCAATTTTGAAGATAAATATGGCATGTTGGGTGTCGTTAAGCTTGTCTTGAAAAATTATGAATGTTTAAGGTACCAGGTATAGCATAGGTAGTACCACTTTCGGTTTATCTAATTCCAAGATAAATATGGCATGTTGGACTTTTGTTTTGACGAATTATGAATGTTTAAAGTACCAGGTATGCTATCGGTACCACTTCCGGTTTATCAATTTTAAAGATAATTATTGCATGCAAGGTATCGTCGAACTCAGTTTGAAGAATTATGAATATTCCTGGTACCAGGTGTACCATAGGTGATATATAGAAAAACGATTAATCGGACAAATTCAAAAAATAGAAGTCGCCAGTGTTAAAAAAAAAGTTCTGATATCCCCAAAAAACACACTTTTGAAACGTAGAAGAACCACCAACCTCAAAAACACAAAAAACTTTCTTGCAATAAAAAAATCATAAACATGATGAAAATTTTCAGCCACAAATACAGTGATATAAAAAAGGGCCAACCTCTGATTAAAACTCTTGGTTGTGGCTCGCTTAAGAATGTCTGCTTACTTAGTTTATTTTTAAAATTTAAGTTCCGCTCCCATACAAATTTACGCTGCTTGAGGTTGGCGCCCGTCTTAATTACTAACCTTTAAAGCCCCCAGACAATAAAAACTTTCCAAAATGTATGTATCAACCAAACAAAAGCTTACCACAAATACTTCAATTTCCTACTTAAAAAATTCTTAATAAATATATTCAAATGCAAGCATTTGAGCACAGTGTCTCTATACTATTTTGAAAGTTACATGAACATGAAGATTTACATCACTTTGTATTTCCTACCTATCCAAATGAAATCATGAACTCGAATATTCGTGTAATCTGCCATAAACTACTTTAAACGCAAGCATTGTTAATATTCCTATGACGGGCGCCAACCTCAAGCAGCGTAAATTTTTATGGGAGCGGAACTTAAATTTTAAAAATAAACTAAGTAAGCAGACATTCTTAAGCAAGTCACAACCGAGAGTTCTAATCAGAGGTTGGCCCTTTTTTATATCACTGTATTTGTGGCTGAAAATTTTCATCATGTTTATGATTTTTTTTATTGCAAGAAAGTTTTTTGTGTTTTTGAGGTTGGTGGTTCTTCTACTTTTTAAAAGTGTTTTTTTGGGGGATATACCTGTATACCCGGAAGAAAAGAGCACTAAGTCACAAAAAGCAAATTTTACAGGAGAGCCAAATGAATGTTACAATTACGATCTTTTCTCTCTTTTGTAATAACGGAACATAGTGCTTTTCAAAAACATCTAAATTGATTATTATTTAACCTAGGACACAGTGCTTCCTTCCACTAGAAAGAGAAGAAAATTTTATGCAAGAAGGTACCAAAACCTCAATTTCAAAATTTGACACAGTGCACTTTTCTTCCAGATACAGATAGATATATTTTTGTTAAAAAAAAACTGAAGATAGGTATAAATATATTTTAAGAAATATAAAAACCTTGGATACAGCAGAACTGCTGCCTCTAACTGCAAGTATGTGTTGCCGGGAATTAACCTCTATGTTGGTTAAACCACACTCTTTCATCAGCACTTCCAGTCCATGACCATACTTGATCAAGAGAAGTCGAAGGACCCCAGGTCGACCACTCTCTGGCATCAGATAAATTTCCTCGAAGTGTTCCTTTTGTAGTAGATCCAAGAACTTGTTTATCTCTAGTTTTACAAAATTTGAAGCAGAAACATCTCCAAAGATAGTAATAACCTTCTTATATGTATTTAAATCAATATAACAGTTATCGCATGATAGATTCTTCAGGTACTCTTGCCCTGTGGCACTAAATAGCTTTTCCATCACTGCATTACCTTCACACTTGATTTGGTCCCCTAATATAAGATTTAGAATGGTCTTTCGAGCATCAGATATATCAGGTATATTGTTGCTGGTCAAGTGAATTTGTATAATACCACCTTCTTTAGGGTAACCTTCAATTGCCAACATATTTCCAGGGACAGAATTATCTTGATAAAATTTTAGAGCTTCTTCAACTTGAGCTTTGATTGCAAAGTACACTTCTAATTTGCAATACAAAGAAGTCTGGAGTGATGGCTCTAATTCTAAATTGGCCAATGAAGAATGTGTTCGACTTTTAAGAATCTTAACCGCAGTCTCTCCTTGACAAGCATTTTCGAAAAAAACACATGCATTCCATTTAAAATCTTTGGAATTGGGTTTCTTCAAATGAACGCTAAATCTATCCTGCGAAGTAAATTCAGCAAATGTTTGTATTATACTTTGCTTAATACTGTCTATTTCTGATGGAGTACTCTCGTATTCCTTCTGTCTTGCAATTACACATTTGCTGATCTTGCTTCCAGATGGCAAATGTGAAATAAGCAATTTTTCAAACTCCTTCCGATCAGGGTCAGCAGACAAACCAACGAACATCAAATCTTGTGATTTTTTGCTAATTGAACATTTTAATGTAAGATTTTGGTAATAAATTGTTTTTGAGTTTACAGTGGCAACAACATCATAAAGACTGGATAAAGGATCAATAGTTACGAAGGCTAGACCTGTACATGGTCTTCTGAGAATAGAAACTAACACTTTATATTGATTGATTCTTCCATCCAAAGCATTTCCCTTGAGTATTTTCTGCAATGTAAAGGAAGTTTCCTTTTTGAACTCTTTTATAGCTAACTTGGCATGCACTGGACTGAGAAAGGTAATTTTATAATAATTCTTAAATTCTCGTACTGTAGAAACTGGACCGACAGCCTGCAGTTTTTCAACAACAGATGTTATTTCTATGTCAGTATTGAGTGTTACTTTGATGTCTTTGAATTCTCCTGGCATTATAACATCTCGAATGGTAATGCCAGCAGATGCAATAGCACACAACTCAGGATAAATAAAAACTTCTTGCTCTTCTTCAGCAAGTCTTTCTTGCCCCTTTTCTATAAGTGGGCATAAAATTGATGCAATTTCTTCATATCTTGAATGAGGACCATAGACTTTCACTTCGCCCTTTTGAGCATCTACCTCAACAACCAATTGATCAGATCCAATCTTCTTTTTCAACTGGCTTTCAAGTAGTTTCTTCTTAGTACCCTTCTTTCCAATTATATCCTGAAACAAAATGTTTAGACCCAATGGTGATATACCATATGTAGTCAACTGCATCAATTTTAAAGCTTCTAAATCTACTTCTATTCCATATGTATTCATACAGCCCAGAATATCAACTTCGGTCATAGGGCTTACATTAATTAGATATGAGTGGTTGGTTTTGAGAATTGTATCATACACAAGGAACTGTGGCCTCCAGTGCCCATAAGTGTACAAAGATGAGGATGGATGAATAAGCAGGTCACCTGGAACATCTAAGGACCTATAACCAAATCTATGACATCCAGAGAAAATGCATAAATTTTGATAGAAACTACGAAACACAAGTTCGAGCAAAGTGTCATTAACAGAATTCTCATTGAATTTGGAAATTATTTTTATCTTCACTTCTTTTGCAAGGATAGTCACAAGTTCATTCACCAACTCTTGTGCAGTTCTAAGTGATCGAGCATTGATGCAGTTCAATGTGCACCATTTAGACTTAGCTTGCTTCGGAACACCTGCCCATTCTTTATATACTTCAAAATAAGTGAGAAAATCACTTTCACTCTGGCAAAATCTCATCTTTTTTACGTCAGCATCAGACTTATTTTCTGAAGTGCGAAAGAAAATGTTTCTGGATACAGTTACTAAGGCTGCTAATACTACTGCTTCAAAGCCCACATTAAGACCGATTCCTGTCAATACCAAGAAACTTAATCGAGGCTCAAGTGGTAAGCAAGACATGTTTTCTCCCAATTCTGTAAGAGAGAGGTCATCTTTACTCACAGCATTTAAATTAATCAGTTGTTTCATGGTTAAAGCCAAAGATTTTTCTTCAGGAGATTGTACAAAATCAAACTGAAGGGGATTCTTTATTCCTATTTTCATTAAACGTAACAAGGCCTGACCTAAATTCACTCTCAAAATTTCTGGTACTGAGGTTTTCACCATACTCTCGTAATTTTTTTTACTATACAGGCGATAACACTTTCCAACTTGGGTTCTACCTGCACGTCCTCTTCGCTGTTCGGCAGAGCTCTGACTCACAAAATTAACTGACAGAACATTCATATTTCTAACAGCATCATACTGCGACTCCTTCATCATTCCACAGTCAACAACATACCTGATCCCAGGTATTGTTACAGAAGTCTCTGCACAATTTGTGGCAAACACTACTTTGCGCACATCACTATGAGTACGCTCAAATACCTTTTGTTGTTCCTCCACATCTAATTTTCCATGCAATTGATGTATCCTTATATTCTTGGCCATTTTTCCACCAAGTTTTTCAGCCAATACTTTTACAGCTTTCTCGGTTTCAAATGGAGTTGTTAAGAAAGCTAATACATCACCAGGTTCTTGGTTTAAAATATCGTAGACAGTATCAACGGTTGTTTTAAAGTAGTCCCATCCTAAAGACACTTCCTTATCCATCCATACATCTTCCACTGGGAAAGTTCTTCCTGACACTTCTAAAATAGCTTCATCTCGGAGTCCTAAATAATCCTTAAAGATTGCAGTGTCAATTGTAGCCGATGTAATTATCAGCTTCAAATCAGGTTTAATTTTCAGACAACTTTTGATCATTCCAAGCAAAAGATCAGTGTAAACAGTCCGTTCATGAGCCTCATCAACGATTATGCAAGAAACATTTTTTAAATCATTGCTAACTATCATTTTTAACATAGTAAAATCTGTCACATATAAAATAGCAGTATTTTCAGATTTTTTGGCAGTCAGACCAACTTGATAACCAACAACTTCCCCAAGACTATAACCAACTTGGGAACTGACATGCTTAGCAAGGGTGATAGCAGCAATTTTACGTGGCTGAGTGCAAATGACCAAACCTTTCTGTGAAAGGTCTTCGCGCCAGATGTATTGTGTCAGTTGAGTACTTTTTCCTGACCCTGTTTCTGCCCGAATGATAACAACCTGGTGCTTCTTAATTGTTTTCAATATCAAGTTCTTTTTGGCATAAATTGGCAAAGCTGAAGACAAACAGTTGCATTCTCGAGAATAGTCACGTAAATAGAGAGCTAATATTTCATCAACGAATTCAGATTCAAAGTCAACTTTTTTCACTTTATCGAGCATGACTTGAGTGAAGTTTAAAAATGTAATTTTCTGCTCATTAAGCTCGTTCAGTTTTGCAGCTTTTGCTTCAGCTGATCCAGGGATAGCAGGGGTTGGAGCTGCACTTAATACTTTGACAGTTTCTTTATGTTTGGTTAGACAAGCTTCTTTCTTAGTTTCAATTATTTGGATGTGCTCTTCAATTTTTTTTTTATTTATATTTTCAACACTCCTCACTACTGTGAACAACTCATTTGAAATAGTGTCTTGTTTAATCAACTTCATAAACTTAGGGCATGTTGGATCAGACTTTTGGGATTTCTGTAAAACTTTTTTATATTTTTGAGCTTGACTCAGACTTTTGAAATTTACTAAAAACATTCCTTGCTGAGAATTTCCTTCCCACTGCAATTCAAAATCAGTGGTTTTCCAAAGATCTGTCAATTTAATTTTCCAATAGTCAATATCTCCTAATCGTATGCTCACACATACCCACAAAGTGGCTCCTTTGCTGTTAGTAGTATCCCTGTTTTCAGCCTCTCCTAGCTTCTTACTTTTCTTTGTTTTTTTAGTGTTTTCCTTGATATCCTCCTTATAGTTTGTACTTTGCTTATCATGCACAGTCATATTTTCATTTACATTCAGTATTTCTTTTTCATGGCCTTTCCCTTTTTGTTTTGGTTCAAACTGTGCAATTTCTTTTTTCTTTTCTGAAAAGCTAATTTCAATTTCCTTTCCCTCAATTACAAAACCTGTAAGAAGTGATGAGGCTCTGCTACGAGCACATTGATCTTGGAAAACAACAGCAATTGAAGATTCATCATTTCTTGTTACTCTACAATTAACACCTTTTAGTCTCTCAGTAATAACATTTCTAGCTTTCTTTGGAGCTACATTTTTCGAATAGGATACAATCAGCATATATTCAAGGCAGTCACTTTTGGCTCTTGATGGCAAATCTTTCACAAAATCCTCATAAAAAATACATCTTTGAGCAGCAGCAGTCAAAGTGTGTCTCGCATTAGCCTTACAAACCAGGTTTATATATACATGAAACTTATATTGTAAGTTATTTAAAATAGTAGAAAAATCTGAGTCTCCAGAGATGAGAACAATAGCAGAATTATTACCTTTGTAACTATCTCGAAAATCTAACAGAAGAGAGCTTATTTTTGAATCAGCAGCATTTTTATTTACATTGCTCATATGCATAACAGTAGCATTAGATAAAGTTAATTCATCAACAAGAAGAGGGGATAAGTTAGTAACATCGCAAACAACATTAAAGCTGCCTTCTTTTCGTCCTTCATAAAATGTTGTTCGAACACGCTTCACAAAATCAACTGCTGATTTATCCCGTGGAACAGGGCAATTCTCTATATCCCAAAAGACAGATATAAATCCATCTACTTTAGAAGAAGATGAGGAACCAGAATCTACAAATACCCAATCCTCAGAAACTGTGCTTCCTTTAATGCTAGAACTAAGTGAAGCTTCGCTCGTCACTTCACTTGCCACTTCGCTCTCATCTGAAACACTATCTTCGGCACCATCATCAGATATATTAGTCGTCCAAATGCTCTCATAAGAAGAGCAACGAGAAATGGAAGTTTCATCTTCATCGTCCGAAACAGATTCCTTTTTAATACTTTCGGATTCTTTTGAAACACGCTGAAAGGAAAATAATGGTGCAACCTCAGTTTGTACTTGCTTTTTCTTCCATAAATCAGTTCTCTTCGTTTTTTTCCTCTGATTTCGTTGTCTTTTTACTTTTAAAGGCTTTTCTTTTTTTTCTTGAGGGGTTTGTCTATTATTGCTTAGATTTAAATGTGGATCTACTGTTTTAGGGTTTCGGTTTTTTGTAAATTTGTACAAGGGAGCTTTTGCTGGAGCACCTTGGATGTTCATAAGAGGTTGAGGAGTATCCTTGTTGTTATTATTATTGATTTTTCGTTGATTATTTGAAGGATTTTGTTTTTGTGTAGTTTTGAAGAAAAATGGTGTTTGGTTATTTGGGGAATTTCCTTGAGGACAGGAAGGTTGCCGTTGGAGATTAAAATGATGTGGTTTCTGCTGATTGTAGTTATATTGTTGTCGTTGATTTTGAACTTGAGGTGGTGTTTGCAAAGGTGGCCGATTGTTCCCAGCCAAGTGAGCACCCCTGGGCCTTAGCTGATGGAAAAAATGACCCCTAGGATTTGGTGAAGGGTGTCTGAAATTAGTTTTTGGGCAGTTGGCTTCTCGATTTCCATCAAAAATTCGGATTTCAGTGGGAGCTTCTTTCTTTTTAGGTGGTAAGCGAATAGGTTGTTGAATATTTGGAGATCGCCCTCTTGGAGCATTCCCCCTTGGTTGAAAAGAAGAATTCAGAGCACTGAAGTTTGAGGTTTGAAAATTTAAGGAAACCTGTGCGAAATTTGTATTGCCCGTTGGAGAATTACTAGAATGAAAACCGGCAGATATACTAGACATAAAAGAACTTAAATTTTGCTGAAAAGGTAATGCTCCTTGGAGTGGGTCATTTCTTTGCTGAACTTCATTTGTCTGAACATTCTTATTCGTATTCTTTTTTCCCCTATTGCCTGATTGAGACTGACTTCTCCCGCGACCCGAGTTCTTAGGGTCCCCTTTAGTTTCCTCTGAATGTTTAGATGTTGAGGGATGCGGACTTTTTCCTCTGTTGTTACCTCTCCCACGATTGAAGTGTCCTGGGGGTTTCTTGTCATTCCCCCTTGAAGACATTGTGTCCTATAAGATAAAAATGTTAATAAGCAATAATCTTTTAAGAAAATTAATGAAACAACAAATTAAACTTAAAAGCACAAAAACATTAGACGACAAAAATTCTATCACAAATGTTAAATGAGTACACAAAAAAAATTAAATTTTCTATAATCACAAAAAATTGTTTAGTGAAATTTTTTTTAACAAACCTTAGCTATAACCGTTTAGCCATTAACCATACCTTAGCATTACTGTAATTCATTGATATGATATTTTATTTGAAATGCATTCAATCTCAAAGCTGTAATTGCAATTTGTAACTATTAATTTATCGGATTGTGTAAGGATATGTTATCAGAAACCATACAAAAACTGGAAAGTTATAGACAATCTGAATTTGATCAGATGAAAATTGCTGATAATGAGAATGCAGAGAATTTTGAATGTAGTATAAAGAAGAATGTCTTAGCGAAGCTGAAGTTAGATACAAAAGGAAAAAGATTCAATTTGACTATGAAGCTGTAAATGAACCCTTAACAAAAAAACTAAATTCAAAATAAACTTTTTCCAACTATATTCTGGACATTAATTTTAATACCAGAATGAACGACTCATGCTTCTTGAAAAACTTTTTTTAAAAATTCAGGTTTCAAATAACAATTTAAACTTCAAGAATATAGATGTCAAAATACTCCAAAATTTTGCACTGTCTCTAGTCTATACTTATGGTTAAAAATGAGTCAGATATAAATCCAAATAATCTTTAAGTATCAAAATACTGCTGTAGTTCTGAGAATTTTATTAATACTCCCTGTGTCTATAGCTAGTGGAAAAAGAATTTAAATTATTAAAACACTACTGAAGGTGTTCAATAACCCAAACAAAATTCAGAAGTCTATCATTAATTTTTATTGAATCTACTTCGGTTGCCACTTTAGACTACACATCCGAATTTTCTAAAGTTAAAAGGGTAAAACTGATGTAGATTGTTGTAGTTGCTATCATTATTTTAAAAATATTTGTCTCTTTAAAATAAAATCAGTATTCATATATTTTGTGCCGTTTTTTAATGGCAATTGCAGATCATTTTAAAGAAAAAAACATTTAAAGGGCGATATATCTAAGACATTCATCATATTGAGAAAATCAACAGCAATGCCAAGGATTGGTGAACTATTTAAGCAGCCCAGATTTGAATCCTGATTTTTCCAACTCTTTTAGGATGAATGGTGTCATCCAAATTTTAACTCATTTTTGCAATATAAATACAATTTTAAAGCTTTGAACATATTTTGAGAATCAAGTTAATTGTCAGTTTTCATCACTGAAGACTTTAACTATTACTATTATAATGAGAACTGGGAGTGTGGAACACTGCAAAACTTTCAATTACACTACAATACTAATCACTGCATTTAAATTTGACTTGGATTGGTGTTATTTAAAGTTTTCATATTTTCGTTAATTAAAAAAAAAAATGTTAGTTCAGCAATAATTTTTGCATTGGACCAAAAAAAAACCACTGCAAATTAGGTGATATACTTTTCCATGAATCTTGCATTATCCTTTCTTGTAAATGAAACTATGAGAGACAATCACAGATGGGGAGGTAGGAAGAGAAAAAAACTTTGTTTTGAAGACAATTGTTTTCAACTTTTTATGTTTGTATTGCATTTCTACAGGAATTTCGGAGATGGGGACATTTAGAACACATTAAGAGGCCTTATCACAGAGATTTTATTCTAAATCCTTAGAGCCATTTTCTAGCAATTGCTGAAAAACATGATTTCTTTCAACAGCACCTCAGGTGCATGCGCAAATTTGACAAAAACTTTAATGACTGGCCCATGGCCACCACTAACCTGAATGCAAAAGTTGAACAATGTAGGTCAATCTGTTCAGAGTAATGCTGTCCACAGACACACACACCAATTTTTTCTAAATCACTTTTTTCAACTCGGGATATTCCAAAACATGGAGAAATGCAAAAAAAAATCCATTATTTTTTACTGAATTTAATTCTTTCCTTGATGTTAACATATGGGTAATTGAAATTAAAAAATAATAATTAAGTGCTCACATACACAGTGATCTAGTATGGAATCTTAAATGGTTTCAAACAAGATTAGTTGGTTGCATTTGAGATATTCTGATCGAGGATGACTTTGAGGAGAAAACTTAAAATAAGAGAGGACCCCAAAAACTCCCATAAGGCAACCCAACACTAAGACAAAACTATTATTTTGCAAGCTTGGCTGTGTCTATTCACTTTAAAAAGAGAGGCAGCAGAGCATTAACGATACTCGAGTATGACACCTATTGAAGGTAAAGAGAACTTTCTGGCTCGCAGCTACAATTCTTTCATACATTAGGGATTGAACAGCCTTGTGTTGTGTGTGACACTTTTTCGTAAGATGAACTAAAGACAGCTAAAAACATGGTTCCCACTCAAATCACAGAATGAAAATCATTGACTTTTCAATTACCTTTAAGGACCTAAATAATAGTTTTAAGGACCTTTAAAAAAAATTTCAAGCATCATGTCTCTATATAAATTTTTAAAAAGTATATTCTACCAAAAAAGTTATAAGTTGGTGGATTCATAATACAAATATGTCACATAATTTCAATACAGTGCAGATAAGTGGCAGTCATGCGGGAATAGCAAGTCCAAGTTGTATTTTATAAATTTTGCAGTTGGGCACACAACATTTGCAATAATGAAGGACTTTTAAGGACCTTTAAGCATTTTCAAGGACTTTTAAGCACGTCTAAGCACTTTCAAGGCCTTGAAAACAAGTTCAAAAGTATTAATCACTTTTAATGACTTTCAATGACAGTGGGAACCCTGTTAAAAGTTACATAAATAAATAATTTATAGGATTCATTAATAGTAATGGAAGTCTGTTTCTATTCAATTTTGAAAACAGTAGACATATTAAAAAATGTATTAGGCTTAAGTTATATATTTTTCATCTATATTAGCTCTAAAATGTATTTAAAAATTATCTCCCATAGGGTTTGATTAAAAACATAGTTCAGATATTGCAGCAATTACAAAATAAATTAGAGCAAAAGTAGATTTTCAATATAATAATGATTACAAAGCAACTTACTAAGCATAGTTTTTTAAATTGTTAACTATCAAAAACTAATAAATCCACTGAACTTTAAAAAAATTCTTAGTAGGATCTCGTACCAAACAGTTAATTATTTTAAGAAACAAAATTTATCTTTTAAAAAAAATTGTTATTAGAAAATTCAGAATTTTTAATTAAAAAAAAATATTCCACCAAGAAAGTTACATCACCTTGAATGAAGTCTTGATGCTTCCTTGCTTATCTTTAATTATTTTACAATATTTTTAAATGCCATAACATGGCGGCATTGATGCATTCAAAACACACAGCACACTCGACCGCAGATAATCTAAAAAAATTGGAAATTTCAATACATGACATTTACATATCACTTTTAGAAATTGATGTCAAAAACTTAAATTTAGCAGCTACAAAAATTAGTAAGCTCAATTTTGTTAAGGCATAGTAAGAATAATGAAGAATTGGCATAACAAATTACCAAAATATATATTTTGTCTTTGGCCAACATGAAGCTTCTTCATAAATATTTGCGAAAGCACTAACAAAGAACAAAGGTAAAAAAAGAAAAAATTGACAATTACAAAGACAGAAAACCTTTGATGGTCTATTCCTAGTTGACGTTAAAATATCGCCAAGCCGATTTGGCGCTGTTTTGTAGGCGATAAAGTTCTAAATTTGGCAACCCCATTTTTTTTATTGACGTGCTTTGGCTTCAACCTTTCTATACCACAAATCATGGAGCTGGTTCGTTTCTCAATTTTTCATATTGGAATTCCGAATTGGCGACATTCTGGCTTTGTCGCTAACTTTTCAAAAGTGCGCCAACCCATAAACGTGAACTAGGAATTTACCCCTTTGATGGTGTAACCTTATCTCAGAATACAGTGTGGTACACGTGTGGCTTTTAATTTTTCAGAAGTGACATTTGAACAAATATGCTATAAAAAGAAGTTTAAATAAATAACAAACATATGTTTTGTGAAAACAATTGATTTTTAATTCCATTCCATGAGGAATACAAAAAACAACGCATATTATCTGGAACAATATAACTTTTATAATAAAATGTTGTTAAAGTTTACAAATATGTTGTTAACAAAGTTTAAATAAACAAAAACATGCTTTGGTGAAAATAATTTAAAATTCCATTCGATTAGAAATAAAAATTAACGAATTTTGTATTGTGAGCAGACAATGTAATTTTTATCTAACTGTGATACTTCTACTTTACCAAAAAACTGATGAGTAAGCTAAAATAAGTTAGCATATTGTAACAGTAGAATCTGTGCAAGATAAGAAAAACTAGGTACCATGTGTTCCTGAACAACTCAAATCAATTTAATCAATCCTCTGTCAAAATTATGTGACATTTACTTCTTTTTAACAAATTGTTCGTACATTTTTATAGTTGCTTGAAAACATGAAATAAAAACTCTTGATTAGAATTCAGGGTACAAAGTGACCTTAAATAAATTACACAGTTCCCATTTAAAACAACACTTGTATACAGATATAATGTAATCAAGAAATATTACACATTGTCATTCGACGTACAAAGTGAAAAATACTGAGTTACAAACCTTAGAATATGCGGAAATAATTCCCAAAAGTTGGATTTTTATTTCCTCAATGTTTTGAGACAAAATTTAACAAAGCTCACCTGGACAGAAATGATGCCTTCAGGTAATTGGTGAAGCGGTATGATTGATAAGAATGTTATGTGATAACAAGTTCAGAACAGTTCATAAATTATCAAAATGCGCTTGTTTAATATTCATATGAATTAAAATACAAATAATTTAAAGTAATAAGTACAATATGAGATATTAGTAAAATTTCATTTTAAATAACAATTTCAAAGTGAAACCGAAACTAAATAAGTTGAGATGTTATCAATTTCATAAAAATTTAATTTTATGAGCATCTAAATGGTGACGTAATAATCAAGGGTTATAAACAAAAAATTACATTGGGTATTTTCAAATAGGCCATGACTACCGTCCCCATACCATATGTCAGTCCAAACAGGCCATGACCACCACCCCCACTGATTTATATAAAATTTGGTGAGGACCCTTTTCTTGTGGTTATTAAGAAAATTTACAAATATTTTACCCATATTCTTATTGGTTGAAATTTTACTACATTTCAAAATTTACGATTTTGTCAAATTTAGGATTCCTGAAATTTTCAATAAAAGAGGCCCGTGGGTCATTCAATAAAACTATACAGAATTAAGAAAAGATGTAAAAGAAGATGTCCGAAACCCATCTATACTAAACTTCAACTTAACTAGACATCACTTAGACGTTAGATCGTCACAGTGCTCATAGGTATTTAATCCATTTTGGCGGCGTGAAAGCGTAATGTTCGCCAAACCACAACCCTGTAGAGAACAAAAGGCTATAAGGTTTGGCGAGAATTATGTCTTTACTCAGGCAAAATGGATTAAATACCTATGAGCACTGTGACAATCTATCGTCTAAGTGATGTCTAGTTAAGTTGAAGTTTAGTATAGAATATACATAAACACTATCTGAATACCCGTGCTTCGCTACGATATTTTACCATATGCATTTTAGCAATCAAAAGACATTCATGTATTCCACACTTCAGACGTTTAATCCTGTTTCGATCCCGATAAATTGATTTATCAAAATAGAGGACAATCTATCGTCTAAGTGATGTCTAGTTAAGTTGAAGTTTAGTATAGAATATACATAAACACTATCTGAATACCCGTGCTTCGCTACGATATTTTACCATATGCATTTTAGCAATCAAAAGACATTCATGTATTCCACACTTCAGACGTTTAATCCTGTTTCGATCCCGATAAATTGATTTATCAAAATAGGAACACTTTTCTTTATTTATGCCTGCAGATGTTGAAATTTTTAACAAAATTTATAATTGTAAATATATTGCAAATGAGACATTTGAATATCCCTCGTTTAGAACTTTATAACTGTATTAGAAGTGAAGCATTAAAATATTTTTCGTATAGTATCAATGTTGCGTCGACTTTTCATCCCGTAAAAATTCATTAACCGATATTGGAATAACTTATTTTTCCTACATTTCCCCTTCTTAACATTTGTAACAAATATCAGAATTATGACTAAGATTGAAAGTGGGACATTCGGATATCCCTTGTTCAGAACGTTTAACCTCTTTTCGACCCCTTAAATTGGGTTAATCGAGATCGGAATAGCTTAATTTTTCAATGTTTGTCTTTTTTGACATTTGTACCAATTTTCAGAGTTCTGACCATATGGGAAGTGAGACATTCGAATATCCCTCATTTGGAACGTTTAACCCCTTTTCGACCCCTTCAAGTGGGTTAATCGAGATCGGAATAGCCTAGTTTTCCTATGTTTACCATTATTGATATTTGTACCAATTTTCAGAGTTGTGGACATATGGGCAAGTGGGAGAATTAGCGATGACGAGGGAGTGAGGGCTTTGCCTTATATAGGTTTGACAAGATTAACATGGTCTTGGATTGTTTGTCAGTCCTTCCACCAATCCCGAGACAAAGACTGAGGCACTGAGGTTATACCTCTTTGCTAAGAGACATCAGAATTTTTGAATTTGCTGTAGTGACCTGTTTCTGGTATTCTACAAAAAAGTGACCACTCTACAAAAAATTGATAGCATAAACAAGGTTAAAGCAATAAAAAACATGCATGGTCTTTTAAGGTTTTTGGAATCTAACTATATAAACAAATGCACAATGCAATATCTTAGAAGTCAAGAAAATTGCTGAGAACAACAATGTACCTGATAATTTTCAAGAAAAATGCAAAAGGATGTTTGATAAAGGCTGCGAAGATGAAAGTTCCAACTTATTATTAGAGGCAGATCTGCTTAAAATTGCTTTGCTATGATCACTAGGGGAATAGTGAATGCTCTATAGTCACGTTTTCACTCACTAAGAATAAATTAATGACAGGCTTAAGTTTCTAAATGGGAATAATGTCTACAAGATGGACGTGAAAGATTTAAATAATGGCCCAAAAACTATCTTACAAAATTACTTCAAGAAATGAAAAGTTTTAAATTTTATACTTTGGCAGCTGACTATGAAAACAGCACCTCCATCAACCCTTTTGAGAATCAGTAACCATTTATCTACAGATACTTGAAGAATCTATAGGGAATTCAAACCTGAGCACAGCCTAAAAGATATTTGTAACTCTTCCTGTAACAGTTGCTTTAGGCAAAAAAAGTTTTAGCAAATTGAAAATTGTTAAAAATCACTCACGAAGAACCGTAGGGTAAGATAATCTAATAAATTTGAGCATAGTTTTCATTGAGCACAAAAGAGAGTTATGATGAGATGTCGTCAAAATCTTTCTGCAAAAAACCTCGCAATTTTAGTTTGAATTTTTGATTTTTAGGATTAGACTATTATACTTATTTATAGACAGTAGGTGTATAAGCTATTGTTATTATCCTTTATGTAATTGGTAATAAATAATATCACAATGCATTCTATTTTTATTTAACCAATCGTCTCCTAAATTTGCAAATTATCGCATTCATAAAGTTCAACCTGAACTAATTTTAAATAAGATAAAACAGATAGGCCAATGGAGGAGATCCATAACATGCGAAGAGGATGCCAAAAGCTCAGTCTGTCCCGGGCGAGAAAAAAAAAAATCTAATTACAGCCCTGTGTTCACATCCCTAGTTTTCATATACTATTGGCTCTGCCTTTCAATAGCTGTGTGCTTCTAACCAAAAACAGTTCTTAGTTATGAAATATCAGTTGGTAAGCCAATCTGCAAAATTGCAATATGACTAGATAATGTTTATTTTTGATAGCAAGTCATTTGTATTAATGTCGTCAATTACAAGTTGTTTTTTTTTTTTTTTTTTATTTTATTTTTTTTTTTTATTTTTTTTTTTTTTATCCCTTCTCCGTTCCTATTTGAAATACATACAATAATGAGGAATAGAAGCATGAAAATTTGTTTCATTTAAGACAGATGTAAATGTTTCCTAAAATATCTACTTCAATAAAGTTGTTTTTTTATGGGTGGGACTGTTCTCCCATGTATACTTTCCTGTTGAATAAAGGGATTAAAACTAGAAGAGTGTATATAAGTTATAATGATGCTAATAAAACATGAAAAGTGAATAAGAAACGTACACAATAAAGTATAAACTGTAACACAGAAAAAAAGTTTAATTTATTTTGTTTTTTTGTGTTAGCCAAACGTTAAAACTCAGAACATTAAGTAATCCGATCATTTTAGAAATTCCATAAAACAACATCCATAGTCGTCTAGTCTGCTGTTCAAATTTGTGTTAATCAAAATGTTAATGAATTCAGTATTTTCTTACACTATTTACCAACAGTAGCTGCGCAAATAATCCACGTAGCCGATCATTTCCAATTGTAAGTTTATTCCATGTCAGTATCTATATTAAGACCGAATAATATGGGCTACGGCTGCATTATTTGTAGGGTGGTGCAAAGTGACTAAACCAGTGATTCTCAACTTCTTTTTTTTGTCTTTTTTTTTTTTTTGTCTCTGCACACTTTTAACGATTTCAAAATTTGGCGGCACACAAAGAAAAAGATAAGTTTAAAAGTTGTTTACTTACCTATAATACACTGTGTAAAATAGTTTATGATAATAATTTGGAATGTAAAATAAAATAATATAATATGTACTACAAAAACAACGTTTATCAAGGGATTAATTACAAATGAATAATAGGAATACTTTTAATGAGAAATTTGAGCTTGATTTTTTTTGATAATTTCATTTATATTTGGTCGTAAAAATAAAAATGCTACTCTCATTTCGTCTTCCACATTTAACAGCCTAGAAATTTTTTCGTTTTTATGTTGGTTAATACTGAAAATCCGAATTCACACAAATAAGATGCAGAAAATTGTAATAATATTTTTAAAGCTTTTTTGGCTATCATGGAATAATCGCATCTAATGTTAATCCAAAATGAATTAATTGATTCTTCTGAATATTTTAAAATTAAATCTCGATTATTCGAAAGCGAAATTAGTTCTTCCTCTTCATTCAAAGTTATTTCAAATACTTAAATATTCGTTATCACAAATGGATTACGAACCCAATCAAATTTTTTTATATCTAGATTTGGGTGCTTTTTAAGATATTTTCATAATGACTCTACTTTTACCAATATATATACAACAATTGACATCAAGCACCCCACGCTATTTTACGATAAAATAAATATTTCTTGTTAATCACTCTATTCTTATTTCAAACTTATTTAAAATTATTTTCTACTTTTTAGTTCACTTTTCTATTAAAGCGTGTTTTTTAGTTTTTTAAACTATTAATTATTTTCTACTTTTTAGTTTCGTTTTCTATTAAAGCATGTTTTTTAGTTTTTTAAACTATTAATTATATTTTCTGTAAACTATAATTTTTTTTTAGTTAATTTTTTTAGTGTACAAAACTCTCCAGTTGTTCCTGCCAATAGTCACATGATTGTCTCAAATTTAAGTCATGTGTATGCCTTAGTACACGCCGTATTACTAGACACAAAACACTACCTTGTCTCTGAATATGAAAAATCACTAATCCTGAAGATCCTGGTAAGGATAATGCGACTAAAAAAACACGCTTTGTATAACCGTCATTCCCACGACAAATCTTTCAAATGTCTGCCTTATCAATTGTCGATGATAGGTTCTGTGATTACTGGGATTGTAATGGGTAACGGCACACCAGGGTTCGATTCCGGAGAAGGTTGGTTGGTTGGAATTTAACGGCGCTTAGGCAACACGAGCTAATCCTTGTGATAAAGCGACAAACTTATAGAATTATTGTATTGTCATCGGGTCTTTGAGAAGTGTTCAAAGTTTGAACATACAGGTGAAACTAATAAAAGAGTGTTAAAAAGGGAATTTCGGTAATTTTTTTATGGTGAACTAAAATTAAAAAGCCACTTCCGATCGAGGTTGTAGACTTCTTTAAAGTTATACTTAAATAAGTGATCAGCGCGCCTGGTAATTTCCCTTATTGGTCTTGACGCAGACACTCCGGGTCTCAGGAAAACAAAAAATTGCTAATCCTGATTATCCTAGTAAGGATAACGGGTCAAACTGTTTAAAATATTGAATTGTCATCGGTCCTTAATAAGTATGCCAAATTTCGAGTTAATCCGAGGTTTTGAAGGGGGTCAAAATCATGTTCAAAGATTCCGTTACATACTAACATACGTCTGAAGCTAATAAAAGCGTGTTAAAAACTAGAGTAAAAAATAGGTCAAAAACGAGACACGGAGAAATATGTAACGAAGCGGTGAAAGTGAAAAATCTTCGTTACAATATTCATATATATATAAGTACTTTTCTTTAATTTAAACTTTATTCGTAATAAAAAAAAAGCATTATAATTTTTACTATATACATTTCTAAAATTTGGCGGCACACTTTAAGAATTTGGCGGCACAGTGATTGAGAATCACTGGACTAAACTTTTTATTGAAACCTTGATTTTTCAAATGTGATCATTTTTTTTTTTTTTTCTAATAAAATATTAATTAATAATTATGCAGCAATTTTGACCTGAAATTAATCTTTTTCATTTTCTAACGAGAAGTGCGCCCCCTTGACCTTCTTTGGCGACTCAGTTTTTAAAAACATGACACACTTAATTTTTTTTTTTTAAAGTGGCAAGATTTTTTTATGATAATTATTACATTGCAAAACAAAAAAAATAAAAACACTCTAAAATGGCGAAATTTTGACATTTTTTTCGATTAATAGTACATTATTCTTTTTTTTATAAGTAAAACAGAGGAGAAACAGACATTGATGGGAGATGCTCAAGGGTCGATGAATGTCTTTAACTCTGAGTTAAAAACATTCATTTTTCTACTTTTTATGTCGTAATTACATTTTTACGAAAATTTAGAATCTGGGAATGTTTACAGCCCCTTAAATGGCATTACGACAACAATTTTAATCAGAATAGCCATTTTTTGACAATTTTTGAAAAATATAAGTGTTTCAATGGAAGCTACATTATGCGCATGAGCAATTTTGAGAAAACCTTAATGACCGGTCCCCGTGGAAATAATCTTGCCCCACATGGGCACCCGCAGAATTATTTTGAAAGGGATGCAGATTAGGGTTTAGCGAAAGCAGCTTACAGATAGCATTCAAGAGGGTATAAAACAGTTATTATTATTATTATTATTCTTTTTTTTTTTTTTTTTTTTTTTTTTTTTTTGTCTTAATTTTGCAATGGACAATTTCCGCATTTTTTTAAAATTTTTTTTATTCAATTCTAAATGTTTCGAAAAGGCTATAAACACAAAAATTTCTACACAATTCGCTTTTTCTTTTTTTTTTTAATTTGCGATAAAAATTACCTTGTTAAACGTTGGCGAGAAAACGGCTCATTTCGCTGGCATTGAATGTGACGTCACGGCTTCGCAAACATCTTGGCTTGAAATGCAGCAGCGGAAACCAGATTTCAAGCCAACCTGTACGGAATGTGGCAAAGGTCTATCAACGCCAACTCTTTCAGCGCCAACTATTTGGCAGAAACCTCACGATAACCATAGAAACGATGGGGCCTCTTTACGTCAAGGACTTGGTTGACTGTTTTGATCGGACTGATTTTGGCTTGGTTTTGGAACATTTTCTTTTCTTAATATTTAGATAACTAATTTTTTTTAAAAGAACTTTTATTTAAATATTTGGAATCGGAAAGAAATTCTCCATAAATATATACTAATTTTACTCATTTAAAAAAAAAAAAAAAAAAAGCCAGAATTATCCATTGGATATCTTAATGAAATTTTAATTAATAGTTATGTGTTATATTTTCTTATCCATTGACTATTTTAAAACCTATATCATACTTATGTTTCCTGTGGTGAATCACCAGAGGAGTGATCCCCTGCACCTTCCTGGCGGGGCCCATCTGCCCATGCTTCCCCGCACCCATGGACAGGTCTCATGGCTGCCACTGCACTAACCCGTAAACAATAGTTTAACATCGTATAGGTCAATCCGTTTGTGAGTTATACTGATCACAGACACACACATAAATTTATTCTATACCTCTTTTTTTAACTCAGTGCGTTCAAAAACTTATTGTAGAAATGAAGAAAAAAAAATTATTTTTAAACAAATGTAATACTATGGGTAATTGAAACATAATCAATTACCCATATCTCATTTTGTCGTAGACGCAATCTGAACATCATTACTTTCAATTACACGTATGTTGACATATGGGTAATTGATTATGTTTCAATTACCCATTTGTCAACATCTAGGAAATTGCAAGTAATGATGTTCAAATTGCATCTACGACAAAATGAGACTTACCATTTATATGATTGCAAGGTTTTAAAGGTTCGGACATTGGATTGATTTAACTTGTCATCATTATAATGCTAATTCAATGCACATACTTCACTTTTTGACACCAAAATATGTATCCCAGTTGGTTATATTTTAATTTGATTTGTTTGGTTTCAGTTCGCTTCATTTAATTTAACAAAAACAACGTTTCATGTTTATATTTTTATACACAGAAGAGATTAGGTAAAACACAAGGGACTCATAATGAATTCCGGCCTTGTCCAACACGAGTAAGCGAAAACCCCTTCTCGAAATTATTAAATGAGAAATGTGTATTATAGAAATTAGTGCGTATGAAAGTGTTTATAAAGTGCGTTGTGTATTGTTCAAGTTGTGAGTACAATTTACTTTTAATCCCCTCCTCCTTTGTTCTCCTTTAATGAAACTTTTATGTTCTCCTTCTTTATCAGTTTAAAGAGAAATAAGAGGTTTTCACCTGAATTGTTTTTTACGTTATCACATCCGCTTTCTAATGTTTGATATTCAATCTGCAATAATTTAGTTTGATAAAAATAAATATAGGAAGGGGTTTTTTGTCTTTGAATGAGCAATACTAAAGATAACAGTTAGAAGAAAAAGAAAACATTAGTCCTCAACTATGTAAACAAGGACTTCCACTCAGCATTGAAAATTATTTAGGTGACAACTTTTAAAAATACACCCACGTTTTACTTAATTTCGATGTTAATCTTATTTTCATGAGAAAAGAGGTGGACTTTGATGTTTATACCATTTCGATTTTAATGTCTGGCCATTAGAAGAGGAATGCAACTTTAAAAGTTTCTTACCGCTTTATATGGTACATTGGATGGTTGCCATAAACAATGATATACCAAAGCGGAATGACATGGTTATTTACATAAATACTTTTAAAAACTAGCTCTCCATGGATTTCATATGCATATTAGTTTAAAGCGAAGGATTCTGGTCATTATTTTAATTTTTTATGGGGACGTTGTCGTGAACGTCTCAATGAAGATCATGGGATGGGGATACATCATACATCTGCCTTCTGTAAAGTTGGAAATAAGACGTACAATACGCAAAAAAAAAAATCCGAATAATTGCTATATCTTGTATCTTAATTGATATATATATATATATATATATATATATATATATATATATATATATATATATATATATATATATATATATATATATATATATATATATATATATATATATATATATATATATATATATATATATATATATATATATATATATATATATATGTAATGTATTCGCATTGGGATAGTCAATGAAGCTATTAGATCGCTCTAGTAAATTCTCCAGTTAGCGAGAACCACTTAGAACATAGTAGAACGTCCCTCAAACTCATATAAGCTACGTAATCCGTTTTGACTCCGCCTCTTAGAATATCAAATCTTGACTAGTGATTGCATCACCCACTTCGCTCAGAGCCTCTCTGACAATAAATTTTTATATTTGTTTAATCTCGGCTGCTTTTTTTTATATCCTAAGAGTGTCAACACTATTTTACCGTTACATATATATATATATATATATATATATATATATATATATATATATATATATATATATATATATATATATATATATATATATATGTATATATTTTATCATGAGAGTTCATCGACATATTTTTAAAACTAAACCAAACTTTAAAAAGTTCAATGGCAACCCCATAATATTGTTACGAATTTCTGTAAATATTTCGTAGCATTGATTATGTAAATAGGAAAATTTATTTACATTTCGCATAAGGCAGTGCATGGAGTTCGTTTGTCTTCGCTTTCTTGCAACGTGTCTGCTAATGCTTGAAAACGAGTTTTACAGAGATCATGCTGGGAAACGAGTTTTACAAGGAGAAGGCCATTTAACATTATGGTAATGGCAATCTCGCCAAACTTGGCAACCATCTGGCGACATTTTCGGTCCCCATGTACATGTATAGGACTTTCCGACAACGATCTGGAAAGTCCTCCAAATTTCTATCTCTAGAAGATTCACGAAGTATTGACTCCTATATAAGGCCGGCCGTGAGTTGAGTTACTGACTGAGTTGAGTTTCTGAGTTAGCTGTGTCTCAGTGAGCATTCAGAATAGTTCTAAAAGAGAACTGTATTGCATTGTCTTTTGCGGATTTGTAGCAGTTGTCTATCAAGTTTTTAACTATTGTTTTGTGCTCTATTGTTGTGTGAAGAGCTGTATTGAGTCTACTAGAACAAGAAGTTCTAGAGTTATATCGGAAGAAATTTCTGCAAGTTTTGATCTGGTTTGGCTTCAAGTCTTTCGAACCCATCCACGCAACAACTGGTGTCAGATGTGGCATTTGAATGCCGATAACCAGAGCAATGGCGGAACAAGATAAAAAATTTCAACAGCTTTTTGCTTTCATGCAAGAAATGAAGAAAGGCCAAGACGAGATGAAGAAAGAGATTTTCTCTGGCCAAGAGCAAATGCAGAAGAATATCTCTGCCGGACAGGAGGAATTAAAGAGTCATCTTTTAGCAACTAAAGAAGAAAGAGTGAAACAAATAGAAGAAATAATTAAACTTTCCGGCTTTTCCCTGGTAGAAGCATTTTATTATCATGTATAATTTTATCATTCGAACCCTATGACATTGAATCATTTTCGATAACGTTACCTTCATGTCTCAAACCTAGAGTCGTGCAGAAATTATATGAACTTGAGTTTAGTAAACACCATTTCATAAATTGATATTCCCGATATTTCAAAATGCTGTACTACTATACCTAGACTATGAATAAAATTATTGAAACTAACCAAAAGAATGGTTAAAAATTGAAAAATATCCGTATTTTGTAAAAAAAAATAAGGTTTTCATGTAGATTCATTGAGACCTAAATATTAAACGGCAGATATAATTTTTTTATTGCTGTTAATTAATATTATAAACTATACATTTTTATTCTTGAAAATAAAAATTTGCTTTATATTTTTGTTTTAAAAAAAAATGAAAAATCTTTGTTTTTGTAAAAAATACATCAAACTTCAGGTCCATTCCGGGAGACCTAAATATTATTCAATTGCACTAAAAAAAATTTTGGTAAATATGTGAGCATAGTGACAACTTTTTATCAACTTAAAATTTTGAATTTCCGAAAAAAGTTTTTTTCGATACGCTCTATTATAGATGCATAGGTTTTCAAGCTGATTGAATTGGTGCATTTGTATATTTGCAAATTCCCATCCAGCTTTTCGCACTTGCAATGAAATCGTAAAGAACTGTCAGAGAAAGTGCAACAGGAAAAATTCGTGTTCAAAGATAAGGGCAGATGTATGGTTAAAGTCATGCGCTAATTAAAAGTTAAAACACACAAAACTCAGTTACCGGTAGTTAGTCACTTTGCTTCAACGGTCTGGCAGAAAAACTTATTTAAAAGAAAAGAAAATGAGCCAGTTTTTAACTTTTAATTTCAATTAAAGTTTTGATTAAACGCAATGGCTGCTCGTGAGTAATAAAAGTGAGGGGCCCCGAATTAACAACGGATGGGATGTTTTTTTTTTTTTGGGGGGGGGGGGGTTGAGTGGAAATTTCAAAATACATGAATTTTTTGCAATTAAATAAATGTTATTCAAATGCACATACACATAAAACTATAAGAGAAATCAAACAAATTATCCAAATAAATTTAACTAAAATATATATTTTAATAAAACTAATGATTATAACAAATTGCAGCGTTTCGTTTGAACCAATGACTTTTGAAAATTAAAAATGAAGCGAAGAAAAATTGTGAAATTTTCAGAAAAAGTATAGTATGAGTTTTAAATTATTCATCTATATATATAAAACTGAGTTGTCTGTACTTCTGAACCTTATACAAATCCACAGTTTTGAACCTAGTGGTATGAAATTTAGTACATAGAAGATTTAGTACATGGAGAATGTAGAAAACAACTTTTAAATTCGATTTAAAGTTGCTTTCATTAAAATTTAATGACACGAAAAAAAATTCTTGGAATGGCAACGATATTTTTTATTGCATCAGAATAAACCCAAAAGTTATTTTAATGTGTCCTCATTATTTTTCTGATTATTTTTATGCATTGCAATCGTCTGTCCGTTCGATTTATATTGTAATATTTCAATATATCTACTGTCAGTCGATACCGTTAACAACTTTTGCGCATGTGCGGTTTTTAAAGCATTATTTTGTTATGCATCGTTTTGTTTTTCTGAGTTTTAAATTCATCCTGTTTTTATTTGCATTTTGTGTTGTCATCAAAGATGTATTGTGCTCAATGGGTATTGACATTTTGATTTTATTTAATGAGCATTAATAACATTTAAACAAAATAAATTCGTTAAATTTCTTTGTACTTTATTAGCAGATATCTTCTGCATTACAGTTGTCATAAATATCTAACATCTAAAAGTTCGTTTACCAAGATAGTTTACCACTAATACGGTGGTGCCGTTATGGGATGTTTTCAGTCGGATTTTGGTCAACTTAATAAATCTATTATATCTTTTTTCCTGGATGTATTCATTACAAGATCAAATGTAAGAAGTCCATCTAATGTGAAACACCTACGTATATCATTAGGTGTGTTATGTGGCACCGCGTTGACCAATATTGGTACTATTACATTATATCCGTGCCACTTGGCGATAATTTTTCATTTGGGGAACAATTTGGTCGATAACACTATCGTTTCAATGCATGTTATTTTTTCTCTTAATTTAGATTTTGTTTTATTTTAAAACGAAAATTAAAAACTTGGTTCAATATATTTTCATGATTATTTTTAAAACATAGGCTAGAGCTGCACTATAGACACCAGGCATATTTTGATATCATTTCTATGTTTACAAAATTTTAAATGGTTAAATGTTTCTAGATAGATTAACTAAAATTATTAATCTAACTTCATTTAATGAGTTGGTTGTTTTCAGATTATCTGGCGCCGTCAGCAACACGAGGGCTATAATGCGCCGAAACATTCGTCATTAGACAAGCCAACATACATTTACAAACACCCATGCCTTACACGGGACTCGAACTCGCAACCTAGCGGTCTAGAAGCTAGCACACTAACAACTATATTGTTTGATCGGCCTTCATTTAATGAGAGTGAGTTAAAATATAAATAGAATTTAGCATAGAAACGGATTATTTAGACTCAATTTGACTTCATCACTTGCAGCCTCAATTGTAGATTCGCTGAAGATTATTGAAATTCACTGAAAATTTTCAAATCATTTCGATATTTGCTAATATGCCCCCAAAGAAAAAAACGAATATAGATGCTAAGTATAGAGCATCTGCCGCCAAGAGAGCTAGGGCATCACAGCTGCAAAAACAGCATCCACTGGAGAATGACCGAGCACGCTAATGAACTAAATGAACGAAAACATGGATCTGTTATAGTACATTGGAAGCTGATCACCAACAACAATTAATCGGAAGAAATTCCGTGTTTATGTAACACATAACTGATAGATGTCCTTCAACGGGTCCCCAGCAGCGCGGGGCCACACAGCTAGTTTAAACATAAAATTAATGCATTTGATTCATTAATATTTCAGTCTAAAATTTCATTACTCAACAGATGAATATTTTCAATCTTATATTTCAACTTTTTAAAAATTTTGGTTTTTCAGTCTAGAATCCTTTTGTCACTTGTGGAATGTACCAGAAAAAATTCGTTTATTGTTATCCTTATAAATGAATATTTCAGACAACTGAATGAGTTAAAGATAATTAATGTTGCAGTACATCAAGGACAAGATTTTAAAAAATTCAATTCAGCAACATTCTTCGTTAGATACAAATTTGATTTAAAAATGAAACAAATAAATCTCATTCGCAATTTTATCAATGCTTTAGTCTAAATTTAAAATAAAATGGGGATCAAGGGCTTAATGCTACTCATTGGAATAAAATGTGCATCCAGCGTTTTTTTTTTTTTTTTTTTTTTTTTTTGAGGGGACAGAAAGGTTTTAAAAATTGCGATTGCGATTGCTAATATATCTTATTTGTAAATATTAAGTCATGAAAAAACCTTTTTTATTTCATCGGAATATTTTTACCTCAAATAATTATAAATCAAATGGAAACAAGTTCACCCAGCATCAAATCCTATTAGGTAATTTAAAATCTATATTCTAGTTCGTTAATATGTTTAAATAATTGAATATTTTGATCATAAATGTAAATGACTTAAATAAAATGTAATTTAAATAATGAATTTTTGTTTTGGTAAAAAATAAATTCAACAAAACCTTCGAGAGGACTGAAACGAAGCTTCATTCTTTAAATAATAACATACTTGAAATATTCTGTGTTGAGATGCAAAAGCATTTATATGGACTAAAATACTTTAAATAATGTTTCAATTGCAAAAAAAAATATCTTGTTTTTTGCTACCCATAAAATGAGGTTTCATTGCTACTCTAAAGTATAAAAAGATGCTAAAGGTGTAGTGGGTCCTATGTCTGCATATTCAGAAGCGGATTTAAACGTCAATCAAGGAAGAGGAAAGGTTGCTACGATCACCAACATAGTTGTCTATTATAGCAGAGGTAGGGAAATAGAATGAGAGGGGGGGGGGGTAGCCTAATTTTGTGTGCTGTATAACTCATATACCTAATCACCTCTAAAATTGAATGAATTAAAAAGAAAAATTATACTTTTATGATAATTAAGATAAAAATAATACATAACCAATTGAACTCATCCATTCGAAGAGACCTGGGATCATTCGAACAAAATGTGCCTTTAAATATTTTTTATGAAATCACGATTCTGTTTAAAAATTTATTTATTGAAAAAAGCTTGCTCTTATATTTGAAAAATAGGTAAAATTAAATGATCTTACCGAGACTTTTTGTTGAAAAATTAGTACCCTTACGCCACGTATAATTGCAGCTTTCTGTCTATTTTCTCTGGCTCAAAATTTAATTCCCTGTCATTACCTTGTACTCTTGCACTGTAGAAAATTTAAAGACTTCTCAGGATAAGTTAAGCTCGACTACTGATTGTAGAGTCTTACTTTAGCGCAACACACCAAATGGACCATTCCTTATAGAATTTGATACCCCATGATTGAGAAAAATATCCTCCCCCTAAAAACGCAGTAAGTAAAGGATCTGGCTACAAGCTTTTCTATGTTCTTTTCAAGGTATCCGAGAAAGTGGTCGTTTATCACCCAAATCGTCTATAAGAGTTGGCGATATACTTCAAGGTCATTATGATGCAAGCTTAGAAGAGAGATGGATATGTGTTTTTATTAACATTTTCTTGAGTTCGTGGCAAGAGAGCTATTGTTCCACTCTCAATAGTTAATATTGTGAAGTTAATAACTGCTTTCATTTGTCTTGAATTTTTTAACTATAATTTTACAGAAATTCCACAACAATACAATATTATAAAGCATATATATAAGTGGGACCAGGGTCCAAAAAAGTGAGCCCCCCTTCTCCCCCAGTCTCCTGCAACAACAGCCACTGCTTAAACATCTCAATTCTATAAAAAAAAATTAGTCTACCATCATATGGTTCAGAATACTTTAGAATAAAAATATATTTATGTTTGAAACATTAAATTTTATTTGTATTAAAAAATAACTATTGGGAATTATGTAGGAAAATGTATCAAATCCCTCAATACTGAATAAAAATTTCCAAAGGGTAAGATACATTAAGGAACGTTATTTCTATTAAGAAGATTTAATGAAGGAATGGAAACGTATGACATTAGCATACAAACTGATTTATGAAGTATACTAGCTGAAGTGCCCGGGCAATAACAGCTATAACATGACATTGCCGGTACAGCATGGTTCAAATTAGTTCATTCGATTGAATGTTGTGAGCATGCTCTCCTTAACCCCATATCCTCGATGCCATCACTTTAACCACAAAACATCAGAATAAAATCATGACCCCAATAATCTGCATTAAAAAAAAAGTTCAAATTAGTTCAGTAGATCTCTTTTTATGATCATACACCCCTTCATCCCTTTTTCTCGATTGCATCACCTTACTTACAAAACTTCGGGATGAAATTGTGTTCCCGATAATCTGGATTAATCTAGATTATCGGTAGAAAAAAAAGTCGTTTGAGATTGGTTCAATAGACCTCAAGTTATAATGATACCCCTTTTCTCAAGAGGAGGATTTTTCGCACATCAAATTCAATTGCACCTAAAATGGCAATGTTCATAAAGGATTTATATTAAAAAAATATGTTTTTTTACATTAAATTTTCTTATTTTTTAAACAACAGCAACAACAATGATAATTGAGGTTAATAAGATTAAGAATGATAATAATAATAATAATAATAAAAATAATAATAATAATAATAATAATTATAGAAAAAGTATTAATAATAATAATAATAATAATAATAATAATAATAATAATAATAATAATAATAATAATAATAATAATAATAATAATAATAATAATAATAATAACTGATTTAATAACACGCTGATTTTTATTCGTATTCTTCTTCTTTTTATTATTATTATAATGATAATAATAATAATAATAATAATAATAACACTAATTGTTCTTTTTATTATTATCACTTTTATTATTATTATCATAATGATGATGATGATAATTAACTACTATTATATATTACAACAACGATTACTTTAATTTCAATTGCTACAAAACAGCAATCATAATAATAATTTAATATTTGAAATTAATGTTTTTATCAAGGTGTCAGTCACACAAATAATAATAACTTCTACATCCCTGTAAATTTAAAACGGTTATTTGAAAAAACCATCACTCGAAAGAGACTCCGTTAAAAAAGAAAAAAGCGGGGAGGGGCAGACGCCAATCAATATCGACGGCAGGTTTGCTTTCCACCAACACACCTGGCAATCTAGCAGCCCACGTGTGCACCAATGGGAGGCAGGAAAACGATTTTATGATGGCACCGCACAGTCTTCCGTCGCCTCGTGGACTGGCGCCGCGATGGTGATTACCCCCCCCCCCCCGTAGCATATCATTGTATTTTGAGAAGTAGACCCTTATTGTGAATCTGATTACCATAGAGACAAGGCTAGTCCTTTCGGTGATCCGACTTATTGTTCTCCAAATTGGTACTGTCCACAATATATTCTTGGTAAGTATGTTATTATGATTACTATTCATCCATGTATGGAAGTTGGTAAAAAATCATTTTATAAGTTCTTGAGTTATTTTCTGTTCTGTCATTTTCTGTCAGTAGATATTGCGCCGGCGAAGAGCAGCTTCCTATTTGTTTTTGTTTTTATTTGTTTGTTTTTTTGAAATTTTAGAGTCCATGATTTGGCCTAAATTTTTCATTTCAACCCTTCAGCTTCAGATTTGATAAGCAACTATCATCGAATCACCACCACTATTTTTCTTTAATCTTAATATAAATTGTCAAAGAGTAAAAATCTTTGGAAAGTGGATGTCTTAATAGTTTGGCTATGTATTTAGTGTATAGATATTAAATTGTTATTGATACCAATTAACCATTATATAATACTCTCAACTTTTCTTTTTTTTTTCCTGACACTATTCAGAAGAAGAAAAAAAAAAGGGGAAAAAAAACTTAGGTTTCAAAATGCAAATTTAGTCTGATTATTTTTAAATTTTGTTTCCTAGACTTAATTATATTAGATTTCACATATTGTCATGCTGTATATCCACAGACATTTTACAAATTGTATTAAAGGGTCTGTTTAAAACTGCAACAAGTGCATAGCCCCTTAAGTTTCTGTCCGAAGCTTTTGGGGGAATATTTAAACAGGGGTTTGGCCAATTGGTCAAATAAGAGTTGGCGATTCCATAAAGGATTCGAGCCGCTCCAATGGCGTAGAGAGAGAAGTTTTGATGTAATTATGAGGGGGATCGTAAGAGACAGAAGGAAATTGGGGAGATAGCAAGTCGGTCAAGCGGTGATTCCTGAGAGAGAGATGCATTTTTATCGGACGCAATGACGTGCACATGAGTTTGCCATTTTCCTCACCCTGATATGCCAGTAAGTGAAATTTCTTGATTCAAATGCTCAGCCAGTTTTTATACTGTATAGTAATCAAAAGTGTCAATATGATTTATTAGTTGTTCTATGATATCTTTATGATATATTATATTTCGCTTGTAATCTATGGATGTCAGCACTGACTTAACTAAGCGTGCTTTGAGGAAATGTGTTGTCTAAATACCTATTGTTCATGAATAAATATCATTTCAAGTTACGACTTTGAGTTATTGCAACGCTTTAACTTATGCACGAAATTAAGTTCATTTAGATTAATTCTGACGTTTGTTAACTAACCACTATACTCACGGCATATAAATGGTGCCTTGGACTCAGTTTGAAATGATATTTATTCATGAACAATAGGTATTTAGACAACACATTTCCTCAAAGCACGCTTAGTTAAGTCAGTGCTGACATCCATAGATTACAAGCGAAATATAATATATCATAAAGATATCATAGAACAACTAATAAATCATATTGACACTTTTGATTACTATACAGTATAAAAACTGGCTGAGCATTTGAATCAAGAAATTTCACTTACTGGCATATCAGGGTCAGGAAAATGGCAAACTCATGTGCACGTCATTGCGTCCGATAAAAATGCATCTCTCTCTCAGGAATCACCGCTTGACCGACTTGCTATCTCCCCAATTTCCTTCTGTCTCTTACGATCCCCCTCATAATTACATCAAAACTTCTCTCTCTACGCCATTGGAGCGGCTCGAATCCTTTATGGAATCGCCAACTCTTATTTGACCAATTGGCCAAACCCCTGTTTAAATATTCCCCCAAAAGCTTCGGACAGAAACTTAAGGGGCTATGCACTTGTTGCAGTTTTAAACAGACCCCTTAATACAATTTGTAAAATGTCTGTGGATATACAGCATGACACATATATAGCTTAATTGAAACAATTGAAATTGTAACAGTATATCACTTTTTAAGTATCAAAATGAATTATCATCAATGCATTTATCCAGAGCATTAGTTTAATCGCAAGAGAAAAAAAATATGGAATGGAGCAAATAGTATACAAATACTTTTTAATATTCTAATCATTACTACATTTAATAGATCATTACACTTAAATAAAATGTTACCATTGAAATGAGAAAAAAATTCTAACACTCTTATAAGAAAAAAACTCTTTTGTTTCATTAAAATGGCAGGTAAAATATGTACACATCTCTAATTATGTTCTCTACCATGAAGCCTGGCAAGCGTTTATTTTAAGAGAAAATATATCTTAAAAACGAACTAATTTGCGAATAGTATGGATGATTACTTTTTCATCAATTTATCAAAACATAAAGAACATAGTTTACTCCAAACCATGGCTAACAAAAAATTTGGTTCAGAAATATTTCAAAGGCTTTATAAAAGCCTTTCGCAGAAAATGCGAATTTATACAAATCAAAGGCATACTCCGAAATCATTAATAATTCTCTTTCTCGTCTGTAGATTCTCTCTCCGAAACATGTTCGATCTCTTGTTGTTACCAGCCTCTTCAGCTTCCTGTTCTTCGATATTTATTCCATTGTATTTCTTTACATTTGATTGTTAGACTCAAATTTTGTATTAGATTTGAGGAAAGATTATATCTTTGAAAAATGTATTTCTATTCCCTCAAAATTTAAATGTGGGGACTAAGTAACTATCGTAAGGATTTTGAAGTTAGAACAGTAACAAGCGGTTGCAAATTCAAATACAAAAATTGCTACGAATTGCTTAAAGTCTGGTTGTATATTGGTTCTGTTCTACTCCTCTTTACAATTCCAAATGTAAATCCAGCTATCTTTTAAAACTATTTACTTCTGTGCATTTTACGATGTGGTCTGATTTGCTCCATTGATCATAGACTCTATTATAACAGAAAATTTTTCGTTTCACTAAGTTAAAATATGATTTACATAACTTATGGGTATGACCTCTTGTTCTGTCAGTCATCTTACACTCTAAGTTGTTGGAATTTTTCAGTTTGATACATTTTTTAAAGTTCTGAATCAAATCCTCTCTCATCTTTTCCTCCAATGTACACATATTTAAGTTCCTCAACCTAGCTTCATAATCCAAACTTGGATTACAACATATCGTTTTTGTTGCCTAACGCTGAACCATTTCTAACAGGGCAATAATCTTTATAAGACAAGGCGCCCAGAATTGCTTTGCATTCTCGAGATGTAAATAAATAAAATCCTAAATTTAGATGCGAATGGAAAAGTAGCAGAAAATTGGTATTCATTACAATTAAACGTTTTTAAGAAACATAAACAAAGCTGTTTTACATCCACTTCCTTTTTGTGAAAATTGTGATATTTAAGAAGAATAGAAAAGAAACTGAAAATCCCGTCATGTCTAGTTTCTGGTTTTAAAGACCGAACCCAATCCCTATTGCTTTAGCTTTTACCATTTTATTATTATGTAACAGAACAAATGAATGATTTTTGAAGCTTTATTAAAGTTACAAAATAAAATTATTAAAAGCTCGCATTAGCAAAATCACATAACAATAAATTTATGTGCTTCATTTTTTTAAAAATAATTATTGTAATTGAAGATTATTGGCTATTTCGTTCTCTGTTATGGCACATAAGGCTACCACTTCCAAAATCATATCACCTTACTGCGCGTAATCACAATAATTTCCTCCTCTCATCTGCATTTCTAATACGGGGAAAGTAGTAGCATATCCATAGCTAATAACCATTTATCAACATGAAACAGGGAGGGGTTGCAACTACAATTGGTAGTGTAACACAAAAAGGGTAAAGGAACAAAGAGAGGAAGAGGCGTATTTAGGGGGTTTCCTGTGGGAGAACCTGATTATGAATATTTTATGGTAGGATAAGCTAAAGCTAATATATGCTCAAAAAACTTTCCTGTATACAAGGTAAATTAAAAAGGAGATAGAATTTTACTTTTGAGTAACAATTAAATATTTTAAAATTGTGTTTTTAAGAATGATTCCAAACTTTTAAAACTATAAATATAAATGGGCATTAATAATATATTAAGGATGATTTGCCTCATTTTATGTTTTACTATTTAATATGAAATATAAATTTCTTTTGATATAAAATTAAAAATTATATATAAAATCATTTACAAATTAAGTTTCACGGAATTATAAATATACAATTTTTATACCAAAAGAATTTTTCTTGTAAAACTATCAAATTGTGTTAAAATATAAGACATCGGGAAAAATCTATAGTTTAAAATATATTCATTCCATATTATAATTTGTACTATCTTAACTAATCGCATTAGATAGCTGAAGAGGAAAAAAGAACACTTTCCTTTATTAAAAATTCAAACCCTTAATTTCTCGATTTCTCAACCACCAAATAATTTCGATAACAAACTTCTCCAAAGCCTCAAAAATAATCTGTAGCCTCTAAGCCTCACCGTTCTGTGTTGAATCAACCAACAAAGTAGATTTTTTCTCCAAACAACCTAAAGGAGCTTAAACAGAAACCAAATGCAAAATATTGAAAATAACATTCCTTTTTTGCCTATAGACCTATGCAATCATCTAGGTGCACGCCAATACACCCGCCAAGTTCACTGCCAGGCGTATTTTACCCGTAGCCACTCAGCAGTATTTTGACCTCTCATATCTGAGTATTACAGTATGCATGAGAGCTGATTTTTTTTTTTTTTTTTTTTTTTTTTTTTTACAGGTAGCTGTTAGCCACTTTAGTAAGACCCCTAAATTTCAAGTCACCAATTATATTGGTTGTCGAGATAATCAAAAAACGGCAGAAAAAGACGTATTTCCATTATCCATCCAAAACTCACTCACTGATCATCAAATTACTAAGGTATTTCTAGTAGAGATAGAAAATGAAATTTGGTATGCTAGTAAAGTTTAACATGTAAACAAAGGAAAAAATCTAAAAATTGAGATTTTCCCCTCCGAATCCCACAAAGGGAATATTGTTCGAAATTTTTGAATCTCGATTTTAATACACTTCTATTGGGGCTAAAATTATAAAACTTAGAATACTAATAGCTCTTAGCATATATAAATAGAGAACACTCTCGCCACACGCCGCAAACCCTGTAAAATTAATATTATTGCCCTGCATAATAGGCGATATTTTATCTAGTAGGCAATATTTTATTAAGTAGACGATATTTTATCGCCTACTATTTGATGGCCAATTGTTAATATTTTTTTCTCCTTTGCCAACTTTTTTTTCATATCTGAATTAAATATTTATTTAAACTAATTTTATATCATCCTCATTCATATTGAATGCATAACCCTTTCAATCCAAAGAAGTTTTCTTGCAAGTTTAAAAATTATTAACACTGAACATTTTAAAACTAGTTATTGTTGTGCAAATAAATAATGAATTTTAAATTAGTACCTTAAAAAAAGAAATGAAATCCCATCAAAAGCATCTCTGTAAAAAGGCGCCAAGTTCTTCGTGCAATAATTACGGCCGTGAAAATTATTGAGCTCTTAAGTAGAGACAAGTTTAAAATTGTTGTAATTTACGGGCAATGAAAATTAGTAAATTTTTTTTCGCATCGTCGAAATTCTCCTGCATAGGCCTAAATATATAGTTATAAAAATGTTTGTGTGACTTGGCCATTACGCATCAGTAAACCACAATACGTAATGGCCAAGTGCCACAAATATTTTTACGTCAAGATATTTAGGCCTATGCAGGGGAATTTTGATTTTGAGAAAAAAAATTACTAATTTTCATTGCCCGTAATTTACAACAATTTTAAACTTGACTCTACTTTAGATCTCAATACTTTTCACGGCCGTAATCATTGCATGAAGAACTTGGCACCTTTTTACAGATATGTTTTTGTTGGGATTCTTTTTTCTGCAATAAGAAAGAAATTTAAAACGTGATAAACCTCGATCGTATCAGATATAAATTGAAGACCTATACAAAAAGCAAAACTCAGCTGCTGAACGGTGTTTTATCCCTTTCTCTTTCATTTATCAATTTCCCCTTTAAAAAAAACTCTCCGCATTCGAACTGCTTCAGAATCGCATCGCATGCAACATCAGACAAAAGGGAAGCACTCCAACTGAGCGCAGGTCCTCTTCTCATCCACACGCTGTCCAATGACTAATCAACACGGTAGTCGTAAGAGCAAAGACAAAAAAAAAAAAAGTACTTCCCGTCCTCGCTTGTACTTCGTCATTGTAGCATCATATGGTGGCCATTGAGTCAGCTCTGGAGGATGCAACTCATTTACGCGATATGCATAAGGTTAAGCTAGGGAAGGGAATTGCATCGTAACTTTTAACATAGCCGTTCCGGATTTAGTCTCATATGCCTATCTAACATGCCAAAAAATAACTGTGTAATTTCGAATTTAAAAAAAAAAGTAGACATGACAATGACCTGATGGTCTCCAATTATTAGGTTACCTGTTGGTTTCTTGAGTTTATTTTACCCATTTAATAAGTAAATTCGGCGAAATTCTATAGTGAAAAATCTTTTGGTTCCTCTTTTGGCATTCGGACTACTATAAATTGACCAGAAGTTGCATTGACGATGTTCCACGTGTAAGTCTTACACCTGAAAATATTCAATAGAATCCTAATTGGCATTGTGGAAAATGGTGAATGAAAATACAGTGATATTGAGTTCGCTTCCCAGAGTCTGTTTTGCTAAAAATACTTTAAGATATTAGAAGACAGGGTGACTGTTGAAGACATATTGAGCAGCAGGAGATCGCGTCGTTGTGAAGTGGGTTAGTTTTTAAGAATTAATTTCTTTTTTCAATAAAAATCGAACCCAGATGATTTAATTTCAAATCAAGCTCTTATATTAGACTCTGTCTTGGCGACTGATCTCACTTGCTGAGGTGACTGGTAGGTATTTTCACGTTTCTCTCTTACAAAACCCAAAAGCAAGTGAGTTCCCCCTCCCTTCCAAAAAGTCTTTCCGAAAAACTTTTCCACTAATTTGAATCTCGCCAACTCATCACAGTCCATTTGTTGTTGAAGTGGGAAAAAAAAAAGTGTGCTGCTCCTAAATCTTAAAAATCCAATTAAAAAAAATACAAGAATCACTCACTTAAAAACAACTATCCCAAAGTTCTTGAAAAGAATTTTAAAATTTAAAAATCATCTTGAAAAGATAACAAAGTAAACTTTTGAAATTCTTTTAGAAAAATGTATGACAAAAAATAGGTTTAACAAAGACCGTCTGTAGACGCATTCCCCTAAAGCAGAAGGAGAATTACCGCACATTAAAAGATACCATCCTCTCCTCTTAAGTAACCTTGGGAAACCTCGAGCATCGTCTTGCTCTTCTTCCTCCCGTCATCCTCCAATCTCGTTTAACCTCTTCTTCTTGTGCCTTTCTTTCATTCTTTAAGCCATAGGCGCTCGATTTGACTGGAGAACGAAAGTGTAGGAGGGGGATTCCACCCACTTAAGCGGTTTATCGTTCTTCTGTGTCACAAGAGAGTATATGACTTGATGACGACGTAACAAAAGATTACTCTTTATGCCGTCATCGTGGAAGGCAAATGAAGTTGTTAAAATGCTCTGCTTTTTATTCCTCCTTGTTTTATTTCAAAGCGGAAATATTTTAGTCGTATTCAAAATGCATAGCTTTTCATAAAAAGTGCACTTATCGTTTTTCCTTCCATAAACCATTTTTATGGTGGCTTTAAATACCGATCTAAAAGCTTGATTTTCGTTTTTACAAACGAAAACAGAAAGAGGGGAAATGAGAAAGTATCCTATTTTAAATGCAAAGCAATCGTGGTGTCGATAATATAGAGTATATAGACTCCCAGAAAAATACTTTTAACTTGTTGAAAAACCTGTGTGAATAAAAGTGCTCTTTTGAAAAGAAGGTTCTCAAATAACGTTGAAATATAAATAATCCTTAAATCACATAAATAAGCCTGTAACTGCTAGAAAAAGCAACCCAAAAATAGTGCGCAATTCATTTCAATTCCTATCTCATAACTAACTGCGAATTCTCAGTCATCGTATCGATTAACTTGGGTTCAAATCCAAATGAGCTTTGATGTTGGCAGTGTCTTAAAAATGCAACGACATCCAAGAGGCTTATTACAATATACAGATAAATCACTTTATTGAGCGAAAACTCTCTAAAAGCCAAAATCCTCACTGACTGACTCACTATTCACTATTTCTCCCACTTCCTTTATAGCCATAGCTCTGAATTTAATGTAGTCAACTAAGACAAATATAGAAAAGTAAGCAATTCCAATCTCTATTAACTAATTTTAATTGATCGGAAAGGGGACCAACGTATCAAATATCGAATATCTCATTGTCTCACTTCATGGGATGTGACTGCAATGGAGTCACAACCCTGAAATTTAGTGCAAATGTCAACAAGAGCAAGCATAGATCAAGTAAGATTAACTGATTTTAAGGGGGTTGAAACGTCCCAAACGAGGAATGCATGAATATCTTTTAATTGCTACAAGGCCCATAATAAAGTTTCACAGTGAAGGACGGGTGTTCAGATAGTGTTGATATAAAAAAAAAATCAAGACGAACTATATCTGAATTGAAATTTAAGGTCACGTATCTCTCGAAACTTTTGTGGTACATGAGATGACGATTCAGTACACTTTTCAACACTGTTAAATACTTCCTAAAGGCGACATATGTCTTAATGGGAGACTGAGATTTCAACCAATAAATGCCCTAGAACAACGGTTCCCAACCTTTTTAGTTGTGCGGACCACCTATTTGTAAAAAAAGACTTTATGACTAAGTAACTGAATATGTGCTTCAGTAATTAGTAAAACATACTGTTCAAGACTGATAAAACAATATATTTTTCTATAAAGAAAGGAACTTCATTGTATTCACTTTGCTGTCACAAGTATAAGAAAAATAAAAAAAAGTGGTCAAACCAAAAAAGAGTCAATGGGATTTTTAACATTGTTTGTCCCCCAAGAGAAGGTCAAAATCTCGATTAAAAAAGGATAGTTTAGCCATGCTGTTGAATTCACGCATTATTCTTTCATTTCACCATCGAAGAATACAATCAATTAAGTAGATTCTTTCTTATCATTGAGCAACTCGATTGTTCCCATCTCTGCCTTTGAAGCCCCTATAATATTATTATCTTGGCTTAGATTCTCGTTCAACTTCCATGGCCCAGTACCACGCTACTCGCAACCCACTTGTGGGCCGCGGCCCATGGGTTGGGAACCGCTACCCTAGAATATGGCCATTTGAAAAATCAACGCCACAAAGATTGCTGAAAGGTGAACTTTATTTCCTCTTCGCACTTCATGCTTTCTGCACTTCGGTACATAAAATAGTCCTATCAACACTAACCCCCTGTAATATTTAGAAAGTTCATGTATATAAAGCGTTTTGCATTATAAAACATTAGTAATATCCTTGAGATATTTCACGCTCTTTTTAGGGTCACAGAATGCAAGGCATTCAGTAAAAAATTCTTTGTATTCTAGAAATCAAGATAGCAATTTTCAAAACTAGATTTCTTCCCAGTTAATCTTTAATCTTGACATTCAAAATATATTTTCTCTTTGCAGTTGAGAAGTATTTATTTTCACAGTGTTCAGGAAATGAGTGAATTACCTTTGTAACTTTATAATAAGATTGAGAACCTCTAATATTGCCCACAATAAAAACCCTAAGACAGTAATTACAAGATAATTAGTAAATCAAACCAACACATAAAAGTAAATAAAAAAAATTAAAAAAAAACATTAAACTTACTCTTACACTTCAAACCAGAATATATAAACAAAGATAAATAATTTCTTGAAAAATAGTTTAGTTTTCTCTTAAACATCAATATTAAACATCAATAGTGTCATGTAAATTATGCCATTATTAAAAGCAACGTAGCTAGAGTTCGGAAATATATCGATACGACATTATATTTATCGATATTTCTAAAAAAATATCGATATTAAATATATCGATAAAAGCCACCGATATATCGATATTTTCGAAGATTTTTAGTTTTTTGATGATCGTTTTGTAATTCCATGTGTTTTTTCGATTTTCTTTATTCCCTTTTCAAAAACTTAAAAACTAAAGTTCGAACTTGGCTGAGAGACAATTAAAATGGCACCAATATTCAATATTTTCCATAATGTTGCACAAATTGTCTGTATATATTGTAAATAGTGACGTATTATTTCAAAATTCTATTGTAATTTATTTTTATCTTATTTTATTTATTAATTAATAGCGATTATACAAGTTAGAAAAAGGTGGCAACACCTAAAGCAATCGAGAAGTTTCGAGATATTTCTTTTCTATGAATTGGCTGGAAATTTCGAAAATGTCTCACGTGCTTGGATATAAAAGACTGGAGAACGGGAAAGTTTTCAGATTGACTTTGGACTTCGAGGTGAGCTGATCGCTTTGTTTACTGGAGTGAGCTTGTACAATCGCTGTATTCGAAGTTGTTTTTGCTAAAGCTTGTGAGCGATTACACTGTTGCCTGTGGATAAATTTTGTGAGTTTTCTGAAGAGAGAATAAATATTTTTATACTGTAAAAACTGTGCCATCATTGCCTCAGCGGAAAAATTCATAACAGTGGTGTCAGAAGTGGGATCTCGTAATTTTTAATGCCGACAACTAGAGGAATGATGGAAGACCAAATGAAGCAGTTGATGGAAGTGATTGCTGGAATGAAGGCCCAACAAGAATCCACTGCCGCCGAAATAAAATCTGAAATGAAAGCCTGCCAGGAAACCGCCGCAGCCGAAATAAAAGCCTGCCAAGAAACCACCGCAGCCGAAATGAAAGCCTGCCAAGAAACCACCGCAGCCGAAATGAAAGCCGAACTTTTCGCTACGATTGCCGCCGGACAAGCCCGTCAAGAAACGACAAATGCCGAACTCGCCGCTGCAATCGCCACCTGCCGAGAATCCACATCAGCAGCTATAATTGGGATTAAAGAAGAAATGCAATCCGAACTGTCTACAATGGTGGAATCTACGATAATAGAGACTACTGCAAGTGTTCTACAATCTGTAAAAGAAGATGTTCTGAGTGAAGTAAGAAAAGAAATCAGTGAGAGTTTTGAGGCGGTTAATGGGAAAGTTGACTGCTTGGGAGAAAAGGTTTCTACAATGAAAGGAGATCTTGTGACTGTGAGGAATGAAATCGAAGAAAAGGTTTCCACCATGAAAGAGGAACAGGAAAAGTTTCATGACGCTGTTGAAGAAAGGCTACGTAAAATTGAAACGGGGGAAGCTATGACCGTTGCAACGCCTAAATGGGATAATGTTTCCACTCCCTTCATTGCGCCACGTTCCAACATCAAAGTAGCCACTTTTGATGGGAGGTCGCCTTGGCGCGTTTATCAAACGCAGTTTGAAATTATTGTTTCTGCGAATGGTTGGGACGATACTTCGAAGGCATTCCATCTCGCAGCATCTCTTCGAGGTGAAGCTGCTGACATTTTACAGACACTACCTGAAGAGAAGCGGGGAGAATTCGTGGCGCTGGCAAGTGCGTTGGAGTTAAGGTTTGGGGAGCAGCATCTAAAGGATTACAACAGACTGCAATTGAAAGTGAGACAGCAGAAGGCCAATGAAACTCTTCAAGAATTGGCATCGGATATAGAAAGACTGTCGCTCCTCGCTTTCCCAGACTGTTCCTCGGACATACGAGATAACCTGTCTCTTCAGTATTTCGTGGATGCCATCAAAGATCCCGACATACAGCAAGCTACCAGGATGTCAGACAGCAAATATCTGAAGTCCACCCTCGTCTATGTCATGAGAGTAGAAGCCGCACAGCAAGCTTCTAGAAAAGATCGGCGTTTCGTACGTGGAACATTGGCAGACGATTCCTCTGAACTTTTCACGAAGAAGTTTCAAGAACTGGAAAACAAGATGGAGCGAATTATGAGAAATATTCCTGGCTCGAGGGATCGAAAAACTAGAGTGGTTTGTTGGCTCTGCAACCGGGAAGGACATTTCAGACGTGATTGCCCTGAATTGGACAGGAGAGGGGACAGACCCTCGTCCGAACCTCAGCAGTTAAACTAAAGAGCGGCTATCTCGCGAGGCGGAGGTCGCCGTGTAGAGCAGGTGGTGCTCCACTCAGCCTCTATCACATCTCATCCCTTCAAGGAGGAAACCATGGTTTATTCGTGGAGGGCAAGATCAATGGAACTCCCTGTCGTCTAATAGTTGACTCAGGGGCAAATGTAACCATCTTACGGACGGATGTAGCACGGCGCCTGGACAGCCAACCTCTTTACACGGCGCCTTCTGTTTCACTACAAACTGTGACTGGTGACAAAATTTCTGTGCATGGGAAATTAAATGTCAACATCTCTTTTGGATTTCACACCTACACTCACACCGTTTACGTCGCTGAAATTATTGACCCATGTATTCTTGGATTGGACTTTTTAAAGAAAAATGGAATTACTTTGAATTTCGAGAAAGGCGAGCTTCAAATGGGCAAAGAAGAAGTTCCATTGTTCGGTTTGGACTAGGAAGAGCCGTGTGCATATCGAATAGTAGCTCTTGAAGACATCACCATCCCCTCCATGACAGATTTGGTTGTAAAAGGTTCAACAGAGCTCCCGAAGGCCTTCCGATTCGGAGTAACGGACTTCCCATCATCGAATAGCGTCCCGAAAGGAGTGCTTGTATTAGCGATGCTTGTGGATCTCTCTCACGAGGTGGTGCATTTGAGAATGGCCAACATCGGTGATTCTAAGAGAGTTATCAAGAAAGGAGAAGAAATTGCCACTTGCACACCCGTTACAAGCATCGAACGAGGATCGAAGGAGTTTCCGACCGCACCACCCGCGGATTTAGTGGACCAGCTTCTCGAAGACTCTCGGTTGGAAAGAAGGCAAGAGGAGATTGTCGGAAACCTTATAAAAGAATTTCAGGACGTTTTCTCCATGTCATCGAAAGATGTAGGAAGAACGAAGCTTACACAACATCGAATTGACACTGGGACCCATTTACCGATTAAACAACATCCTCGAAGGCTTCCATTTGCAAAACAAGAGGAGGTCGGGAGATTGTTACATGAAATGGAAGATAATAGAGTTATCGAACCCTCAAGTCCATGGGCCTCTCCAATCGTACTCGTTCGAAAGAAGGATGGTTCCACCAGGTTTTGTGTGGATTACCGGAAGCTGAACGAAATTACGAAAAAGGACAGCTACCCTCTGCCAAGAATCGATGATACTTTGGACACTCTATCGGGGAACCAGTGGTTTTCGACTTTGGATTTGAAGAGTGGATACTGGCAAGTGGAGATACATCCCGACGATCGTGAGAAGACTGCCTTCACTACCGGCCAAGGATTATGGCAGTTTCAAGTTATGCCGTTTGACTTGTATAATGCACCGGCTACGTTCGAGCGACTAATGGAGACTGTGCTTAGAGGATTTTCCTACGAGACCTGTCTGGTATATTTGGACGATATCATTATCACCGGGCGGAGTTTTGATCAACACTTGCAAAATGTGAAGAACGTGTTCTTGAAGCTTAGGGAAGCCCACTTGAAACTTAGCCCATCAAAATGTAAGCTCTTTAGGCGGAAAGTCAGTTATCTCGGACACATCATCTCATCCGATGGAGTAAGCACAGATCCAGCCAAGATCCATGCTGTGCAAATTTGGTCTCGACCGCAAGACGTTCATCAATTGCGAAGCTTCCTAGGCATGTGCACGTATTACCGTAAATTCGTGAAAGGTTTCTCCAAGATCGCCAGACCTTGCATCGACTAACAGAGAGCAAGCAGAAGTTCCTATGGACTGCCGACTGTGACGACTCCTTCAATCAACTGAAGAACGCTTTAACATCCGCGCCTGTTTTGGCTTTTCCCGATGTTAACAAGGACTTTATTTTGGATACAGATGCCAGCAATGAGGGAGTGGGCGCCGTTCTTTCCCAGGAAATTGAAGGACAGGAGAAAGTCATCGCTTATTTTAGTAAGAGCCTGTCAAGATCCGAGCGGAACTACTGCGTCACAAGAAAGGAGTTACTGGCAATAGTAAAAGCCGTTGAGCACTTTCATCATTACTTGTACGGCCGAAAATTCTTTTTAAGAACTGATCATGCGTCTCTGACTTGGTTGCTGAATTTCAAGAATACAGAGGGACAAATAGCAAGGTGGATTCAGCGCCTGCAGGAATACGACATGGATATCCATCACAGAAAAGGAACGTTCCATGGGAATGCAGACGCTCTTTCTAGAAGACCATGTCCGGAGAACTGTCGATTTTGTTCCAATGCGGAGTCTAAGTTTGGGACGACCGCATCTGCCGTTCGTAAAATAACTTCCAAGTCAACTACTTCAGACGTGGATCCTTGGAGTGACCAGAATGTTCGAAAGAGTCAGATTGAAGATCAGGATTTGAAACCTCTAATTGAATTCATGGAAGCAGCTACCGGAAAACCCAGTTGGCAGGAAATGGCACCCTATAGTCCAACAATGAAGAGATATTGGGCTATGTGGGACTCTTTGCACTTGAAAAATGGAGTACTCTACCGTCGATGGGAGTCCGATGATGGCAAAAGCTTCCGGTGGCAATTAATACTTCCAAGTTCTAGAGTTACCAACGTTCTAGAAGAACTTCACAGCAGTTCTACTAGAGGACATTTTGGTATCACGAAAACTCTTCAGAAAGTCAGGGAAAGATTCTTCTGGGACAAAGCAAAGTCCGACGTGGAGAAGTGGTGCAAGTCCTGTGATGCATGCAATTCGCGGAAGTGACCGAAGACCCGAACTCGTGGAAAGTTGCAACGTTACAACGTGGGAGCACCATTCAAAAGAATTGCTTTGGACGTTTTAGGCCCCCTACCTCACACAACTAATGGCAACAAATACATCCTAGTTGTCATGGACTACTTTAGCAAGTGGCCAGAAGCATACGCGATTCCGGACCAGGAAGCCACAACCATAGCAGAAGTGTTCGTACAGAATTGGATCTCCCGATTTGGCGTACCCCTGCTGATACATTCCGATCAGGGGACGAACTTCAACTCTGCCGTCTTCACTGGGCTGTGTGACTTGCTCGACATGGAAAAGACTCGTACAACTCCCCTGCACCCACAATCCGATGGAATGGTTGAACGATTTAATAGAACGATTCTGAATCATCTCTCCTTGTTTGTTTCCAAGAACCAGCAAGATTGGGATCAGAAACTTCCATTGTTCCTTTTGGCCTACAGAAGTGCTACTCACGAGACCACCGGATATACACCATCTCAAATGATTTTCGGAAGAGACCTTAGACTACCCTGCGACCTCCTCTTTGGACGACCACCGGACACCCCTTCCTCGCCTGTCCAGTATCTAGATGATCTCCAGGCACGTTTGGAAGCCGTACATCGGTTCGCCAGAGAAAGAATCAACATCATGACAGAGCGCATGAAGGTCCGCTACGATGCCAAGGCCACGGAACGTTCATTCCAGGAAGGTGACAAGGTGTGGTTATGGAATCCTAAACGTCGGAAAGGACTCTCCCCTAAGCTCCAGACGAACTGGGAAGGGCCGTATGTGGTCCTTAAGAAGATCAACGACGTCGTGGTAAGGATTCAACGGACACCCTCCTGTAAACCTAGAGTTGTCCATAACAATAGACTAGCCCCATATTATAGTAGAAGTGATTGAATTGCCTTTCCTCTTAAGGACTTCACTGCCCGGGACGTGCAGTCTTTAAGAAGGGGGAAATGTTGCACAAATTGTCTGTATATATTGTAAATAGTGACGTATTATTTCAAAATTCTATTGTAATTTATTTTTATCTTATTTTATTTATTAATAATTAATAGCGATTATACAAGTTAGAAAAAGGTGGCAACACCTAAAGCAATCGAGAAGTTTCGAGATATTTCTTTTCTATGAATTGGCTGGAAATTTCGAGAATGTCTCATGCGCTTGGATATAAAAGACTGGAGAACGGGAAAGTTTTCAGATTGACTTTGGACTTCGAGGTGAGCTGATCGCTTTGTTTACTGGAGTGAGCTTGTACAATCGCTGTATTCGAAGTTGTTTTTGCTAAAGCTTGTGAGCGATTACACTGTTGCCTGTGGCTAAATTTTGTGAGTTTTCTGAAGAGAGAATAAATATTTTTATACTGTAAAAACTGTGCCATCATTGCCTCAGCGGAAAAATTCATAACAATACACTTAAAAGCTATTGAAAATTATCTAAGTTTTTCTTAAAATCACTGCTCATCATATATATATATATATATATATATATATATATATATATATATATATATATATATATATATATATATATATATATATATATATATATATATATATATATATATATATATATATATATATATATATATATATATATATATATATATATATATATATATATATATATATATATATATATATATATATATATATATATATATATATATATATATATATATATATATATATATATATATATATATATATATATATATATATATATATATATATATATATATATATATATATATATATATATATATATATATATATATATTTTTTTTTTTTTTTTTTTTTTTTTTTTTTAATAGATCCATTTCAGTTGAAAAAGTAGTCACCTTACAAAAAAGCAATCATGAAAAGTAGAAATTTGCTCCGAAAAACTTTGTACCTGGCAAAGTTGAAAATCAAATAAAAGAATCATGTATCGATATTTTATCGATATTTTTTTCTATGCAACGATATAGTATCAATATTTATTTTGATCCATATTTCCGACCTCTAAACGTAGCACAATCTAGAAGGAAGTTACGTTTTTATTGATATGTACTTAAAAATTCTTAGTTTAACCTTAGTATCGCGTTCCGTCTTCATTATTTCTGAAAAATAACCTTTGCAATGTTAAGCCTCATTTTGCTGGAACTTTTCCAAATCTCTTTTCGTGTAATTATTATGCATTATTGATTGCTGTTAATAATGAAGAAGATCTAAAAATATTCTTTATTCTTCCTCGCCCTTGAAATTAGTAATATCTCTCGTTAAGTTTAAGGTTCATGTCCAAAATCATTAGAACCATCTACACTTATTAAAAAATAAGACATTAGAATGACTAAATTTCGAAAAGTGTAAGGCTCTAGCAATTACTTCCTGGATGATAGGTGGAACTCTATATTTCATATAGACATTGCTTAAGTAGAATTTGCTTTCAACCAACAACAAAACAGCAGAAATAAAAACTAGTCTAGAAAGCACTAGTCCGGATTTCAGCATCAGTTTACATATTTCATTTTCAGAAGCGAGAAGACGCGATGGTAGTGTCTATCTTCCATGAGTTTTTCAGGTTTTCTTTAATATGGTAAGCTGCAAGTCATTCACCCTAAAAACTTAGGCAAGGTAAGCACACATTGGTTGGACAATGGAGTTAAAAAGACCTGGCAAATGTTATATAACTACGCATAATGAAATATTATTTATGCCTAACTAATTTATCTCCGGACTTTATTGATAATTTGAATTCCTTGACTATTTTAATAAACCTGATTGTTGGAGGTCGATGAGATTGATTACTAAATATTCGAATCCTTATATCCATTAAGTAATACTAAAGAAATATAATAGTTTTCTCTTTAAATTGTCTATTAAACTTCACTATTTTATTCCATGCTAAATTATCGACTGCAAAGCAGTAAAAGTAGATAGGTACCCATTTGGTCGAGGAGATTTCGTGAAAAAAGAGAGAAGTGTTTGTTTCAGAAAGTCGTTTTTTGGGTGCCATGGCAACTAACAGCCACTTAGTTCGTTGGCCTCCTCCTGATCATGGGGAAATATAGATACGTATCATTGCGAGAATTAGTTCCTAGTAACCCAGGGTTAAAAAAAAATGAATTTATTGTAAAATTGGGCACATGTTGTTTGTTTACCAAATTACAACATGACGTTGAAGTTTTATTTGTAAAGCATTAAAAATATCAAATTGTGTTAATTAATTTTCAGAAGGATAACGTTAGTACAGTATCAAAAGAACACATTTTTCACATACTGTCTTTCAAACACAAACATTATGTAAAATATCATATACATAATTTTTACTATGCACTTAAAAATAAATATTGCTATTGCATACAAAAAACAAGTTGTATTTATACTATATATAGAAACCTATTAATAAAATTAAAAGAAACTAGGGGTGTGGAACATCGTAGAACTTTCAATTACACTGTATAACATTGGTCATTGCAGTAAAATTTGACATTGTGTTGCTTACCATTTTCTTATTTTCTCTTATTTGAATAAAAATGGCCAGTTTGGTGATATCTTTGGGAATAATTTTTGCATGAGGGGAAAAAAAAACACCAAAAGGACCAAAATTTTGACTTTATTCGATAGATCACTGTCCTTGCTTGTATGTGAAATGTAAAAAAATACCATCGTTGATGTCAGATGCTCAAGGGTAGAGAGCTCTGTGTTAAAGGCACTCGTTTTTAAACTTTTAACGCTTTTATCGCATTTTTATTTCAGCGGTGTGAATGTTTAGAGCACCTTCAGATGCATCACCACAGTAATTTTCATCAAAATCCGTTTTTTAGTAAATACTGAAAAACATGATTATTTTTTTTTTTTTCAATTGCACCTACCTTATACGAAAACCTTATCTGTAGGTCCTTGGGCCATCACCAACCCGCACACCAAATTTGAACATCGTAGGTCAATTTGTTCGGCAGTTATGCTGATCACATACACACAGACAGACATTTTTTCTAGATCACTTTTTTGAAATCAGGATGTTCCAAAACGTAAAGAAATGTAAAAATAAAAAAATCGAAATTTTTTTTTTGACCGAATGCTATACTTTCATTACCTTATGTATACAAATAAATAATTGGAAGTAAAAACATTTTAATACTAATATAGGATAATCTAGTCGATTAACCATGCTCGTAGTACACGCCCAACATACCACGATGTAGAATAGAGCTTATGACCATTATGGAGTAGATATTTTACAGACACTCTCAAAATTAGTATTCTAGTGTATTAATATCAATTGCAAAACATATCGACTACTTAGCCGATGCATTTGTTCTGTTCGTTGGGAATTTATACACAAGAGTGTTGAATTTATCTGACCGATATTGTGCAACTCAAGCGTTAATTTGGGACATTAATATCGAACAAAACTTGGTTAGGAAATTTAACTTGATACTCTGTATTTAAAATTTATTAAAAGTGGTTATAGCTTTTCCTAGAATTGGTTACTTATGAAAGATTTGGCTTATTGTTTAACCCTTCCGATCCAGTTCTCGGGTCCTACATGGTTAAATGACCGCTACTCATCAGAATGGTGCTTGATTCGTTGTTCAGTCAATATTGAAGTAAAATTGTTACAAGTACTACTTACTAAATAATTCTGTAACTGCCATTTAATGTAATACACTAGTGCTATAAGTCACGTAACCTTTCAATAAATAGACTTATTGCAGTTCATAATATTTTTAAACAGTAGCGCCACCTCCTATACCTCAGTTACAAAAACAAAACAAAAACAAAAAATCTACTAGTTTTTTCGAATCTAAGCTAATATTGTTGCCCAAAAAAATTTGATGTGGCACCCAAATATTGTATTTTACATTCATTGTTCTGTTCGATTTCTCCTGCTTCCCAATAAAAGAATAAGTTTTTTTTTTTTAATGTTTATTTCAATACTTTGCCACAAGAAATTCCCACCTATCTAAAATGTACGATAGAGTTTAGTGTAAAGTTGAGCTGCCTTTTTTAAAACCTTTATATTAACTTCAAATTTGTTTGTTAGTTTGTTTGTTCACAAATCTGCGGATGACCTCTTAACTCCTTTGCCATCATCCAATCAAGCTGAAACTTTGTAGATAGACTCGTTGATGTCAATGGATTTTATTAAGTTCTGGGATGTGTCAATAAAAGGTCGTTTTCACACACGCTTCTATTTCCACTTCAAGGATTAATTAACTCACTTCCGGTCATCAAATCGACCTGAAACAAATGTAAAGAAATAACTTTCCTTAATTTAATCTCGCGTTTCTCAAAGGAGGTTGGTTGTCAATGACTGCGCTTTCCTCTACTTTAAGTTTGGGTGGCAAAGAAGAATTAGTTCATGTCGCGGGATCAATGGTTTTCTTCGTAGTGGTTAAACACTATGAAAACTCGATCTGAGCTCAAAATCGCTTAATTAAATTACAATTGCATATAAAAGTTGACCATGCTTTATATTAAAAACTATGTCATAAGCATTAACATGACAAAACATTTTATGGGATAATTTTTTAAAAGAACCTATTTCGCCTGTTTTACCATCCGTTAACTCTGCTTCGAAAAATTATAGTTTATGTTGAAGCAAAAATTGTTATCTCCATAAGAAGACCAATAACTATAACTTTTTTGTATCTTTTATTTTAAACGGTTCGTTAAATACGGGGAGTCGTTGATTATGAAATACCGTCTGTTGGAATCTGCAATTTAAAATTTTGAACTTTTCTTTGCCGGTAGAAAATGTAAGCGGAAAAATTCAATACGAAAAATGAAAGCTGATAAGAGAAAATTACATTTTTTGTAGTATTATTTCGGCACAGGATTGCCAAGCATGGAATAATTATAAAGCAGTAAAAAAAAAAAAAAAAATTCAATTTATAAAATTTTGAATAAGATAACAGGAAAAAAATATATTTTATGATTTAAGCATTAATTTTAGAAAATTGAGTTATTAACCATATATTTCGAGGGTTTGGTTTTTTAATAATTAAAACCAGTCGAGAGCGAAATGTACACTCCAAGTGTTTCGTATGAATTTGAACACTCTCACATATTTAACGATGTATAGAGAAGCTTATGCATAAGCTTTCTCCGTCTGTCCGAGTTCAAATCAAACTGCTAATGACCGGCATGTGTGTTATATCAAATTAAAGGTCTTGACGAGACTAGTTCCCATTCTAAAATTCATTCGCCAGATATGACGAGAAATACCGAAATGGTGGCTAGAAAAAAAGTCAAATTCGAAATATTAAGTATAAACTATAAATACTACAAACATATGGGCGGCGTTATTTGCAAGGAGGGTTTTGTGTGTGTGTGTGTGTGTGTGTGTGTGTGTGTGTGTGTGTGTGTGTGTGTGTGTGTGTGTGTGTGTGTGTGTGTGTGTGTGTGTGTGTGTGTGTGTGTGTGTGTGTGTGTGTGTGTGTGTGTGTGTGTGTGTGTGTGTGTGTGTGTGTGTGTGTGTGTGTGTGTGTGTGTGTGTGTGTGTGTGTGTGTGTGTGTGTGTGTCATTGTTATGGCTTGGTATTTTTATCTGATGTATCGTACTACAAATACGTCTATAACTAGGTCTAGAAGCAGGGCCGTCTCGAAAGCTAGCTAGAAGCATTATTTGCGGGATTATTGTTGAAATCCAAGTCTCTTCAATAAAACATATATCAATCATATTAATCTTGTTTTCGATGTAATTGTTTTATTTTTTAAATAATTTCATCAGTAGTTTTCATTTAATTTTGTTATCATCGTAATTTAAATGCAGAAAAAGAAGATTTAGAACGAAACATATATTTTATTTTATGCAAAAGTAAAATTTGGTCGGGAAAGCGGTGGTCTCCAACTGTCATACGATTGGCCAGTATGTGAACACACAATTTGCAAAGTTTTTTTCTCGATTTTTCTTTATCTAACAATAAAAAGGGCTAATTACAATATCACAATGTAATAATTTTTCATTTATTCATTCATGAAACATATCGTAATTGTCGCGTTAAATCCTTTTGAAATACATTTGGAAAAGAAATAACCTTCCTTAATTTAATCTCATATTTCTCAACGAACGACTTTTCCCCAATAACTTGCAAAAAAAACACCTTATTTTTATCTGCATTTCATCTATTCTTGCAATTTTATCATTTTTATTTAATATTTTTTCCATGATACCTTATCATGGTTTCGATTTCGCAGACGAGATTTCAAGTAGCATATTTTCATTTTTCTAGGTCGGCAGCGGAAACTACGTCACTAAACATCTGATATCGCGATTTCTCGTCCTCTAACGATAAAACTCGAGAAGGAGGATGCGAGATTGGAAGATGGCGGAGCTGTCCGTCGAAGCTCCGTTAGCAATGACTGAAGATTGGTCCGATTTCACCGACTTCCAGAGCTCGGAAGATAATGAAAACTCCAACAAGAAAGATCTTCCAAAAAGTGATACAAATGAGAACGGTCTATCCAGCAATTTCAATGAAACTTTTTCTGCTTCACTCGAAGATCTAGTCAACACCTTTGACGATAAGATTACTAAGTGTTTCTGCAATTATGAAGAAAAAGTGGAAAAATTCGCTCCAGTGCAAATACGCACACAAGATGAAATCATGAACGAGTGCCAGTAAGTGTTTATTTTGTTATTTTAGAAGATATTCAAATTTGTAAATGTGATATGGTAGTTGTGTTTTGGTATGGGGAATCCTTGATTTGACAACTTATGAACATGTGTGGTTTGTTTATATTTAATACTGGGTGATAGATGCTTGTTTTTGAAAGGTTTTCATAAATTAATTAGTTTCGCTTTAAAAGATTTTCTCGCAATTTCTAGTATTTGTTATTCTTTTTAACTTGTATATATTTTTTTTCTTTCAAAATTCCACATTCTGTGACAAGTCTAGTTTACAAATATATGAAATGATCTTTAAGCTTTATAATTCAGCTAATCCCTATTCTTTAAAATAAATTAATTTAAATATATCTTTAATGAATTATAAATTAAGAAGGGTTTGATTGTAGATACACAGTTTAAAAAGTGTATTTTTTGGTTAATGCTTTTTACTTATCACATCAATTTCAAAATTGGATTCTGCCTTAAATATTAAATTACTCATGCTTAAAACTTCCCATTTATTTTTGAACTTCGTAAAACTTCTTTAAATTGAATTTTATACAAGAGAAACATGGATGTCGCTAGGAACCCTCCTGAATTTTAAAAATAATCTGGTGAAAAGTGATTCGCTGAAAATACAAGTATGATATAGGTTTTAGAATATTCAATGTTAAAGAAATTTAGCACTTGACTTTTAATTAAAATTTCATTGAGATAGACAAGTGAAAAATCAAGGTTAAAACAAAAAAATAACCGACTCATACCCTCTTCGGTGCCTCTTGCACCCCTCTGAAAATAATTTTGCCGCCGCCCATAAAGAGAAAATACTTGTGGGTGGCACTACCCTCTTTAGAGTATACCTGTTGTGTATTTAAAGAGTGTATCCCAATACATTTGTAAATAAGAGTGTTTAATATTATGCATTCCAAAGTACAAACTCACCAGAACTATATTGTTCAAACTAAGTGACATAAAAGCGATAATGATTTGATTTAATTTTTGCAATGCACATTTATTCTACTCTGAATTTATTGATTTATCAAAATGGTAAATTGTTCATTCTTATGGAAAGCATTTTAAATATATTTCTCATCAACTCATTTACAATACCTAATTTCTGAAATAAACTATATTATCTGTTAAACAAACTCCTTTTTATGTGGTCCAGCTAAATATATAATCTATTAAACCAACGGTTCCCAACCTTTTTTGTCCTGCGGACATTTTGTAAAAAAACACTAGAGGCCCACTAGGTAATAGAATATGTGCGTGTGCGTCAGTAATTAGTAAAAGACACTGTACAAGAAAGATTTAAAACATATATATATATATAAAGAAAGGAACTTTATTGTAGTCATTTTGCTGTCACAACTTCAAGAAAACTAAGAAACAAGTGGTAAAAGTAAAAAAAAAAAAAAAAAAAAAAATCAATGGAATTTTTTACATTGTTTATCTCTCACAAGGAAGTTAATATCTGGATTAAAACTGGATAGTTTTAGCTTTGTGGTTGAATTCAGTCATTATTCACTAGTTACGCTATCAAAGACTACAATTGAGTTATTAGATTTTTACTAGCAATCGAATGACTCGATTGTTACCATCTCTACCCCTGAAGCTCTTATAGTATTTATCTTGGCTTAGATTTTCGCCCCTGCATCCACGGCTCAATACTACTCTACTCACTGTCCACTTGTTGGGAACTGCTGTATTAAGCCATTTTTCTACAATATTATTTTTTAATGTAGTATGATAGAAATAACTTTCCTTAATTTAATCTCACGTTTTACAAAGAATGATTTTTCCCTAATAACTTGCAAAAAAAAAACACGTTAAATTTGATCATAGGGTCAGCTGAGAAGCTTTTTTTGCCTATCTTATTAAAGCCAGCAAGTTGGTTGTTAATTTAGTTTAATAACGAAACACAAAAATGATTTCTGCTTATTAAGTGAAATATGAAGATTAATTATGTGCCTCATTAGTTTACTTATGAATCGTTTGCATGGTGAGATCACAGACCACTACCCATCCCAGTTTCCTGACATCACCATGCTTTTACATCGTTTCTTTTCAATATGAGTTGACACGGCTGCCATCGGTACTGTTTACTAAAATAGGCTCCAACTACACAGTGGCAAAGGGATCGATTGCCCCCGTGCCACCTCAATAGCGGGGGCAAAGGTATAATTTCACCCCCGCTCTAAAAATTTGTTAAAATGTGTTTTTCCAATCTATTTTAATTTCAAGTAAATATGTTTTTATATTTGAAGAATTTTTTTTTGCTTAATTTTTTCTACTGTATTATATATAATCTACAAATTTTCAGAAGTATTTAAAAATCACTTAGAATTATTAAAATGTGCTGTCATCCCTTCCCCATCAAGTTTATCCACCGAGTCTCACCTCCGTAGCAAAAGTGAAAAGTCGGCGCCTATGTTTGCCAATAGTGTTGCATTGGGCTGCGTGAAGGAGATTTTCTCCTATTCAATATGCAATTGCAGGACAGTCTCCTTTTGAAAGATATCCTGGAAGACATTCTTCTTTCACACAAATTTTGGAAATATCTCTCAAAAATTATTCCTCTTTTACACAAATTTTTGTATAATTGTTCTGTATAGTCCTCATTGCCAGAACCTTGTGCCAGAAAATCAGGGCAAGTTTGTGATTTGATGGAAATTCAAATTTATTTTTAAGGTGTATTGTAGCTGATCACAAGTTGTTATTTGTGATGCTCGTTGACACTAGGATACTAACAATGTGAAGTGAATGGTATTGTGAATGAACTCTAAACCAAATTTGCTGTTTAAACACCTTTATTGCTAGTAAAAGCACTGTTAAAAACACTAAAAATACAAGCATTATCTTTCTACCAAATCACCAAATATATATGAGGAAACGAATGTTTGCTATCAAGTTTGACGGTGACAGTTAAAAAGTGACCTCTGCACAATAAAATATCTATTGACACACAATAACAATGCTGATGATGCCAAGAAGATAATTTTCGTTTGTAAATATTATTGTGCATAAGATTAATTCACAAACTTAGGCATTAGTATAAATCTAATATTATTGTTTTTTCCAAGTGTAGTAAAGTGAGATATATCTTTATTAGAAATGTTCCCCTAATAAAAGGAACATGACCGGTACTTTTTTAGTTACCTGTATAATAATTTTAATTTTTTAATATGGCCTAAAGATATTTAAGTAGCAAATTTTTCATAATTTACCTTGCAGGGGTAGATTCCTTAATTTGACATCAAAGAATGTGTTGGGTCTATCGTGAGTTACATGAGAGCAATGCTTTTGGATATTACTTTTGTTATAACCTCTATATAAAGGGTTCTGTTGTCAAAAAGCAATTTGTCTAACTTTCAGAATGCTTTTATAACTGTTATAACCTTATTCTAGCATTCACATTTTTTACATGCTTACACATTCTTTTATGTGATCAATTTCGTTCTTTGAAACACTTGAACCATAAAACGTTCATCAAAATATGTGAAATTAATAAAGCATGTTTTAAAAAATTTTCATGGAGAGTTTTTGAATCAGAGGCATATTGTCTCTTTATATGTAACATACTTAAATGTAATGATGTTTCAGAACAGTAATGCTCTGATTTAGTTCTTGCCCAGTGGCGGATTTAAACTTCTGCTGCCAAGGGGCTAGTTACTAGCAATTTCTTCGAACCACCTTTCTTCCTCCTTCTTCAATGATTTGTTAATTCTTCTTAAGTTTGATTATATTTCACCACAAAACTCAACTGTGTTGAACGTCTTTAAACAAAATTGCCAACAGTGACAAAAATCAGATCAGTGGTGTATCTTTCTAGATAGAGACTGCAGATGGCAATTATATATTTCCACTAATTTAGACTGGACCAAAAGCTCTCAAAATTTTAGACTTGGGCACTCAGTTTTTAAAAAATTGATCTTTCGCAACTCATTAACAATCGTAGTGATTGGGAGGGGCGAGGGGGTTAAAACACTTTTCACACTTTTGAAATTTAATGCTTATAACCAGGGTGCCTACAATCATTAAAAGTGCTTAGTATTTTTTAACTGATTTTCCTTAAAAGTTCTTGAAAATGCTTATAGGTTCTTAAAAGTCCTTAATTTTTTTTTCACTAATCCTCACTGCACCAAATTTTTTAGCTGGTTTTCTTTGGTTCATATTTGCTGATTTGTGGAGTAGAAATCGAATGGTTTTAGTGTTACCTGAGTTCATCCTACAAATGAAAAAAAGGCAGGGTACTATTTTCCACACAAAAAAAGCAACTCCTGTTTCCAAGGGGCCTTTTATTGCAAATTGCAGAAATTTTTATTCGGTTTTCTGCCATAATTTCTGTATTGTTTTACTTTTCCACCACAATTAAGTTTTAATTAATTTTTTTTTAAAGAAATTAATAATGCTTAAAAGGTTACGAATCAAAAATTTACTCAGAAACTCAAACGGTATCAAAATACTTATAAAAGGCTTCAGTCCTACTTCTGCTGGAATGAGAAAATTATTTTTAAAAAAAAACCATATACCCTGTAAATTTTTCCTCAAATATTCAATTTTATAAAAATATGAATTTATAATACTATAAAATTGATATAATGAATGAGGAGTTTTGATATAATGCATATTAAAATAAGAACTTTTCACAAACTACCCCCCAACCCCCCTCTCTCTCCCGACCTCTTGTAAAATTTAGGCTTTACCCTTGTAGGACAGGAAATAGCTTTTCTCCAAATTTAAAATATTTATTGTGGGATATCATTTTGAGTATTCTGACTAAAAAACTTAGTCTATGTTCTAAAATTTTTGCTTTTTTATTTTCCAAATCGGATCAAATTCTGCTTCAAAACGGCGATTTTTCGCCATATATTCCGCTGTTTTTAATTCTGTAATAGAGGTTTTTTTTTAATCAAAAATAATCCGGGATTTTTAATGCATTTTAATTTTATCTATAAAATGGCCGTTTAAAAACAAATTGGCAGCACGTAAATTATAAAAAACTTTCGCCTAAATTTAATAGGAAGACATCGCGATTTCCCGTGTCCGAACGGAAATTAGTAAATGCTTTGTGTAAACATTTGATGGTTATACACCTTACCATAATCAACCCTTTCAATTTTTTTTTCTTTTTTGAGAAAAAAGGTATAGTAAAAATCCGGCGAAATACGCTTAATCAAGGTACTTTTACTTACAAAATGAACATCATTGCTAACTAGCAAGCACTCAGAAAATTTAAGATGACCCCTTACAATTCTCCGACTAATGACGCTCATTATATCGGCATCCATTCAATGATTTCAGTTCCTGGACTGTGTGTTGCGCGTTTGAGCATGAATGCGCATGCGCGACATGGGATTTCAGTAGGATATAGCGTGGTGTTAAAGGAAAAATTGAAAGTTTTATGAATTTGTGTGGGAATTGTATTTTTTCGGAAAAAGACTAGAAGAGCGCTGTTTTCAATGGAAAAGGGCAAGAGAGACACTATTTTTAAAGAAAAAGGTCTGACAGAGTGCGCCGCCCCCCGAAAAACGTCTAGGAGGAACTCTGTAGTTACACACTATGAGACGAACATGTGAGATTAGTGTTTAGATTTTACGAGCCAAAAAATCAAAGACCATCATCATTTTATAAAGTAAAATGCATGAGGATTTTATATTAACGCTCTGGGCAAAGCAGCTGTAAAGTTGCACATTAAAAACCTGATGCATAGAAACAAATTTTCGAAAGTCCTTAAAAATATTATTTAGGTCCTTAAAAGTCCTTGAAAAGTCATTGATTATCAATCAATGATTTCAGTAGGAACCTTGTTAACTATATTATTGTCAAAATGTGTAGTTTACCACCCAATTATACTTTTTTCTTTTTTTGGCACACAATCACTACCACACTCAAAATCATTACATTTATTCCATAAAACGATAAAAATTACTACATTTACTGAGTGGCCACAGAACCTGGAAAACAGGGAAATGTCAGGGAGCTTTCTGATTCTGGAAAAAATCGGGGAAATGTATGGGAGTTATTGAAAATTTCACGAAAATCAGGGACATTTTCTTTGTTCTGATGGCATGCTTCCTCGTTCATCCATATTTTGGCGTAATTTTCCCAAAAAATTGTGGTGGTAATCGTTAGAAGTGTAATGTTACGGAATAATTTAAACTTTTCATTACCGCCAAAACTATTTTTAAAAAATTGGCATATTATCCCTTTAGCATACATGTTCTATTTGATCATGGGTGTCTACACATCTGGAAAAGTTAGGCAAATTTGAAAAAAAAAAAAAAATTGCCGTAAAATCAAGGAATTTTTTAGAAATCTATCAAGGAATTATCAGGGAATATTTTATCCTGACTTTTGTGTCCACCTGGATTTATATCAAGTCTGATATACAGGGTGTTCTAAAAGTAACTCTTGATCTTTAAAAATAAAGATATCAAAAAGCATTGTTAACTGAGGTTTGAAACTAATTGTGTTATTTTCATCCATTCGTTCTTGGAATAAGATCACAATGATAGGAAATAACATGTATACCATTGGCTTGGAATGAAAAAGTGCTAAAATTTTTAGGAGGAAAAAAAAATCTCCAAGTTTTAATCCAACATGAGTTTACAGCTTTTGTATGTCACTTATTTACCACCTGTTTATTTCGATGTCAAGTTGCAGCTTTTGCTAATCATTGGTTCCTCACCCTATTTCCAAATAAACCAAAAGTCAAATTGAGACGGAATATGGAGTTAGGTCTTTCTATGGAAAATCAGGAATTTGTGTATCTAGCATTTATTACAAAAAGTATACTAATAAAAATACTTTTTAGGTGTAAATAACCTTAGTATGGCTTGCAGTTTCAAATTGCCGTGAAATATTTTTATTATTAATCTCTTTTTAGTCTCAAACAGTGAAATGCCATATCCGTAAGAGTGTCTAACTTATTGATTTTTTCAGAAGGTATAATTAATAATTTAAACGCACTTAAAATTCTTTAGACTGCATTTTTAGGTTAAAAAATGTTTTAAAACACATTTGTAACTAGTTAACATTAAAACAAGTAGTATGGTAACTTTAAGTTTTATATCTGTAACCAGGTCAAATCCATGGTCATTCAAAAAAGTGTCGTTAAACCTTGTAGTTGGCATTAATGTACTGTTTTGGTCAAGAAATCAGCTTCTAGACAGGTGTTTTGTTTAGACGTTAAAAACAAAGTACAGATTTATTTATGAATAATTTTATCAAGTTATTGGGCTTAACAGAGGCTAATTAAATGTATAAAAATAATTGTTGGCAGAATCTTTAATATATGATGAAAAAGCTTTGTTTCATAAATATCATGAAATAAAATCTAAAGGACAATTCATCACGTGCAAAAAACTATCATTTGTCACATCTCTGGAATAAGTTGCCCATTATGAAAGAGAATGATACATTACTTTTGAAAATATGTAATATTTCTGAACATAAAAACAACTCAAGAAAACGATTCCTTTTTTCTTTTTTTTTTAATGTTTAAAATGTAAATACCTTTTTCCAAATGGTCGATCTGATGTCCTTGTTTCTGGACTATATGTCTCCATCATGCTTCCCCAATTCCCAGAGCTTTTCGTAAAAGTTCCAGAGATATTGCTTGCCATTCCTCTTTTACTACTTTGCAGAGCTCATTTGTCGTTGTGGGTTTGAGCTTAGAAAAAACTCTTTTCAGCATGGCCACAATAGTCCATAGATGCAAGAGGCTTCATAGAAATAGGCTGGAAAGGGATACATGTAATACCTGTGTCAGTTTTCAATTTTTCCAAGGAATGCAGTAGCACTTTTCGAAGTATGACTGATGGCTTGGTCTCGTTCTTTTAAAATTCTTAGAATATAGAAATCGAATTTTTTCTGGGAATACAAAGCGTAAAATATTATTTTGGTAGTATGATTAGTTGATCTTGACAATTTTTTGTTTTCTTCTTAATTTTAAATTACCATTGTAAGAGGAACATGCGACAATCATAAAGCCTTTGCTGAAACTTTCTTTGCATTGTTGAAACTAAGTTCGGACATCTTTTTCTCCAAGTTTGCTGTATTAAATAGACCTTTTTGTGTTGTGGGCATTTAGGTAAACCTAACCTATGCTTCATCAAGGGTGACATTGTATTTCCATTTACCTTCTGCTGAATAATTTTCATGTAGGGTTTTACAAGAGGTCTTACGCTGAGCCTTGTGCCTCAGCAAAGGACTGTAAGAATTTTGTGATACTGTATATCTTGGTTTATTATTATTATTATTTTATTATTATTATTGTTGCCGCAGATGTATTTAAAGATTTTACAATTGATTTCTGCGTCGGTGGATTTTTTATTGTTACCAAGTGGTTTCACTTTAGAAAGATTTGAAACAGTACGAACTTTTTTAGGGTATTCATTTGGAGTCTTTTTTTTTCTTGTCCAAGTACTGATTGACGGGTTTTCCCAACACCTCCTATATAAGAAAGCCTTCGCACTGACTGCGTGACGTCACATAGAGTAGTCAATCGTCCTTCGCATTGGTAGCATAGGAATTATCCTTTTCTTAGTTTTGCTAGTTAATTTGAATAGGAGAGCATTTAGAAAATATGTATTTTTTATTGACAGAGATAATTAAAAAATATTTTAATATTTATGTTCAACTATTATTTTGAATTGTTTTATTCCCCCTCCGATTAATAATATTACTTTTTTTGCATTTAGACATTTTTATACATCCTCGCTATTTCAAGTACAGAGAACTTGATAAGTGCATCATTTTTTGTTCCTTGTGACGATTGCTAGAATGTTCCAAAAGTGAGGGGTCTATTGCCCCCACTCCCTCCCCCTTGGCTCTCATCAATTCAATTAAATTCGATGGCGTGGTGTGTGTGTGGTTTTTTAAAAACTCTGTTTTTATGGGTTATATTGTTGCGTAGATCGGTTCGAAAGACTTGAAGCCAAAGCTGATCAAAACTTGCAGAAATTTATTCCAATATAACTCTTCGCTGATTCCTTTATAACTCCAGAACTTCTTGTTCTAGTAGACTCAGTACAGCTCTATATACAACAATAAAGCACAAACAGCAGTTAAACTTGACACACAACTGCTAAATCGCCGCAAAAGACAATGCAATACAGTTCGCTTTAGAACTACTCTGAATGCTCACTGAGACTCAGTATCTCAACTCAGTAATTCCAGTCTACTCACTCACTCAACTAACTCGGACTTATATAGGGGAGGCGGCGAACCTTCTTGAAACTTCTAGAGGTAGATATTTGGAGAACTTTCCAGATCGTAGTCGAAAAGTCCTATACATGTACATGGGGACAAAACCGTCGCCAACTTGGCTCTATATCGCCAATTTGGCGAGATTGCCATTACCATAATGTTAAATGCCCTGCTCCTTGTAAAACTCGCTTCCCAGCGTTATCTCTGTAAAACTCGTTATCAAGCATTAAGACCCATATTGCAGGGAAGCCAACTTAAGACGAACTATTGCACTGCCTTATGCAAAATGTACATAAATTTTCCTATTTAAAAAAATAACACTACGAAATATTTACAAATATACAAAAATTCGTAACAATATTATTAAATCCTTCGCTTTTGTATGTTTGTCGATAGTAGGCAAATCTGCGGAGGCCCAATTAACCCCCTTGCTGTCATCCAATGGGGCTGAAACTTGGCAGATAGGTTCGATGTCGATGACAATGCATTCTATAAAATTTTGGGGCTGTAAGTGTCACTAAAAGGTCGCTTTTACGGAATACTAATAATCCAACTTGCCGTCATCCAATCGCTTTAAAATGACATTGAACCGATTATTGTTAATAAACTTTTCCTGCTGCCAAAATTTTTTAATAAATAAATAATAAAATTACTTTAATCAGAATAAATAAATGATATTTGGATGTGAGAGCATAAATTAACGTCCATTTTTAATCAATAAATTTTGAAACGTAGTTTGCCGCACATTTTGCTGATAGAAATGTTTTTGATATCGGCGTTGTGTTAATGAATATAAAAATTGACAATGCATACGAAGGATTTTAAAAAAAATCTGGTTTTATGTGTTATATTATTTTGTTCAAAGAGTTTTGAATGAAATGAATTAATTATTAGAGTAAGAAAAATTTATTAGATGTATTTAAACATATTTAGTTTCTAGGAGAAAGTTCAAGATATTATTTTTAAATAAGGTAATGACAAATTAATTTCAAATTTATTTGTGATGTGGATGTATGTTATTACATCTTAAGTAACTCTTCTGATTCCACGATTGTATTCAAAGGACATATCAATACTTATCTCTCAAATTTGAATGTGTCTGTTCTAAAGGTTTTTTAATTTAAAATATAGTTCAATTAAAATTGTGGGGTTTTTTTGCCAGCCAGATAAATCAAATTTTCTTACAAAATAAAAGTTTTCATCAAATAGGAATTCGCAAAATAGGGAGATAACAGCTGTATATAATTAAATACCAAAATTGAGTCAAGACCGTCATTTTCTTCTTCATTTTGTTCTCTTTAACTCCTTCCACAAAGTATTGCCATCTGGAACCTAACAAATCTAATCACACATTTTTCATTCATTAGAGTAATTAAAAAAATGTATTGCATTAGTAAAAATTTATAGAAATCAAGAAAAATATGTCAAACTTGCAACTTACCAGACTGTTTTTACGGGTTGGAAAGGAAAACTTTAGTTTGTTTATTCCTACAAAAAATGTTTAAATTAGGATAGTATATTGGGAAAATATTATTTTTATCTCAGGTGATGAACTAATGTCTGGCTTTTCTGTCAATCATCAAAAAATGGGGAGATAGAAAATAAACAGGTGTTGAGGGTTCCAGACTCCAGATGCCTATAAACATAATTTTACGATTTATCTGTGGCATGGCTTCTTTCCAAAATGTTTTTAGTATCCATCAGCTTTTAATAGATAATAAATTAACCCGATTTAGGGCTTATAAAAGAGATGATGGATGTGGGCAAAATAAATAGCTTTCAAAAGATTCCATCCCATTACGTTTGGTTTGCATTGGTAAGATTTTTCATTAACTCTTCATATCCTTTGGTCTATTCATTTGACCTAACTTTTTATAAATGTTTAAATTTTACATAGTTTAAAAAAAAAAAAAAAAAAAAAATAGGGTCTTGGAAACTCGCTCAATTTTCAATTACACTTAATGTTGGTCACTGCAGTTATATTTGTCATGGATTGGTGTAATTTATATATTTTTTTCGGTAAATATTATATTATTCTTTCTTTTGCGTGAAACAAAGGAGACACAGTTATTGATGGACGATGCACAAGGGAAGAGAAATCTGTGTTAAAGACATTAGATGTTCAATTTTTTACGCTTTCATCACATTTTTACGAAAATTTCGTTGGTGGGGACGTTTAGAGCACCTTAATATGCATTATCACAGCGATTTTAATCAAAATCGTTTAGAAACAATATTCGTAAACCGTTTTTTAGTAATTGCCGAAAGACAGAAATTCTTCAATGACAGTTCTCTTACGCGCATGCGCAATTTTGACGAAAACCTTAATGACAGGTTCCATGGCTACTAAGGGCCTTATTATACTGGGCCATTTGAGTGGCGAATGTGCGCCACCGCTTTAGTCTCTCTGACAATTCTGTCGCTTGTGGTGCTCAGAGCGATTCATGCAACCCTATGGAGCTTATACTGAGCCACAGCAATGGCTAGGGCGGTCGTCTTTACTGCCCTAATGTGATGAACGAGCACCAAAAGAGTGACTTTGTTTAATAAGAGCCTAACCCGTACACAAAATTTGAACATCATAGGTCAATCCGTTCGGTTGTTATGCTGACCATAAACACATATGTTCTTGATCACTTTTTTGAACTCAGGATGTTTAAGAAATGAAAAATGTGCAAAAAGAAAAAATTTAACCAAATCCAATACTTTTGTTAACAAACGGGTTACTTAAAGTAAAAAAAAACTTGTTGGCTCATACAGCTTTTATTTTAACTCGAGAATGTAAAAATTCGGGATAATTTTGATCAGAATTTTCTAAGTTATCAATAAAAACATTTTGGTCTTTAGTTATGGTTACTGAGTTAAAAACTCGATTGAGAAAATGACTATTTTGATCCGAAAATCACTGTGGCGTTCCATTTCATAAGGTAATGTATTGCAAGCAAAATTTACGAATGTGAAATTGTTTTGTCTTTCAAAGCCCTTTTTTTCCTTACCATTTCAAAACAAAGAGTCCACCTCAGTTATTCAACAGAAATTATCCTAATTTCAATCAAGGTCAGTTTCTTGATATTGAGCCATAGCTGTTTAAGTGCGTAATGATACGAAAAATTCATTCTCCAGAAACCTTTTCCATCACAGCAACTTTATTGATACGTGACGCTGACGTTTATCAAGTGCAGGCGTTTTCTGCTGTTGCTCCTTGAACAAAACAAGACCATGTATTTTTTGTGTAATACTAGACTTTGCTTACAGAATATCTAAACTCGATGGAAAGGGACATTTTTAAAAAAAAAAAAATTATTGAGTTTTAAGATACCCAAAACCTTATATAGTTTATTATATTCCTTTTGATTGACGCTGTAAATGCGTTTCTTTAAGTTAGTCAATTGTCAACCCTTTATATATGGTTTAATATTTTGAAAAATGTTTTCAATATCTCAATGTTCACTAACTTCATTGTAAGAGTGCTCTAAAATCGATTTTTGAATCGATTCGATCTCGGACAAAATTACAAAAAGAAATTGCTTTTAAAGCTGAATATTTTTCATGTTAGGATTCGAAAATTTTTAACGCAAAACAAATTGTATGTTACGCTTTCTAAATAAACCCTCTTTCTTCCATTGCAAATAATTTTAATTCTGGAAAACGAAACCCGTTATTAATTTTCGTTAAACGGTTGTTTGGCTCCTCTTTCGGCTGTCGAGCTTGTTACTCAGAGGCAGAAGACGCTAGTAGCATGTTTTTCTCTGGTTTGAACTTGTAAAGACGAGTAGACACGACGGCGCATTTGGCATATGAGCTCGTATTGTTTGTCAGTCAGCCAGTGTTTTCTTCGCAATATAACTCTTGTTTTATCCTTTTATCATGAAAATCCTAGAATTCAATTCTAAAAACGTGTTTGGAAATATCCATTTTACCTAATGGTTTGTTTCGTTGGTTTTGTTGAAAAAATATAATTTTTTATATTTCGTTCTGTTTAATTTGAAGCTTTTTACTTTATTATCATATTTAAAATATTTATTAAGCCTTGAAATATCATCAATAATTCTAGTTCAGTATGGCTTAAGTATACTTATGTGTGAAATGTGCCTATGCACTAAGCGTCAGTTTTTTATGGGTGTACCTGTACAGCTCGTACAAATTTACAATGAATATTTATTTGCACAATAGTTAAGAAAATTGTAAATTCGCAGGAAGGAAATCAGTATTTTTATTCATGTGTTAATTTTAATTCCTCAAAAAGATTACTAGATCATCGGTTCAATGCATGATTATTTGTATTCTTGGATTCTTAATTTATGGAATGCATCTCTAAGTGGCTAAGCACGTTTCTTTCTAAGCATCTTGTATCATATAGTCCTTCTTGATAATGCTTGTTACACGGCTAGGCAAAGCACGTACTGTAATTTGATCGTTAGAAGGCACTCCACAGAGTTGGGCCCTTTCCTTGCTCGTTTTACACTAGGATGGCTTTAGTTATTTCTGCATTTTATTGGCTGACGTGACGAAAAGAAAAAAAGCACTTGTGCTGCTGTGCTTATTTTTCATTCTGCCTACTGGAATATTTCAGTACTTTTCCCTGCGGCGGAGAGAGTTTCTCGTAAAAAGTTTCGCATTTCACCTGTGCTTTTATGGATTTTAAGTGCTCCATCCAAAATTCTCATGCATGAAAAGTCGTAGAATGAATATGGTTGTCGATATGAAAGAAGTTTTGTTGTGACTCGTATTACGTGCTCCAGGGGACGAGTTAAGGTGGTTAAAATCCCGTTAGTTTTCGAATAAAATGGGTTGTAGATACAAATTTCAAATACTACGATAAGGGTTGCAAAAATAATTGTTTTTGTAAAATAAAATGTAGGGTTTTTTAAAGATTTCTTACTTACGTTTAACCTTCGTTAGTAGTATGTAGACTACTGAGTTCGGACGCAATTTACTTGGGCACATTCATAAAACATTTAATAAGAAATACATAATTTAATTAAGTTCATTTATACAAGTGTGATGAACATCACATACCATCATTATAAGACAGAGTCCATAAAGCAAAATACAAAAGTTTCTGGAATAAAAACGTATTTGATATACTAATAAATTTGGGTACTTTATTGAAGTTGTAAGGTGCTACTAGTGGTAAGGATACAAAATCACCTGTGCCTGTCAAATCAAATGCGGTTTTTTTTTCTCAACCACTTTTTTCTCTGAATCTATTGCAGTAATACATGGGAAATGTTCTTTAATATACAATAATAATCCCGTGTTTTTGATACACAATCTTTACTGTATATGTTCCGACATAATTGCCGATAGTTTTAACGCATATTGATGCGTTTTGATGCATATTGAGCTTACATGTTTGAAGTATTAGCTCCGTCCATTGAGTTAACGTCCCAGCGAATTTGAAGTACGAAGTCGGAGTTATTGACACAAAAAGGCAAATAGAGAAAATGCAGATGTACGAAAGATCACCTTTTTTATATGGATGCACTAATGCATCCTTTTCATATATATGCACGACTGTATCTGAGTCCTTTTGCATTGCATATATATTAATGAATGCATTTTTGGCATTTAGAATAGAAGTGTACAAAAGCATCCATTAGAGACGTCTATTTTTTTTTTTTTTTTCTTTTTTTTTTTCTGCCGTCTTTTCATATATCTACTGTAATGAAAAACAAGTAAGTTGAAGTGCCACTTTATATCGCGACAGATGTTACTACATAGTTGCTTTGTAAAATAAATCTGCATCAAAATAAATCGTCTTGGGGTGGGACTGTGAAGGGGGAAACACTAAGCATTTGTTTGCTAGAATTTTTTTTTTTTTTTTTTTTTAAAAAAGGTATATATAATTGCCACCATAATTCAGTTTTACACACTGTTCTTTTATTTCAAAAAGTTATTAATTTTATACAGATGTGTTGAATTGTAGTTTGACCTTGCTTTTGAAAAATTAGAATTTTGTTAGTGCAGTCGGAAATATGCGCCCCCCCCCCCCCCCCTTTCTTCCCTCAACCACACAGACACACTTGCTACAATCATGTACAATCACACTTGAACTTTCTTCTTAAATTATCATTTTAAAAATTGGATTTTTTTTTGCACTTAAAAGTGCATAATTAGTAATGATGTTCACATGAAAAAAAAATCTGTTTTATTCAAAAATTAATTAACATTTAACTCGTTATAATTAGCATATTTTTGAACAATTACTCGAGATTTATAGGCCAAGAAAAGAAATTATGGTTTAAAATTGTTCTTAATATCATTCTTTGTGTTATGAACCTCCATATAGTTTCTGAAAAATATTGTTTTTTAATAGAATTTTTTTAACATTAAAAGTAGGAAAAAAACGCAATTTTTCTAAAAACTTTTGCATTTAAAAATCTAACAAAATTCATTTTCTTTTCCAATCAGTTTAACTGAGGTTCAAAACATCTAATAGTTAATGCAGAATTTAATTCTCAAATCATGTTTCAAAAAATTATATCAAACTTCAGTTATCACTGTTTAAATGAAGTTTCATGTGCCAAAAACACGATTTCTTAGGTAATGAGTTTAAAGTATGCAAATTTATTTTCAGAACAAAATAGTACTTGAAACTAATAAAATAACCCTCTAGTCTTCAGATGATATCATTATCTTGCAAAAATTCCAATTAGAGTTTATATTAAAGCAAAAAAACTATAAACACATTTTACCTATTTTTAGGATATTTCAAATGTGTACTTCTTATTGAACACAAATTCTTTCATACTCAAATTGAAGTTTCATTTAAATTTGTACAAAATAGTAACATTTATAACGTAACATTATAAAATAAGAACAATTAATTAAATCATTCTGTATAGTTTCAATTAAAAAAAACATATCTCTAAAAACATATATGCCTTTAAATGTAAGTTCTTGTTTACTGAAAAGATATACTGCTTGGTTGAATAATTGCATGAAGGGTCTATTCAGAGAGTTACCTTTTTTTTTTTAAATTCACTATATCCAGCACTACTCCAAACGCTCTTTTTAATTATGATAATCAAACATGGCCAACAAAAAGTTTTTGTAAATATGTGCTCCTCCATGTTTTAAAATGACTTTCGATTTGGAGGTATTTTTAGAAACGATGAACCTTTTCCCTACCCCTTTCATTTTCACCCACACTGATTTTTAAGCAGAGCCAATCAGCTCATTGTATTCTGAAGGGCAGCCGAAGTTGGAAAATTCCTGAGCTGGCTGCCCTGCTACACATTACATGGAGACAAGGCTCTAATTGGTTACCATGGCAACATCGCAGACAAAACGCGTTTCAGGAACACTGTTTGGAGGAAAATCACCTTGATTGGAAACGTTTCTCATGAACTGAGTAATGAGGCAAGAAGTTTGTTTTTTATCGTATTTTTTTACACTTACCGTAGAAATTGAATCTTCATTTTAGAAAATTGTAAAATACATAATTTTAGTTTTGAACTAATAAATTTAGATGAAGCCCGGCTGTACTGGCTGTAGTGCACGAACCGCCACTGAAAAGGACTTAAAACTTGTAAGATCATTCGATGCTCGTTTGTCCAAAACTATACTTTGATAAACATAGGTACTGGTTGAAAAAAACATTCTCTTGACTATCGACTATTGTTCCTTTCCCTCTTTAAATTTTTAAATATCTCCGTGATCGAATTTTTTAAAAAATCTTTTTTAAGAAAGCTATTTTTTACTTCAAATACATTGTGTAACTTATCAAATCAAAGGTATTGGTCAAAAGATTACCAAAATACATTACTAGCAAGACTTGCTAAACAAAACATTTAAATAAATTCGAAATACATCTAAAATTACTATTCGCTTGTTTCATCACAAAAACATTTTATTCTGATTTCATTAAAATATATATTTTCTGCTTAAGTCTTGCTTCTAAGTCATGTTTAGGATTATGTGTTGCAAAAAAAAATTGTTTTAGATACTTTCTATTTGATGTTAAAACATGGAATTTAACTGAGTTTAAAACACACATTTTTTAACCTAATAGTAGTACCTAATGTTTTCGTATATTATTATTGCAATCTTATATCTCATTCATATACTATAAACATTTTGTTTAAGATGTATTTTTTCCCCATTTCAGAATGTGGTGGACATTAACAGGGAACTTTGGCAACATGCTTCCTATAGATTGGTCAAAGTCTTACACTCGAAAAATGCAAATCAACTGCCTTAATTTAAATGAAAAAATGGTAAATATTTTTTACATCATATGCATTTTAAAATTAAGATTATTTTCCTACAAAAAAAAAAGGATATCTTTCATTTCAAATTTTCTACTAAAGGAACGTGAATCTGGGGACGAGTTGGATGCCTCAGATGATGAAGTGGCCAAAGATTTAGATCTGCATTCTCTCATAATTTCTAGTTTACAACAAGAGCCTATGTTTACAGCCGAGCAAGTTTTGGAAGAAATTGAAGAAATAATGCAGGTATGTTACACATTTAAAGCTAGCTATGCACATTTTTAAGCTTATGTTGAAAGTATTTAATACATTGTATATTTTTTTAACATTGCTGTGTGGAAATATATCTACCTAAACATTAGGAACAGTTATAAGTCAAAATCTAGCTGTGGAAAACCGGACTGATAACTCAGAAGCCAAATACCTGCTTAACCAGGGCCAGATTCGGAAATAGTGTCTCGTCTACAACAATGCTATACACTGTTTCAATATTTATATACAATATCTGTTTTCATAGTAAAATGGAGGAGAAACTCTGTCCATCATGGTAAATTGTCTTGTATCTGTTGCCCAGCTACCTTGTGGTTAAGTGTTAGTAGATATTTTTTGTCCTAAGTAAAGACCCTACAATGGATCATCAGTCAATGTGAAGGAGAAGACATTAGAATGTTGCTTATGAGTCATTCCAAGCCAGATCATCCAGGCTCGTCACCCCACCTTCTCAGATTTGGCTGAAACTTGGTACATGGTAACTTTAGACAAATATAAGAACCCGTATTTTTTATTTTTGAAATATTGACTTTAGTTTGAAAATTAAAGAATTTCAAAAATTTTACGTATTTGAGGTATTACCTTTCGGTTACACTGCATACACAATGACGCGTGTTTGCATTAATCTTGCTACTTACCACAATTATCGAAATAAAAACCTAAAATTTTTCATACTTGCTAAGAATTTAATGCAGATTCCAAATATGGTTTGCAAAATATAATTGAGTTCTTCTAAAGGGATGGAAATTGAGCTAAAAGTCGAAAAAGTACATGTTCAGAAATCATAAAATATGCTTGATTTATACTCTTATAACTTTTTTCTGCCATTTTTGAAAATTTTTTGCTTTATGTCATTTTAAAGAGCATAAAATTTCCTATAAGAATGTGATATTTTTAAAGTGGGTTATTTTGTTTTTAACCCCCCCCCCCCCTCTCCCAATTTCATTTTTTACTTCTATGCTTCATTTGGGTTCAGAAAATTGTTGACAACTACAACAGTAAAATTATTTAAAAAAAATAATAATAAATTAATGATTCTTTTTAAACAGATACTTACAAAAGAAAGAGATATACCATTTTAAAACTAATTAGAAGTATATTTAATGCATTTTAGGGAGGGTTATATGATCACACTTTTCACCGAAATGATTTTCAGTGAGAAAAATTGTATGGTAGGTACAATAAAATAAATTATATTTTAAAAGTAAAAAAGTAACTTCCACATAAATAGAAATTTGTTAAAGAACAGTTAATTAGAATAATATATTTATATCAAGAAAAATATAAATTAAAGTACTTTGTTTACTATTTGATAGTTATATTAGGAAGTCAAAAGTACCTCATTTGTTAAGCCACTTATTCCGTTTAGACATAATTTTCTTTTCACTCTTAGATGTTAGTTTATATTGTATTCTTCCAATCTGAGTATTAAGTTCTGGAACATCGACAGTACAAAGAATGTTTCTGAATGGAACCCAACAAGCATTGTTTTTGCTCATCATCACTGGAACTATTCTCAGCATTTCCTAAGTCATCACCACAATATCCTACGAGTAGTTTCTTCCTACAATTGGAGCACAGTTTTTGTCCAGGAACTAATAGAATACCAGATAATACTCTTACATATCTAGCCATTTGCAAGGAAATAGTTTGTAGGCAAGTTTTAATAGGCCTTTTATTTATCTTTCTTGGATCAGAACATATTCTAAACTGATTGCCATAATACTGGATCAGTGTTGAATAGTGGTATGAACAAACGCTTGTATTTGAATGCAGAGTAAGCCCTTCTGCCCTCAAACATAGTATCTCACGTTCTTCATTAGAAAGTTCTTTAACAATATTGTGAAATATATTTTTGTATGACACTCAGAATTTTTAAAAAGACCCACACTGCACTTTTCATAAACGTTTGAAGACATGTCTTTCCAGCATAACATTCCTACAGAAAATGAAGGAGATTCTACCAAAATCTCTAGACAACAACAAATAAACATAGTAGCAAAAAAAAAATCAAATCATGAAAACAACGGTAGCCTCTCAATCAGGTGGTACCATAACTTTTTTTTTCCACACATTCTAACACCCTTCCCACCCTCCCCAAAAAATAGAATCATGATTCCAATGAGTAAACAAAAAGCTTGCTTTAAGTAATATCCCACCCAAAATGTTAAAGGTTGTTCTTTGAAGAAGAGGGGGGGGGGGGAGTTGTTATGGGTTTATTTCCCTTTCAGGGACAGGGTGGTCAGAGATAAGGAGACACAAATCCTCACTTTATATTTCCTCCTACTGCAATAAGGGGAAAATATGCTGTTTGTGAATTACCCTGTATTGCCATGCCTTTGTAGGAAATGGATAGCATTACAAAGGCTAACTATAGTGATGACATAAGAAGGACAACTTGGAACAAGAGAAAACAAACATAAGTTGGTTATTAAAGCACAAAATTGTATTTTTATTAAATTCCATAAATGGAACATGTCTGAAATTATTTATGAAAATTAATAAAGGTAACACTTCTATTAAAGTATCGCATTGAAATAATTGCAGATATCCTAAACAAACATACATAAAAGGCCCAATACATAAAAAGCCTATTTAAAACTTGCCTACAAACTATTTCCTTGCAAATGGCTAGATATGTAAAAAGTATTATCTACTATTCTATTAGTTCCTGGACAAAAAATGTGCTCCAATTGTAGGAAGAAACTACTCATAGGTTATTGTGGTGATGACTTAGGAAATGCTGAGAATAGTTCCAGTGATGATGAGCAAAAACAATGCTTGTTGGGTTCCATTCAGAAACATTCTTTGTACTGTCGATGTTCCAGAACTTAATACTCAGATTGGAAGAATACAATATAAACTAACATCTAAGAGTGAAAAGAAAATTATGTCTAAACGGAATAAGTGGCTTAACAAATGAGGTACTTTTGACTTCTTAATATAACTATCACATAGTAAACAAAGTACTTTAATTTATATATTTCTTGATATAAATATATCATTCTAATTATCTGTTCTTTAACAAATTTCTATTTATGTGGAAGTTACTTTTTTACTTTTAAAATATAATTTATTTTATTGTACCTACCATACAATTTTTCTCACTGAAAATCATTTCTGTGAAAAGTGCGCTCAAATAACTCTCCCTAAAATGCATTAAATATACTTCTATTTAGTTTTAAAATGGTATATCTCTTTCTTTTGCAAGTATCTGTTTAAAAAGAATCATTTTTTTTTTTTTTTAAATAATTTTACTGTGGTAGTTGTCAACAATTTTCTGAACCCAAATGAAGCATAGAAGTAAAAAATGAAATTGGGAGGGAGGGGGGGGAGTTAAAAACAAAATAACCCACTTTAAAAATATCACATTCTTGTAGGGAATTTTATGCTCTTTAAAATGACATAAAGCAAATTTTTTTTAAAAATGGCAGAAAAAAGTTATAAGAGTATAAATCAAGCATGTTTTATGATTTCTGAACATGTACTTTTTCAACTTTTAGCTCAATTTCCACCCCTTTAGAAGAACTCAATTATATTTTGCAAACCATATTTGGAATCTGCATTAAATTCTGAGCAAGTATGAAAAATTTTATGTTTTTATTTCGATAATTGTGGTAAGTAGCAAGATTAATGCAAACACGCGTCATTGTGTATGCAGTGTAACCGAAAGCTAATACCTCAAATACGTAAAATTTTCGAAATTCTTTAATTTCCAAACTAAAGTCAATATTTCAAAAATAAAAAATACAGGTTCTTATATTTGTCTAAAGTTACCATGTACCAAGTTTCAGCCAAATCTGAGAAGGTGGGTTGACGAGCCTGGATGATCTGGCTTGGAATGACTCTTATATTTGTAGGCAGCACACAACTTAAGGTTCCTGTAAATGGAAATTATCTGAACTGTTCTGTCTATAAACTTAATTTTTAATCTTAAGGTTGAGAATTCTTTCAATAAAACTTTTTTTTTTTTTTTTATTACAGAAAACTGAAAATTGCAGACATAAAATATCTCATTACTGCAATGTTCCGACGTGTTTTTGTGTTGAATTTGAGCGGACATATCTCAATCCCAGTATAACTTTTTTCAACAAGTCTGTGACTTATCATAAAAGTTTAATTTAGAGTTATTAGTGGATAACTCTAAATGCCTGTTAAAACGTATAAGAGAGGCATTATGATTTTAAGTAGTTAATAAAGAATATCAAATTAGTGAAGTTACATGCATTAATTCAAAAGAACACAAAGAATAGAGTCCTAGTGAATAACTTTCCCTAGATTCTAGCAAATGAAGTATACATAGGAAATTTGTATATACTTAAAGAATTGTTTCTAAACGTACTATTACTACAAAATATATAAGTTTTCTAACTGTTAGAATATCGTTAAATAAATTTTTTTCCTGAAATTTGCATTTTGTATTTTTATCAGTGAATTTTAAAGTGTCAATATTTGAGAAAAATAATCTTCATTTGCTTATAATTATGTAGGAAGATGAAGTTCCTGTTGATGAATCTCCAGATGAAGATGAGACAACCACTGAACAGAACGAGAAGAATCCAATTTCTTCCATTCTCTATGAAGAAAGTAGGTTGAAATCTGAAATTATGCTCTATAAAATAATTTATTCTCAAGTTATTTGAAAAATAATGTTAAAAGTTTCTATGAAATAATTTTAAGCCATTAATTTCTTATAACTTTTTCTAATGAATATTGTTCTGGCTTTTAAAAAATGTTAATCTGCTTATGTATTTAATAGGTGTGTACATTCTAAACGTAATGTTTGCAATTTTATTGCTTATTTTCTGTTATTGATTTGACTTTTATCGACAAGGTGTTTTGCTTGCCTTTTTGTTAATTATTAACATTTTGTAAAATCAATTTCTAGTTTCATAATCAGTTTTCTCATTTGTAGTTAAAATTACACTACGCTGTGGCATGCACGCTATAGCCGTGAATTACATTCTTCTGTAATGCTCATTTCATTGGGGGGTGTTACGATGCAATAGTCACTGGCGCTATTTCAAGGTATACACCTGTCAGACATGGTACAGTTTTGCTGAAACATTAATTTCAGCTCTTTTTTGGCTGAAATTTCTATCATTCCTGACATCGATTCAAATCTGTATTACAATTTTATTGAGTTTACTTACATGACTCGCAACCACGGAACCTGCTACGTTCAAACTTCCGATCATAGGTAAAAGTTTTCAGCATTTTTGAGGATTATATTTTTAGGAGGTATTTTTTTATTTTCAACTATGGACAGTTACGGTAGTGTCTTAAGGGGAAAGCTCCACTTGAGTTCATGTTTTTCAACAGCTAACAAAGAATTCAAAACGGAACTTGCATACGTTCAGACTTCCCCAAAAAGCACCGATGGAATAAGTATTTTTCTTTACTGTCATAGCCTCTATCGGCATTATTGATGTTGGTATGTGATTGCCATTTTGCTGAGCGTTACGGGAATGAAATGGCCGCTACTCCCATAATTATAGAGGGCAAAATCGCCGAGAATCCTGTTGTTTTGTGATGATAATTTTCGTCGGATGTTACGCCGAAGTAAATCACTGACGCTATTGCAGAATTTTGCATCTGTCATAGTGTCAGACATGGTACAGTTCAGCTGAAACTTCGCCGATTTTATCTATCTTTTTTTTTAGTGAGATTTCAATCTTTCCTTAAATTGATATAAATCTGCATTACAATTTTATTGGGCTTGCTTGCAAGTCGTGGAACCTACGTACGTTCAGACATCCCCAAACCTCCCATGTCATTATCACTTTTACTGGCAATTTCCAACCTCTATCGGCGTTATTTACGTTGGTGCCTGCTGATTATTTTCTCTGAGCTTTACAATGACGTAAGGACTGCTATTACGGATTTGCGCTACTACGGCGAATGCCATTGCCGAGATTTACGTTGTTGTGATGTTCATTTTCGGCACGTATCACGCCCGCCTATATAATAGCGACTATTCTGTAGGTTTGCACCTCTATAATTATCGCTATCGACGAAATTTACGTGGATGTGATAATAAATTTCATAAAGTGTTACATCAATATAATTGCCTCTATTGCAGCGAGTTCCACCGATGTATCGAGTGCTAATGCTGACGTTTACGTTGGTGTGATTGTCAGTTTGCCGACTTTGCTTCAATACGATTGCTGAAATGAGCGCAATCGGCGTGGCCGCTATCGCCGATTGATGTAGTGGTAATTTTCACCTAGGTTTAAGTCGTTCTAAAGCAACTATTGCCTAAATTTGCTACGCCATTTTGGTATCGTACGTCTAGGCTTCCGTTGATAGTTGCTATGTCCTTGATTAGTGTGTATGTGTTGAACGGTTTCGCCGTTTGGTTTGAATCGGTAGAGAATTATTAGAATTTTAATTTTGTGCAAGAAATTTGTCCCAATTGCCCAATTTTACTGTATATCCCTATTTTAAATTGTAATTTTAACTGCTGTTGTATGTATAATTGTTTATTTTATCTTGAAAAAAAGTTTTGCATTTCAATTATAGATATAAGTAATAGTTTAAGAGTTTAAGCCATTTGCTTTATATAACTGTTTAAAATCGTCTTATGAAAAAATTTTGTAAATATTTAGCTTGGGTACTGTGCCTAAACAGTGCCTGCAGCTGAATTTAAACAAAAAAAAGAAAATTGCAGAAGATGAAATTAAGCAATTTGGATTGTGAAATTATACAAACTGAAAAGAAAATGAAAGTGATGTAACTATGCCTATCCACCCACATTCGAAGACAGTTTTTTTAAATACACAAATTGATATTTAATTTTTTTACCCATTTTATTTGATGCATAAAATATAAAAATAAAAAAAAATTATATTATGAAAAGTTTTTAAAGTAGTTATTGATTTTTTCAATTTTTATTAAAATTGTAAGTATTAGAAAACAAAAATAGTTCACACAATACAATGTAGAATATTTGTTGAATGTTTCATCCACTTTGATATGATTTATGGTTTGTTATTATTTGTAAAATTTTACTTAGGAAATAGCTTACTAAATCTGAAATTTTTATACTGGAGTCCTCATTTCTTGATATTAGACAGTAAGCAATGAAAAAAGTGTGATTTTAAAGTATAATTTCACCTGCATCATATTTTTTTTTATGATAAGTCTGAATGTTGTTTTACTTGAAAGTTTATTACATATATTTTTTGGCGATAACTTATAATCAAGGACAAAATTTGGTGTTACAGGGAAATGTGAGGGAATTTCAAAATAACTTTTTTGTGGATACCCTGCATATTGTGTGTGCTAATTTTTTGCACTCTGCTTAAACATGGCACGAAAATGTATAATCGTATGTGCAGTTCAAGTTGGTTAAAAAAGCCATAGTATAATTCATAGTTGTAAGCTTACAGGTTGGATCCACATTTTGCACAATGTACTTTGTATGCCAATAAAAATAAATTGGAATTTTTTTTAATGCACTTGTGTTGGTAATGCATCCTTGAAAAGTGCTTGTAAAGTCCCTGAATTTTTTTCTTCTTCAAGTGTACAAACCACATCATTCTAATGAGTTGTATTGTTAAAATGATAAAAAAATTTAAAACTAACTGAGTAGCCCCGCTCTGCTGGGGACGCGTTGAAATGCATAGGAGTTTACATTCAAGAATACATAGAAAAGATGTAGTAAAGTATATTTGGCAATTTTTTTTCATTTAACGATCAGAAAAATCGTTAAAATCAAAAAGACGGTAACTAAAAGAAAACTAAAACATAAATAATAGTAAAATTAAGTTAAAAATGTTTTTATTAAGGGTAATCTTCTGTTAGGCAGTTACCAGTTGGAGCAAAATCTAGATCTTTAAACCATATAAATGGCGCGTAAATGTATCGCCATTTTTATATGTAGAAATTATAAACTATTGAAAGTTTTTAGTTTAGATTATTTAGGCCTTCTTTTTGGTGATTTTTTTGGCTTATACCCGGCAAACGGATTAGTACCAAATTAAGTTAAAATATAAATAATTATAAAATTAAAATATAACTGAAAATAAAAAATCGTTGCGAAAAACCGCTTTTATTTGTAAAAAAGCACCAATAAAATGTCTTATATATAGTAGGGATGAGCCATATTTTAATAACAGTTAAAAGTTATTGATACTTAAACTCACGCGAATTAACAGTTACCTAATTTTCTAAGTAACAGTTATTCATTTATTATAAATGCAATAGATGGCGCTAGTATGTCCATATATTTCTGTTATTGAAGATCATAATATCAGAATCACGAAATAAAAATATATTTTTCTAATAACGGTGATTCGGAAAAATATATTTTTCTAATAACGGTGAACGGAAAAATATATTTTTTTATCGTGATTCTGATATTAGGATCCTGGTCGTTATTCCTGGAATAACTAACTGTATCCATCGAAATATCTTGTCTGAATGGATTAACGTGTCCGATTGGTATCAGTTGATATTGACATAATTTTCAATAAAAAGTAGATATAACTGTTATAAGATATTGACAGAAGTTTTTGTATTGGAATAACTTTTGGACCATTCTTTGTTAGCGCTGCTTTTCAAGATGGTATTTTAAATTTCGTTTCGATTTTTTTTTTTTTTTTTTTTTTCGTTGATTTTTGTTAGTTCGTTATGATTTGATGCACATTATGAGTGGTAGGGTGAAGAGGAATGTGCGTGGGGGGGGGGAGTATCTGACGCAACATTCTTTGGGTTTAAATGACAGAGATGGGGGAAAGAAGGTGGGGGATTAGGATTAAGGAAGAAATGCATGCGTGTTTTAGCGGAAGGCTCTTTTTTTTTATGTTACCAGAATTCCTTTGGTGGGAGAGGTTTTGAAAGTTCAATCGCATTTCATTTCAGTCTTCTTATGAGACTTTTAAAGACTCGCTGTGTTTCTTTCGTATTGGTTGGAGGTAAGAAAATTGTTCGCTATTGTTTTGGAATAAGAAAATGATACTATATATAAAAAATAAAGAGAGCGTAGGATTTGAGTTTTTCCTTTTGATGGAAAATAAATTATGTTCTTTTCCTTGTAAAGCAAGCTTCTAATTTCAAATCGATATAATCAAAAGATTGTGTAGTAAATTTGGAGCGTAGTTAAATAGGTTTTAATATTAAACAAAAATTTGTTTATACATATATTTTTTATATTTAACGCATTACCTGAGAGGTTTTTAATTTTTTTATGATCATTTTTCAATTTGAACTAAATAAAGGGAATTTATTATTTTTAAAATTGCTTTTCTTGATTAATTATGAATTGAATTTTTTAAATAAACATGACATTCATCTTTTTTAGTTTGATTAACTTTATAATATTTGAATTTTACTTCAAATTTTTTATTAAAAATATTTTTATTCGGGTTTAATATCGTAACTTAAATTTATAATTTTTGTTTATAAACTTTTATTTCATGAATTTATGTATACATAAATGTGGTCGTGACGGCACAATTATTTATAAAATACATAATTTCTGTAAATAGTTTTAACGCGCCATAATTAATTTACAATAATTTCAAAAATATAGTTATTGAAATAATAATATCCCTATATTTAAAACATATATTTTTTATACTTCAAAGATTCCTCTGAAAATGTACATTTTTCTCACAATATTACATAAAATTTATATGTAAGTAATAATTTTAAAGCCTGTGCACGTAAAATGTTTCAAAATGTGTTTTCATTTAAAAATCACTTTCATTTTATATGTATCAGTTATGAATTATGTTGTATTGTAAATTCTTTCTCCAATTTATTGTTAAATCATAAAAATAAAAAAATAAAAAAACAAAATTCTTATAAAATAACCTCAAAACTATAAATGATTTCTTTTATTTTGATATTTTTACAAATTTATATTGAAAGATGTTCTAATTTAAAATCGATTAACTGATATCTAAAGAGAATGTTGTAGAAAAACAGGTATGTTTTATTTATTCCATGTATTTATTTTTATTTACCTTTTACTTTAAAAATAACGGATAACGGTTATAATATTTCGTTATTTCCTAATAATTTTAATGTAACTGCAGTTATTTAACAATAACTGTTAAGCTCATCCCTAATATATAGTACATCTGAACCAAATAAGTTTTGTATTCTTAAAAAAAATTTTACAGAGTAGTCCCATACCCAGCCCCTTACCAACATCTTAAACAGGACCAAAATAAAACACCAAAAAATAAAATCATATATGAAATACTGTGTTTCTGTTGTAAATTGTAAGATAGTCTGGTGTAAATAATAAAACATGTGCAATACAAAAAAAATGTATTCAAATCTAGATTAAATAATATAGAACTTGGATACACAGTACAAAAACACTGTACAAAAAATAAAAACAATCAAAAGAAGGAATTTTGATATTCTGTTTAAAGGAAACGTATAAATATTTACCTGGAAATAAAAAAAAATTAACAATATCGTAATGACTTGGAAGTTTTGAGTGAGTTTCAATAATTTTTTTACATTCAGATTATTAGCATTACGCTAAAATCGCGCATGCGCAGAGCGTCGATTTACAGCAAATGTATGGAAAATTATAATAATATTTTAATTGTTTATTGTACAGATGATTGTAATACATAGAAATATTTAGAAAAATAAGGGGACATATTAAAATAGCTTTTGGTTTTATTCTGATGCAATAAAAAATATTGTTGCCATTCCAAGAATTTTTTTTCATGTTATTAAATTTTAATCAAAGCAACTTTTAATCAAATTTAAAAGTTGTTCTCTACAATCTCCATGTACTAAAGCTTCTATGTACTGAATTTCATACTTTTAGGTGCAAAACTGTGGTTTTGTGTAAGGTTCAGACATACAGACAACTCAGTTTTATATATATATATAATGTATTATTTTATACGTGCAGTCTCGCTGTACATTTAATTTAAATTTAACCCTTTTTTGTTTATAAATGCTCCGTTTTTACTTCATGTAACCTTTCTTTCTAGAATTGAAAACTCTGAGCAATTCCCAATTAAATGAGGTTTACTTGGAGTTGGAGAGAATGATCCAAGAAAATTCTGAAGTTTTGATTCAAGAGCTAGCTTTGCGAGATGAACTGGAATTCGAAAAGGAGCTCAAAAACACTTTCATTTCATACCTACTTACGATACAGAATAAAAAAAGACAACATAGCACTGAAAAGAGAAGGGGGCGATCTGCAATGGGGAACAGCACCGATGCTAAGGTAAAAAGTTATTGTATTTATAGAAAAGATATAAATGTCACACTATAACTTCATATTGCAAAAGGTCTCTACAATGTAATATGATTTGAAATGCTTTCATTTGTTTAAAATGGTGTATTAATATATATGTACTGTTGCCACTTTCAATGAAAAAGTGTCTCTGTTTAAGATTTATATTAACATTTGAACAATAAAATCAGACTAGCTATATGATAAAACTATCACTTAAAAGTAAGATTTTAAGACTTGTGTTCTCTTTTAGTGTATGTATTGTGTCAGTGTATTTAAAATATTATGCCTCCTAGAAGATCACCATTTTTTTTTAATTTAACAAAAAATTGCATATAATAATGTTGGGTGATTTTTTTTTTTCATTACTTAATTTTATAGATTTTTTTTTTTTTTTTTTTTTAAATTTATAGTTAAATTTTAAATATTTTGTTGTGTTTATAAGTCTTTAAACAACTTTTACATTCTAAAGAATTAACAAGTGCATTGCACTGTAGTGACTATTCTATTTATTTAATTGCATACAGCTTAAAACATTTTGTTTTCCTTTCAGTTCCTTACAACTGTCATTCCTTACAGTGTTGAAAATGGACCACCAAACAATCGTACCTTACAAATTTTGATTAAAAGTAGGTAGATTTTATTATTTTAAAGTTCCATGCCTCAAAGATAAGCTATCAATTCAATGAAAATTAAATGGACTTTACCATAGTTTATCTCTAAGAATGTTCTTTAGCCACATTTTCTAACACTATCTTATTAAATTGTTAACAAAATACGCTCCTTAAGAAAATTCTTTAAATGAAATGCCTAATCTTGTTATTTATTATTTTTATGTTACTTAAATTTGTAATAAGGATTCTTTTTAAATTTATAAAAAAATGCAATAAAAGATTACAGTAACATATTATTAATTGATTTGGTGTTTTAAGTGCAATAACAAATCGATATTCATGCTACTTTCAAAGAACCTTGCCTATTCGTCAATTGAAAAATGTATTGTAGTTAAATTTAAAATTATGTGTTATGGTGAGACATTTAAATAAAAGCAAAATTATTGACAAAATTTATTTTATTGCTGACAATAAGGAGGTAAATTGTTAATAACCTACCTTGTAAACAATTTTTTTATGAAAATTAAACCTTTTTGTTTATGTCATGATTTCTTATTTTAAAAAATTACAATGTATTAAGTATTTTATTATAAAGTATGTTTAATTCAGTTTTGCATACTTTCAGTTCTTAAGGCAATCAATGAAGATAATCCAGCTGTACCTGCTCTGCTCACAGATTATATTCTTAAAGGTAATTATAATTTTTCATTCAATATCTGTGAAAATAAGTTTCTCTATATAAATGTTATCAGAAGCATCTTTAAATTCTATCTCAATGTGATTTTTCCATTAAATGGCGAAAATCCATAAAATTCAAAATTTCTTATAGTTAACTAACTTCTTTTGCATTCTAGCTGTAAAAAGATACTCTTTCCAGTTACTTGTTTGCCTTGTATAGTTTTCTGCGCTACGAAATATGTTTGATCTTATTATGTATGAATTGTGCAGTTCATGAATTTCTGAAAGAACACATCCACTTTCAACTTAATTTTCAGTCAAATTTTTATATCTTTTAAACTATGGAGTTGTCGCTTTATTTACTCTTGAAATTTGTTCTCCAAAGATTAACCATTCTCTTACATGTAGTAGTTGATTTATTTTTGTATTGAGAATACACATTCTTCGTGTGAAAAAAAAAAATATTGATCTTATTTTGCGGGGAGGTGGAAAGATCTATATCATACAGCAGGATAACATTACACTGACCACCTTACTGTGATTGGCTCTATAAATCCATGACCCTTGAGAAGCTATTTTCTTTTAATACTCTTACATTCAATTCATACAACAAAATTTCTATTTCAGTTCTGTGTCCAACATGAAGCTCAATGTGACCATCAGAATTGCTGTATTTCACCCAGTATCTACTTAGTGTGTTCACTATGTCTTCAAGAAAAGAAGTGTATGTCTAATACTAAATGCATTCACTGTCAAAATCTTGTTACCACCAGTTGTAGTTAGTGATATTTTTTTTTCTTTGTGGGAAGAAGAGGCTTCAATGATAGCTTTAACAGCTTTTAATCATAGTTACTACTTTTCGAGTTATTATTAATACAACATCTTGCATACATTGGAGCTTATATAACATTAGAATTTTGCACCATTTGAAATAAAAATAAGTAACCTCGTATGTATGAGATTTATTTTTAGAACAAATAAATTATACAGTATGTAAATATGCCTAAATAGTTAGGTAACATAAAATCTCAAGCATATTACTTTAAATTTCCAGTAAAATGTTTTAGTTGATGAAATTAAAAAAAATTGTGTGTAGTTACAAAGCTTTATTTTTATTTCTTTGTTGTGAAGGTTGTGTTATTAAAAAAGTGTGTTGCCCATTTTTATAAATAATTTGATATTTTACTCTTGTACTGGTTTATGAAGGATCTGATTTTGTTGACTTAACATTTTCATGTGTAGAAAAATTTTCATTTTAAATGATTCAGCATATGAATAGTGACATTAGTAATTCTTGTTTATAGTAAAAAAAATACTTACCTTCAAGTAAATACTTTGAAAAAACCGCAATTGCTCTTTTATGCGTTAGGTTTCTATAACTAATCATGACTTTTATGGTTTTGTGTGTGAGATACAACTAAATCCAATACTAGTTTATTGAAAGAAAAATCCTGAGCAAAATAATAGTTTTGATTTTTTATTGAAGTTGAACATGTTTTCGAAATATTCTTTTTTGTCATATAACTCATATTTTGCTTAATATTGTTTGCATCCCATTATTAATATAACTACAATAAAATTATATACTGATAAAAAAATTAAATTTTATTTGGTAAACTTTCCGCAGGTTACAATGAATTTATGTACAAAAACCTTCTACTCATGCGTAGACACAAATTGTAATTGTCTGAACTTGATCTGATTATAATCTGAAATGACTGATAATGCATGCATTTTTGCAATCCATGAATTGTATAAAATAAGTCAACTTTATTAGTACCACTTTTGAAATTGAAACTGGGACGTTTATTAATGCTTAATAAAAACTTTCCCAATACTCATACTAGAGCATTTTGATTTGAATGCATAGATTTATTAATTTATCAACTTTTAGAGATAATTCCCTTAGGAGTGTAGTGATGTAAACTTAAAATTATATGATATTCAGAGTTATTTATGTGCAATATAAAATATTCATCGGGTATAAAACAGTTTTGTCTGAAATATGACTACCAATAAGTTGCGAGACAGCTTTTAAATTTTAATATTTTATGTTCTTATAATCGAAGTAAAAAAAAAATCTATAAAATTTACAAAATTAATTTATTAAACAGTATTCAAATTTGATTTTTCACTGTATCCTCTACACGAATTGTTTTTTGTTAGCGCGTGTTAGATATAAATAAAATGTCTCTTGGTTATAACGAAGTTGAATATATATTTGTGTAGTGATTTTTATAAATTTTATTTCTGTATGTAAGTGTAAGTATCAATGTATGTATATGTACATAAGATATTATTTATTGCTCCGTTTAGAGTTTGTACTATTCATCTGTGTTACTCAGAATATTTTTTTTTTTTTTAAATTAATATTGGTTTTATATGCTCGTAAAATTATTTCAATATGCACAAAATACAGTGAAGTCTTATTTTAAAAGATGCAATTAACATTTTTTTGTGCTCAAAATATAATTACCTATGTTTTCATAATTATTAAAAATTTCCTTTCTCAAACATTTTTTTAAACTTACACCTCTTATTATTAACTTATTTATTGAACTTGTTTCTAGATTTTATTGTAATATAATTTTACTTTATATATAAAGTTTATAGAATTAATTCCAATGAATAATTGAAGTTTATACAGTATAATATGCTTATGAATTCAGTAGAAAAATTATGTTAAACATTGTGCAACAATAATTAGAGTGGTTCAGTTAAGTTGCAAATGAAAGAAAAATTGGGATTTATTTTTTATACCTATAGAGATGTGCTAATCGAATACATATTTATTTTTCATTTATTTTTTTTACACATTTTTAAAGCTGGTTAGCTTTTAAACCATGTGTAAAATACTTGTATAAAGTTCATATATTTATTTTATAACTTATTTTTAGTGATACATTAACATTCACTATTTGAATTTTCTAAAGATGTAAGCTTTCTGCAGCTAATGTTGTTTCAAGTTTCAGCATTGCAGCTATAAAGCATTGCTCATGAAATATGACTGTGCCAATTTTAAAATATCTCATTTTATCTTATAATGGAATTTCTTTAACGAAGGATGCTTCAAATTTGATGGACAAATGTAAGGAAATATTAATCACATAATATTCCCTAATTTGTTTCAACTGTTGTATAAAATGTGAAACTGTTTCCAATGTGTGATTAATAATTTATTGTACCATGACATTTTATTGTTGCACTTATCGTTTTATTGAACTCCAGTGTGCTCATGTATTATTTATGTACAAATACTACATTAATACTGTTCTCCTAACATTATTATGGAAGTGTAATTAAAGAATCCCTAAGCATATATTGTTTCTTTACTTATTCATTATAATTTGGTAAACTAAACATTAAATCAAAATGTCATTACATTTTTGAATTCACAACTGGTGGTTAGAATATCAGGCTCATGATCAGAGGATTGTGGGTTCGGTTCTCGACAGCCGCTACAGATCGGTATGTACCTAATGGAGGTTGGTGCACATTAAACATGTCCTGGCCTCAATGTCCTCTTGTTAGGGTCGGTGAGAGGGGCTTATACTAGAAGATTTCAATCTCGTATTCTTCTAGGTATGATCATGGCGTTTATGATATCACAGTTACATGATTTTACTTAAAATGTTTAGAAATCCATTGTATTTCCATGACTTATATCCATTTTTTTGCTCAAAATCATGACTTGATAAAATTTACCCATTGTCCAAATTCATGACTTTCCAGACTTTTGATATGTGTGGAAACCCTGCTTTTAGTTATTGCAATGAAGTTCACTATATATTTAAGGACTGTAAAATGTCAGTCGCTTGTGGCATATCACCCCCAAAATCACTTTTTTTAATTAGGTTGTATTTATAAAACTTTAAAAAGTAAGGTGTGGGCGTTTTAAAACTCATAATTCATAAACTATTTTGGTGGCCAATATAGTTTCAAGCTCAACATCACAATAGCTATAAATAAAAGTAATGTTTTCATACTTTGCCTAAATAACATTTTTCATTCTATAGAATGCCTAGGTATTATATAGAATGCCTAGGTATTATATAGAATGCCTGGGGAAAATATATGTTGTATGATGAAGGGGTAAAAGTGAAGAGGCTCTTCAGACAAACAGCAGATTTATTCGTTCCATTAGTTATAACTAGGTTCTTAAACCTAAACTAGAAGAGGTTACTTTCATGTCCTTCACCTTCACTCCCTAAATCATACTCCTCCGTCGGCGATGAAGTCGCCGCTAGGGGATTACGTTAAAAGCGCCCTCTATATCATTTAGGATGATACATATATGTAACTCAGGGTTGGTTGGTTGTATTCAGATTATCTGGCGCCATCAGCAACACGAGGGCTATAATGCGCCGAAACATTCGTCATTAGACAAGCCAACATACATTTACAAACACCCATGCCTAACACGGGACTCGAACCCGCAACCTCGCGGTCTAGAAGCCAGCTCGCTAACCATTATACCGTTTGGTCGGCATGTAACTCAGGGAAAATATATGTAACTCTCATATTTCATACTTTGCCTAAAAACGACAGGCATTCTTTAGAATGCTGGCGTTTCATACATTACTGGAACGATAAATGTGGTTTGTATTTTTTGGATAAATGCTGTTTTCGCGCACGTGTTTATTTTAAGTGTATTTTAGTTTTTTTATTTATATTTTAACTTAATTTCATTGCTATTTATGTTTTAATTTTATTTTAATTACGATATCGTGTTTTTGATTTTGGCGATATTTCTGATTGCAAATGAGAAAAATGACCAAAGAGCAATGTGTGAAGGGTCGCGCTCCAGACGCTAGTCTGTAAAAGAAGATATCGACCCTTTGTATAATAACAGCAAATACACGTTCCACCTTTACATTTTTCGTCCCGAAGTATCACCCAATGAAATCTATTTCCTATTCTGTCTTGGAGTCAATTTTATAGTAAAAATTTGGCGTTTCTTACTTTAGTAATCAGTTTATATAAATAAAAAAAAAATTAACTTCACACACACATAATACTCTAGAAACTTGCATCACATAAACGGTTAAGTAAGTCGTGCAGTTATTGAGATTTTAATAAATATACAGCAATTCAAAATTATATTTATCAGTATAATTAAATTTTAGGAATGCCCGTTCAGTACTCCAATAAGTTACTACTTATACAAACAGTCTATAATAATAAAACAAGCTGTGTGTCTGTCTATCTGTCTGTGGATCTATAGAAACCTACTTAAAATTGGAGTTGTGCTCTGAAATGTTCAACAAAAGAAGTTTTGGCTTTCTAATTTTATGTATGTCAAACAGAATGTTAAAATTTCAACTTGTTCTTTTTTAATTAATTTATTTTTTACAAAACGACTTCTAATAGGGCTACAGTTTTGAAATTTTCAACAACTGTAGTTTTTGTCTCCTAATTGGTTTTTGAAAAAGCAGAATTTTAAATTTTCATTTCGTTCTTTTTTAATTAATTTATTTAATTAATTAATAAATATTTTACAAAACGATTTCTAATAGGGCTACAGCTCTGAAATTTTCAACATAAGTAGTTTTAGCCTTCTACTTAGACTTTTGAAAAACAGAATTTAAAATTTTTATTTAGTTATTTTTAGGTTAATTTTTTTTTAAAACTAATTAATACATATTTTACAAAACGATTTCTAATAGGGCTACAGCTCTGAAAATTTCAACAAAAGTAGTTTTGGCCTTTTAATTGGACTTTTGAAAAACAGAATGTTAAAATTACATTTAGTTCCTTTTTAATTAATTTTTTAATTGATTAAAATATATTTTACAAAACGATTTCTAATAGGGCTACAGCTCTGAAATTTTCAACATAAGTAGTTTTGGCCTTTTAATTGGACTTTTGAAAAGCATATTAAATTTTTATTTAGTTATTTTTTAATTAATAAATATTTTACTAAACGATTTCTAATAGGGCTATAGCTCTGAAATTTTCAACATAAGTAGTTTTGACCTTCTAATTGGACTTTTGAAAAACAGAATTTCGAAACTTTATTTGTTTTTTAATTAATTGATTAACAAATATATTACAAAACAATTTCAAATTTAGCAACATTTCTGAAATTTTCAACAAAAATAGTTTTGGCCTTCTAATTGGACTTTTGACAAAAAGATTAAAATTTTAATTTGTTTTTTAATGAGTTTTTAATTAATATTTTCTCAAAAAGCGACTTCTAAATGGCCTAGAGCTCTGAAAGTTTCAACATAAGTAATTTTGACCTTCTAATTTTGCTTATTACAAACATCACGTGTTAATATATTCTTAAAGGGGTGTTGTATTATAGTTATTAAAGGGGAATTTTTTTATTGTTTCTCGACAGGGGAGAGGTTTCTACTATTAAGGCTTTACGCAGCAATTAGATTTTAGTGAATGAAGCGAGCTTATGCTTACGCAGCAATGAACCTTTCAACGAGTGAAGTAAGCTTGTGTTTATGTGTCAATGAGCTTTTCAGAGAACGAAGCAGCGAGCTCGATTTTGCGTTGTGATGAACCTTCCTGCGAGCGAAGCGCCAAAAATTGGGGCCTATATACCAATGACTGATTTCCGCAACGAGGTTTCCTCACAGCTGGCTAAAATATTGTACATGGTAAAATTTCGAGGCGAAGCACGGGTATTCAGCTAGTTAAGTCATATAAATGTCAACTAAAATTCTCCAACATGTTATTCCTGACCCGTTTACTCTTGAAAACGGGCGTGAAAGACTCTTCAAGGATGAACAACTGATTGTACCACTATCTGTACCATACAATCGCTAAGAAACACCCTACTACATGGACTCCAATGGTAACAATTTCCTTCCCCTCTTAAAAGAGAGACATTATACTAGCTAACATCCTATACAAAATTTTTAACCAAGAGGTGAAATTTAGCGAATTGTCCTGTTGTCCTCTTACAAAACCAGGTTACAATTCTGCAATTAAATAGAAAAACAAAAATTTACAAAATAGAGAACCAAAAAATATTTGAGAAACACCAACTACTAATCAGAAACCTCGCTGTAACGAGACAAACCGAAGATTTGCATCACCAAACGGAAGGACATTGTGACGTCACAGCTAACAGCGGTGCTTTTTGACGGGATCTTGATTTGTGAGTTTTTTGGCGCATTTTCTTTTCTTAATATTTAAATAACTAATTTCTTTAACGAACTTTTATTTCAATATTTCGAATAAAAAAATGCGGGAATGGTCCATTCCGAAAATTGCCTGTAAATTACCTTTAAATTTTTTTCTTATTTTTCGATTAAATTTTGAATTCTTTTAAGGGAAGAGTACTTTCTCCCTTCCGAATCATTGGGAAACCGGCACACTTCAAAAATCATAAATTTCTCTCGGGCATCAGCGGTCCCATTTGATTCTAGACTTAGCTGGTTCTGTATTAAATACTTTCATCTCAAGGGCTTCCTAGTTGGATTGCAAAAATACCAATTGAATGTGGAAAGAGGAAGTTTTGGATACCCTCCAGACAGAGAGAGGTCTAATTCCAACGTTGGCCTTCATGTACAGAAAAGCTTCTTTCAGTAATGGACAATTGCCGCAATTTTTAAATATGAGTGAAATTATAGTTTTAGTTACTATGCGTATAATTTTTTTATTTTTTTTCATATATACATAGTGCATGACTAGAAAGACAAAGGTAGGATGATTCTTAAAAAATTGAACTAAAAAATGCGAAAGGATATTTCAATTTCTTTTGTGCTAAAAAAGTATACTGTTCATTAAGTCCATAATATATATAGTATATTGTAGTGAAATTGTCCGCTTCTATATCAAGAACCCTTCGTTTTCGGGGAGACTTTCCAGGAATTGGAGCTGAAAAACATCTCTCTCTCCCTTCTTCTTTTCTTTTATGGCGGACAATTTCATACCTTCCTATCCGTTGTCTTTTCCCCCTCTGTCTGATGCCTACAGTCTATTAGTGGTACAATACCGTTTCTGTCTGGGTTTGACACTTGGCACCATATTGACCTCTGACCTGATTCAGAAAGTTCCTGACCGACAGTTGCATATTTTTCTACAGTTGGTAATTATGTGTTGCATTGATGCACTCGAGGCTTTGCCTGGAAAACTAGCTATATTCTTAATATTAAAGTACAATTTTTTTTTATTTTAAAAAAGAACACAACACTGTATTAATGAATTAAAAAAAAATCGAAACAATCCTTACCTTGACAATTTTATATAACAGTACACATTTTCGAGTAACAAAAAATTTTTTAGATTGGATCTGAAATTGAAAGTTGATATCACATAAATATCTAAATATTTTACTCAAGATCGTAATCTTTAAGGCAATTGAACAATTACCTTAGAAATTCATCTTCCCAAAATCGCAAGCATTTTGGATTTCATATCCATCCATAGAGAAATTGACATTGACAAAGAAATCCTTAAATAAACTTTCTAAAAAGACTCGACAGTTAGGTTTTCTATTATGAATTACGTGATAAAATAATGCTTAACTTAATTTTCAGCGAATTTTATGAATGGGGTTCATTTTACTTACAAAGAAATTATATGTTGCTAATTAGTGCCGAAGATTTAATTGACTAATTATTTAATAGACTAAGTAATTAAGGATATTTTTAATTTAAAAGTACCTATATTCGCGTTTTATATATACCACTATTGCAAGCAATTCTTGAATATGGATAAGCATATCCCTCTCCCCCTCGAAAAAAGATCCTGACTATACGCTCCTGATAATCAGTGGTGAAGTGTAACGTAAAAAGGTGTGGGACAAACAACATATCAATTTGATTTTCCCAATATCTGGAGAACCAATATAAATGCATAATTCCGTGATCTCGAAACACCCTAAAAGCTCATACAAAATATCAACATTCTACACTTATCTATCTAGATTCTTAGCACCCAAGTTTATTCCGTCAGAATCGCAGGTTTACTTCGCTTTTTTGGATTGTCCAAAAAACAGATCTCTTATTGTCATTAGTTTTATCCTCTAGTACGAATTCATTTCTTAGATACGAAGCGAAGTTCACACATAAAATTCATATAAAAAAAAATTATTACATTACTTCTTTTGATAAATCGGTTAGCGTTCCCATTAAAACTAGAGCAGAAGAGACATTGTTCAAGAAAAGGACTCAAAGAACTGTATATGCCAAACCACAGTTTTGTTCTTTATAAATGGAGAGAGTCGGCTTTAATTTGTGTGTGGAAGTTTTAGTCTTTATTCATGAAGAACCATACAAATTTAATGGCTGGAATTCATTCATAAACACGGATCATTCGTTGAAGATGATAATTGACATTTGATGAATCATATAGTTAGATGTAATTGTTGATGGAATGGCCGTGTGTGGGTTGCAGCGCCACTTTCAAGTGTTTTGCAAATACTTGAACTTCCCTTCTCAGCTCTGAAGTTGTGGATCGAAAACGAAAGTATAGTTCTCACGAAAGAACTTTTTCATTTTTTTACTTGACTTTTTGTTAAGTGTCATGTAAAGAAAAAAAAAAGCAAAAAAAAAAAAAAAAATTACAAATTTAAAATATTTTAGTTGAGGGAACACCGTTCCTCCTTCTAAAAAGGTAAAGGATCGCCGTTCCCACGAATTCCCGCTCCACTACACCCCTGCTGATAATGTGAAAGATTGTTTGTATTGACTTCAAAGCGTGATTAGTACGGGATTGCTCCAACATTGAAAATGTAACGTAATTTTTTTTTCTCGATTTTCGATAGAGGAGGGTCTACAGCAAGGAGGTTAGAAGAGAGAGGAGGTCCGAGCAAGCTTGGCGCGAAGAAGCAGACTTTGGCAACCCTACTCTCATTTGAACTAAGCCTATACAAACCGACTTTTTAGTACGCTCTTCTACGGGAAAAAACGTGGGTAGGGTTTGAAATTCTGCCAAATTTTTAATATAGTTTCTAAAAAAGCAATTTCTGTGGTTGTAGGCTATAGTTCAAGACCTGAACTATCAAATGGTATGCGTATTACTCTTCACAGCTAATAATTAAGCAATATTCAGAGGTTTTTAAATCCCTCTCACTAACTTCGATTTTGTATGATTAAGTGCAAATCGATGGAGGGCTAATTACACATTTGCCGTCATCCAATCGAGAAAAAACTTATCAGATTGATTCGATGTTGATGACAATGCACTCAGTTAAGTTTTGGGGGCTATTACTATCACTAAAAGACTGCTTTTACACACGCTACTATTGGACTAATTAGCCCACTTGCCATCCACCCATCAAGCTGAAACTTGGCAGATGGATTCGATTTGGATGACAATGCATTCAATCAAATTTTTAGGCGAGTCACTACCACTAAAAGGCCACTTTTACGTATGCTTTTTATTGACGCTTTGGTTTACTTATAAACCCTTTTCCTATCATGAGATTAAACATTTAAACTTAGCGGACGCACTCGTTGTCTATGAGAATGCTTTCTATTAAGTTTTGGGACTGTCACACAACGGCAGTTTTTACATGCGTTTCTATTGCCTTACGTTAGAATTATCAGTAGCCTTTACTCATGTACTATTATCCAGATACAAACCTTAATTCAAACATGTTAAATTTTAGCAATATTTAATGACTGAAATCTTCTACTATTAAAGTTACCGAGGAAAAATATTCAAAGGGCTAATTAACCCACTTGCCGTCATCTAATTGAACTGAGACTTGGCAGATGGACTCGTTGTGGATGAAAATTTAAAAAATGGATTCAATATTTTAAAGCCGACCAAACGGTATAGTGGTTAGCGTGCTAGCTTCTAGACCACGAGGTTGCGGGTTCGAGTCCCGTGTTGGCATGGGTGTTTGTAAATGTATGTTGGCTTGTCTAATGACGAATGTTTCGGCGCATTTTATAGCCCTCGTGTTGCTGACGGCGCCAGATAATCTGAATACAACCAACCAACCAATATTTTAAAAAAATGGATACCAATATTTTCTTTACCTTTGCACACTATGTAATGTAATCGTTTCGTAATCTATTGGAAATATTTTACACTAGCTGCATGGTTCCTCGTTGCGGATATCCATCATTGGTGTATAGGTCTCGTCTCAGCTTTTGGGGCTTTACTCGAAAAAAGGTTCATTGCCACGCAAATCCAAGCTCGCTTCGCCTGCTGGAAGTTTAATTGTAACATAAAAGCAGCTCGCTTCACTGGCTAAAAAGTTTATTGACACATAAGCACTGGCTCGCTTCACTCGTTCAAAGGTTAGTTGCTACGCAAACACAACTCTCTTCGCTCGCTGAAAAATTCTTTGCTACGCCCTCACAGGCTTGCTTTGCTCGCTGGAAGGTTAATTTTATTGCGCAAGCATATGTTCACTTCGCTCACTGAAACTCGTACCCTACGCTTATTTGAAGTCACTTTATAAAGAAAAACTTTAAAAAAATTTAAATAAAAAAAATTTAAATGTTAACATTTTGTTTAAGAAAATCAAAATTAGAAGGCAAGATCTACTAATGTCGAAAATTTCAGAGCTCTACGCTTATTTAAAATCACTTTATAAAAAAAGCTTAAAAAATTAATTAAAAAATATTAATTAAAGTTTTTGGTTGTTTACTTCGATTGATTATTTCGTTTTCCGTGCGTCAAATTCCTAATGTCCGCTGAAATCTAAATCGTAGCTTTTACAATGGCTTACTTTTGAAGACTTCTCGGTGCTAATTTGTAAAGGGCAATTGAGGGTCCACTGTGGGTGGGCCTGAAACGAGATGCGAGAGCCGGTTTCCCCCCCCCCCCCTGGAGGCGGGTGACAACCGCCCCTCTTTGTTAATTTGTAACGGACGATGGGTACAAGGGTCCGAAAACAAGTCCATTATCACTCCGTGGCCTGAGGGAAGAATAGGAACAGAGAAAAGCCCCCTGCTATTGGGATTTCTAAGCAGAAGTTTTACGACTTGTCGATGAACAAGGCGGCTTCTTTTCTTAGTTCTTAAGGTATTTGGATTTCGAACTTTATGTTTGAAAAGAAAAGGAATAATGGAAAAAACTTGGCTTTCTATTGAAAACTTTGGATGCTCTTTTTCGATTCGAATTTTGTTATAATAGTTTTACAAAACATTATTATTGTAATATCATGGGTCATCAGATATCTACGTTGCTTTGGTTTAATTTATATTATTACTTATGAAGCTCTTATGTGTTTTTGGAATATTTTGCGTGATTGAAATACTTTTGTGAGAATTTTGTTTGAATTCAGTAATTAATTAAGAATAATTTCAATACTGCAACGCAAATAAAAAAAAAAAAGCTTTTAAAAAGCACTGAAACGGTTAACAATAATTATTATCATCAGTTTATATTGACATTATTATATAAACCTACATAATAAAACTCAGAATTAAAAATTAACAGATTTATCTAAACTTTTACAAACTACAGAGAAATTACGGCGCCAGATTAGAGGAACCACCTTGAGTTATTTAATAATGTAAACTTATTAAAGGGTAAATATCTGAAGTACCGAAAGAAAACTGTTCGATGATTTAATTATTTATCTCATTAACATCTTAAATTCAAGAAGTCTTTTTACTATTATAACTCATAAAAACAAAGTTTCTAATATAAATCCTTTATATATATGTTTTATGTGTTAAGTCACTGAACTCAGATCAAGTTTTGATAATGTTTGATCACTAAGGGGAAAAAACAACATCTATTCCGAAATATTTACTAGTTTCAAAACTTGCTTGAATACATTTTCATCCACAGCGAGTCTATCTGGCAAGTTTCAGTCCAATTGGATGAAGTGTGATGTCATCAGAGGGCGACGATAGTAGCTTGTGTAAAAGCATTCTTTTATAATAGTGTCAGTCCCCAAAACTTGATATAATACATTCTTAGTGACAATGAATCTGTCTATCAAATTTCAGCGCGATTGGATGACGGTAAGTGGATTTATTAGCATTCAGAAACGATAATAGAAGCCTGTGTTAAAGCGATCTTTTTGAGTGTCTGTGGCAGCCCCCAAAACTTGATACAATGTATTGGAATCTATATCAAATCAATCTGCAAAGTTTCATTTCGACTGGATGACAGATGTTAATAAAAAAAATCATTAGAAGTGACAATGTAGTGTCTGCAATAGCGGTCTTTAAGTGACAGCCCCCAAAACTTAATAAAATGCATTGTCATCGATATCGAATCTATGTGACCAATTTCACCCGATTGGTTGGTTGGTTCGCTCAAAGACCTATTTTTATGCACAATAACGGCTAATCAGGCCAGGATTTACAGCTTAACGTGGATTCTGAACCACAACGAACATCCATGGCAAAACCCGGATTCAAACCCGGCCTTTGGCATGCGTGGCCAGAGCGCTAACCACACCGCCATCAGGTTGGTCAGCCTGATTGGATGACGGTAAGAGGGTTAATTAGCCATTCGCAGATTTGTAGGTCACACACACACAAAATCGAAATTTATATAAACAATTTTTTAAAAAAGGTAATAATTTGTAAGTAACTGTCAGAACGAATGAAATACAATCATTTGATATAAGTTGAAACATATTGTGACTTACCATAATTTCCAAATTTGCACCTGCATATTACATCTTATTATTTGTTTTTCAACCTTCTCGTATATTATACTTGTATGGTCAAATCGCTATTCTCAGAAAAAAAAATTTAATGATTTTTAGAAGAATTTTGTTTATCGATACAAAAGTATCATCCTTTATGGTCCCCTGAGCAGACATCACCCCCCTTTCCGCATTGGGGTCAAGTCAATAACGCCACTGCTTATAAAGCAATGTTAAACAGTAAACAAGTCCATTTTATAATTGCTTTAGAATAATAAAAGCTACAAAAATAATACTAACTCAACACAGATTCTCCCCCCAAACAACTTCCCAAACAAATTGGGAGAAGGGAGGGGGGGGGGGGACAGAAGAAGTTCTCTTTGACAAAGAGAAAAATGATATTGTATAAAACAGCGGTTTCTAACCTTTTTAGTTGTTCGGATCAACTATCTATATTATGAAAAAAATATAATGTACACGAAAAATTAAATTATATTTTTTTATAAAGTGAGGAACTTGATTGCACTTGGCTGTTACGACAATTAGAAAACTAAAAAACAAGTGACCAAAGTTTAAAAAAAAAAATCATCGGAATTTTTTACATTGTTTATCCCCCGTCAATGAGAGAGTCAATATCTAGATTAAAACTTAGCCATGCTGTTTAATTCACGCATTATTCACTATCGATGTTATTCACTCGTTACAACATCGAAAAATACAATCGAGTGGCTAGATTGTTTCCATCTTAAACCCTGAAGCTCCGATAATATTTATCTCGGCGATTCTCTACCAGAGTCCACGGCCCAGTACCGCACTACTCGCGGTCCGTGGGGGTAGGAACCGCTGGTAGAGAAAATCAACTAAGCTTGGCGCAGTTGGGAGTTTGGCGTCGAAAAGGGCTTAGTTGCTTGGCGAAAACGGCGATAAACCTGCTTCATAGGTACAACCGGTTTCGAATTGTTTTCCAGTTTGCTCACACCTCCTTCTCTTCTAACCAAAGATATTATAATAACCCTTCGGGTTAAAGATGGCAAGCTTCCATAGAGATAATGTAAAATACTTGAGAGCACATGACGTCATTGCAGGGTTTCTACATTGGCAAGCTTATCGCTCTTTTTGGTTTCATTTGGCGATTACATTTTATGGTTTCCCAGAAATCTTTTATCCAAAAAAAAGAACAAATCTGCCAAGCTCATTAAACTTTCACTTAAAAAATTTACACACCCAACCAAATTTTTGTTAATTTATATTTTTAACTAAAATAATTGAATACTTTTTTAAACAATATCAATATTATATTGAACCACTACAGCAAAAGTTCCATCCTGTAATGCAATACGAATCCTAATATTAGATTTGGGGTTTTTACAGCATATTCCAATATTGGTGAACTTTTAATAAGTTTTCGTAAGAAATATGAACATCAAGAATTAATAAAATTACTAATTACAAAATCAGTGAAACACATTCTAGAAGAAAATGATTTAGATAAAGTTTCCATGCATTCTTCGAAGCAGTACATTAGGAAACTAAAAAATATCTAGTTATTGAGTGCAAGAATTTAAAAATGACTTGCAACTACAAAAACCAATATCATTTAGCATGTACTAGTTTAGAAGAATTTACTAACAGTTGACAATAATCATTTCGATTTATTAATTCATAAAATAAAAAACCGCAATGGTAATTGAGAATGGCGTCAAATCTCAAAAAATCATAATAAACACATAATAATTGCGTGCATTTATGCAACTAACAAATGATAAACATTCTTTCAAGTGATGTCAAAGTAATAAAAAAAGAAAAGTTCATTGAAAAAAACAACTATATTTAACATAAAAACTAGCCTGCTGAATGAGACGAAAAAATAAAAACAAACGATTAAGAACACTAACCATCAAGTTTCATCACAACCATCAACACTGCAAAAAATGTCCTGTTAAAATTCTCTTACGAAAATTCTATAATCTTCAGAACATTACCGAAATTTATTGTGCACAAAAGCAAACAATTTGAACAAACTTGAATAAATAATATGTTACTTTGCAAAGTAGAATCCTCCATTTTTGTTCTGCTATTTAAATCTCCCACGAATTTGACGAAATAAATCTGATGTTCTTATTTGTTTGTTTAAAAAGCACGATCGCCAAAGTAAGAACAAAGCTCTGCGCATGTCTGGAAATCGGAGCAATTTGGCGAAAGTTTTGTGCTCTCAACTATGAAAATCCGCGAGATGGCAGCACTTACGTATCGGCGAAGCTTGCCTTCTTATAGTTTTAAGTTCTTTGTTCTAACCTCCTTGGTCTACAGCTTATATCAGCCTCCTCTTCTGGATACGTCACAGCGCGCATTATAGTCTGTGCGAGAACACCTAACTTCTCTCCCCAAAAAGTCGCGTTCAATTTTCTCAAGCGGAGAACTTTAACCCAGAAGAATCTGCTTGTGTTCCGCGTCTTTATAAAGTATGAATTCTGCCATTTTCTGCCTATAATAGTTTTAAATAGATTGATAATTAAATCACAATAGATTCATAATAGCATAATAAAGGTATTTTTTTCTTTTAAAAGATTTTATTATTTGGTATATAACCTCATTGGGTTATCCTAAAAGCCCATATATAAGAAAAGGATTTTTATGAAAATTCTTTTAAATATGGGGATTACTTAGAATAGCATTTTTAATTTGATGATTTTTGCCAGTTTTTCTTAAAAGATGTTTCAAATTCAATTAAATTGTAATCGTTAAAATATCGATTCGATATGTCACCGACTTTTCAAACGTGTTTTCAAAATTGTTGCCCCGTAGGACAAACTGCTGAAGCTTTGTTTCAAAACAAGACGTCACGTCCTTTTAATGGTTTGAATGTTGTATTTATAACAACATTTAATATACAAATTTAGACAACCTAGTCCATAACGTCTAGGTACTGGTATGTAAATATTTTTTCTTTATAAAGCTTCTAACTTTTATATCCTATGATTGTTCAGTTTTTCAATGTTATATCGGCCATTTTTATTCAATTGGCGGCACTATCGAAGACTGGGTTTTCATACTTTATGTCAGTGGTTTTCAAGTACTTGCCATTAGTCCTTAACTTTAAAATGATTTATTTATTATGCGATGTTGTCTCTTAATCTATTTTCGTCTTGTATTTGCAACATTTCATCCAAGTTTGATGTACAAAGAGATTAAATAATTTCAATTATATCTATATTTGAAAATAAAAGCTAAGCTCGATAAATACATTTCGTGCTCAGTTGCGCTACGTTTAAAATATAAATACCTAGGGTGTATAATTTTGATTCATCAATTGAATGTTAACAATTGTTTGGTTTCGTGATATAATAACACTAAACAAGGGGTTCAATGTGAGAATTCTCCTCAAACAAGGCTAGATTAAGTAATACCACTTTAATTTTATAGATTTGATTGCCCATCAATATATTGCTTGTGGTCAGTTTTATGCCCAAGTTTTTGTTTCCATCTTGTGACAGTAATCTGTTTGGGTATTGCAATTCAACTTCTTTAGACAGAATATTGGTAGGTTACTTAACACTAGGTTCTTTGTGCATCCAGTACAGAATCGCAGCTTACATTTTGATACAATGTCTATGGGATGAACAAAATTCCTTTGTGTTATGCTCGAGAGGTTAGGTTTGATAAAAAACAGAAAAACCTTGATTGCAAATTAAGTTAATCATTTTTGAGTTTATTGTTCTTGCTCAGAATTTTATTGCTAGTGTTTTTACAATTTCTATACTTGTTTCATATAAAAGCAAACTGTTTCATAAAACATTCTAGAATTCTATATTAATTTATTTTCATGAAAGTATGCACATTTAGAAGCACTAATTAAATCTTAATTTACTGTAATGTGTATAATGTTAAGAGATAAAGTGAAGTAATAATTTACTTCCAAGTAAAACACTAAGATGCAGAATATTCATTAAAATAATAATAATTTTTTACCCTTGTTCAATGTTAGGGTAAGGAAATATAAATCATTTCCTTACTGTACTAGAAGACAAGATACCCTGAGCTCTCTGAATACGCTACAACGATGAGTGAACCGGTTTTATTGCGCCCCGATTGGCTGATCGTAACGATGTGTGGTCGATTCACCATAATTTTTGTAGTATCTCTGGTTAGAAAAATTAAATATTAATTAAAATCCTAGATGGCCCCACCTCTTTGCGACTTATTTGAAATCTCGCCAAGTTGACTACTAATTGAATAATTGTTATTATTATTATTTTTCAATTAAAAAATGATACTTGAAGGCCAGAAATAATAATTTTTTTTTAAATTAACACTTACCATTAACGTGTTTGCTAATCGTTTGCCGGCGGAGGGTACGTGTTAATGATTTGCCGAATAAAATCCACGTCAAATTAGAAGGTCAAAACTATTAATGTTGAAAATTTCAAAACTCGCACTTATTTTAAGTAGGTTTCTATAAAGGGACAGATTGACTCATTATTTTATTATTATGGATAAATAAAGGTGCTTCAAGTAAAAATATAGGCTCTCCGTAAGATTCTAGACAGTTCTCCTCCATAATCCGCCGACTTTATCGCCACTCGTTTGGCTAGAATTCAAAAAGACGTCAAGAGGTGGGCTGGGCTAGGATCTACCCAAAATTTAAACTTAAAATTACTTATTTTCTTTTTTTTATCAACTTATATCTAAGTTTAATATAAAACTGCTGGTTAAAAATATTGCCATTTAAATTGTGATTTGCTTGGAACTATATATTTTCGAAGGAAGGATCCAACCTTCAGCGAGCTCAGGGTATGATGTCTTCTAGTATAGCTAGTATTTTTACTATAAGATATGATATTGTAAAATTTATTGTTGGGGGAGGGGTTGCGCTTTTCATCAAGTTTTGAGCATCCCCTCACTTCCATCACTGTCGGTAAGGATGCACTTTTAGAATCTGACAATTTTTTTAAAATCTCTTTAGCTTTATTTAAAATAATTTTTTTTTTTTTTAAATTGTAACCCTTTAACCTCTACACGTTTTGAAAGTAATCATACTTAGTATTCAGCTGTGTTAGTAAAACTGGAAAGAAATGCTAAAAATTGCCAATTCCCTAGTGAATTGTACTGACTATTTAAAGGATCAAAATGAAAAATCATTGTAAAAGACAAGATTAAATTTGATTTTGAATTGAAAATCTTGCAATAAATCACCAGTATGCATTTGTAATGAATTTCTTGTTGTTTTCTCTGCAGGCGATCTTTTTTTTTTTTGCTGCAAGTTGAGGTTCCGCTATGTGTTTTTTATTTGACTTTTGGTTAACTCGGAAGAAAACTAAAAATTATGTAAAGAATATATTTGGAAAAAAAAAAAAACTTCTAAATAAAGTGTGCATGAATTCGTAAAAAAAATGCTTAAAATGTAAATGCCTTCTAATAAATTATTATTAATTCTTATATATGTTGAAATGCTATTAAAAGTTTTTTTTTTTTTCTTTCTGTGAATTGTGTTAATATTTTAGCAGTGTTTAAATGATATTTAAAAAGGGGCACTCTCGTTTGACGGGTACCAGTTTGCGCCAAGCTTAAATGTTTAACATTTACACATTTAAATGGTGTGTAAATGTGTAGACTATTTAAACGTTAGTTTGGATGAGTTATTGCTGCATTTGGCTGTGTTTGTCTGGTACCCGTCTAACGGAAGTGTGCCTTAAAAATTTAAGTAAGATCTTTTAATTGCTAACCATATTCCGTCGAACAGATATCTGATAAAACTTGTGTAAATGTCAATCTGTGCACTTATGCTTGGATATTGTTAGTTGCTTTTTAAAAATTGCCTTAAATTTTGTTGCATGCTGAAGAACTTTTACTTTCTTTTCCTTAATCGCTGAAGTTATTTGTATTTGCCCTCTTTTAAAAGATTACATAAATGCAAATTTATTTTAATTGTTGAAGTTCACGTATTCTAAATTATTAGCCACTCTTAAGATTGTTTTTATACAATTAAAAGTAAATTTAAAGTTTTAACTTTTATTTACATCTATGTGTAATTGCAGATTTCAGTCATGAGTACACGGATTTATATTGGAAGGTTAAATTATGAAGTTAGAGAAAGAGATTTAGAGAAATTTTTTAAAGGATATGGAAGGATAAGAGAAATATTGATAAAGAATGGTTTTGGTTTTGTGGTAAGTCATTCTTAAGCAATTTTTATCTATCTTGTAAAATTAACAGAGGTCTGTTAATTTGGAGATATTATTATTGAAAAGTCAAGTTTCTGCTGAAATTTGCATGTGAACTCTCTGTACATAAGTATTTCCTGTAGCAATGTAACGTATGCTTTTTAAGTTTTGTTAAACTATTTGTAAACTTAAGGAATATTCTGGTTAAACTAAATTAAGAAGCAATCAAAATTACTCTTTTAATGCTTATGGAGTAATTAACTTTTCATATTGCATAATTTCTGGCCCAACACAAGTTTTGACATATGTATGGAGTCTAAATGATTCAGCACTTCCTCCAGGTGTGTTTGAGTAAAGACTGCTTCATGCAATTCCTAAACCTTTACTCTGATTCTGTTTTGTCCTGCTCTTTTCAATGGTTAGAATTTATTGAAGTTGTAGGTTGAGATTTAAATCACTATTACTCTTGATTTAACTTCTTGGTTTTGATTTAAAATATTTTAATCAATTAACGTTTTGAAGCATTTATTTTCATTGAGGTAAAATTTTATTAATTTAAATTAAATAAAGAGAAAAGTAATTGTTTTGATGGCCTTTCAATAGTAAAGAATCTTTTTGAGAAAATATTAAATACTTTTTCTGTAAGTCCAGAAGATCTTTCTGGAAAATTTAGATTTTTACCCTTAATTTTTTAGAATTTTAGTTATTTATTTATCTAAAATATTATTTATATTACTTAAAAAAATTTTGCTAGCTGTCCAAGATATATGTTGATGGAAAGAAAATTTTGAGTCTGTGTTTTGTGTCGGAAGTTTGTCCAACTATCTGACAAGCTACATCAATAGAAGCATCTGCAATAAAAAAATTGGCTCTGCAATATAATGTTTGAGTAAAACTTCTTATGCAAAGTTCAGTTTAACATCAGTTTTACAGTGGCGATGATATCCTTATAATTCAAAATTTTTTGTTTGTGTAGCTACGTCGCTGTAGTTTTGTCATTCATGTGAATCTGTTGGAAGTTTTGATTTCTTTACCCGGTTTTGTTTTGTCATTCGACTCATCTATATTGGGTTTATTTTGCATTGCACATTTTTACTTAACGTTAGGTGTATGTGAACCACTATGTTAATAAATGCATTGGCTACCTCTGCTATTAGCTATCAATCATCAGAACTATTAAAATCATTCTTTCACACATTATAATATCAAATGAATTAATCTTATTAAAATATTTTTTAACTCTTAAAGAATTCGTTAACTACTTATTTTGCATACTGTATCGTGTCATTTACATGAATAGTAGAGTTGGAAAGTTATTGATTTTCTTCTGCAACAAGATGTGAAGTTTTTGAATAGTAAAAACATTTCAATTGGATAAAAGGGTTAAGAAGACTTGACAGTCATCGACACAAGCTAAAAGCCGAATTTACATCTAACTTCAATATCCTATCAATTATTTATTTCTCAACGTATTTAAACTTTTTTCACAGAATTTTTAGTTTGATATTTGTTAATATAGTAATAAGGCAAAAATAATAATTTTAGTTATAATTTTTGCGCAGTAACTATCTACAGGGGTCGCAGACGTCCTATAAATCCTATAGTTTTTTAAAAATCGGTAAAAACGTCCTATATTTCTACATTGATTCGATCTATATTTTCTTCGAATTCGTAATAACGGCCCCGTTTGGTGCCATTTTTTAATATTTCGGATTCTTTGTTGCGATTGTAGGTGAAAAAGACCTGACAAAAACGATGTTTGTAACGGCGGCGCGGCGTTTTAACTCTTGTGACGTCACATGCTGCATAACCTACAACTCAACTCTACTGGACCGGCGGGAGTTGTAAACATGTGAACATTTCCATAACAATTGGTCTTGAATTTCTGATCTGATTTCTCATCCAACGTTATAAATTAGTTGGCCATAATGCAGAAAGAGATGCAACAACAAAACTCTGCCTCGGGAAAAACGGATTAAAACAACTTGGGATTAACTTGCAGGACTACTAAAGAACATTTTGAGTGCTCGGTCAATAATTGATGAAGGAAACAAAAGGGTTAAGATTTACTGTATGATGTCGGATGGCGATTTTTTTATTCCGTCTCCTGTACGGATTCTGCGCCACGAATTGTTTACATCAAACCGCTCCAAATTATGGCAACCATAGGCAGTTATCTTGCTCTTAAAAAATGGCAGGGCTGCCATTTTTTGGCAAAAATCATAGAATTCGTACCGGATTCGGAATATTAGCCACGATTTTTTCATAAAAGTCGCCAAAATTTAAAATTACGTCAATACGTTGTGTTGCCAAATCCAAACGATCATTAGGGTTGCTTTAAAACGAAGTGCCATGTACGTCACATCCGGCGATAAATCTCCCACTTTTCGCCGCCAATCCAGCCGACACTGAACAGTAAATCTGAATCAACAAAAGACTGAAAACAGGGTTAAAAAGAAAATACTTAAAGAAATTGGAACAGTTAAAAATGCTGGAAGCAAAAGACTCATGATTGCAAATAATGTAATTAATAAAACTTGATTTAGGGATGTAATATTGAGGCAATAACGGATCACTTATTCAGGATCAGGCGATTTCTTTTTTTTAAAGGTGTGTTTTCCATTCTCTTAAATTCAATATAACGAGTATATATATGTATAACGAGTTAATTTTGAAGTTCAGTAGCAACTGTGTGCAGTTATTTGATGTTTTATATTGTCCTATATTTTTTTTGAAAAAATCCTATATATTCTTATTTTGTCACTTTGACCCCTGTATCTAACAACACTTTGAGTGGAAAAAATAGTTTGTGAATTTATTGAGAAATAAATAATTTATAGGACATTGAAGTTGGATAAAAATACCAACTTCTAAATTTTGTCGGCGACTGTCAAGTCCCCTTAAGATCACTACGTTTAATTGAATTTGAAAGGAACCAGGTTTTTTAGGTTTGAGTTGTAGATGTAAAAAGAGAAACAATTAAGGAAATGTTCTGATAATACATTAGACATTGTTCATGTCATTCTCTAATTCATGAATGGTCTAGTACTCAAAACTAGGTATCTCTGTAGACCTTTTTTTTTTATCCCTTTTTTCTTGAGTTTGATATTTAATAGACTTATGAGTATTCATCATGTTTATTCATCTTCTTACTTTTAAGTCTCATTTGGACTTGGAAGTTGATTTGAGGAATTTGCAAAAAGTAATTCATAGTTGGTGCAGAAACTGTAGTTGCAAATGTTTGTTTGTAAATTTTGTTATGATACTGATGAAGTGAACTAATGAGATGGATCTGTGATAAATTTTAAACATACTGTACGAATTTAAATGTCGTTATTGAAGAAGAGTTAGAATAGTCTGAATGATAAAAAGCAGGGTTCGTAGAAAGTAAATGTATTATTTAATTTCTTTTTATTAAAAGAAATTAGCATGGCTATTAATTTGTGTATAAATTGGATAGGATGTAAATATATCTAAAGTATATTAAGATTTAAAAATTAGTGTTAAAATATTTCCCTACAAGTATTTGAAAACTGCTGATATTTAGTTAATAGTGTTGAAAATCCCATAATGTCTTCATTAGTCAAAATTTGTTTCAAATTAGGAATTCGATGATTACCGTGATGCTGATGATGCTGTTTACGAGTTGAATGGTAAAGAGCTTCTTGGAGAAAGGTGGGTGGTTTAATCTTTGTCACACAACAGTACTGTTTGTTGTCGAGCCCTGAAAAGTATTCGTCGTTATGACTTTTCTTTTATCTTCGTTAAAGGAACATTTTGATTTTTTATACTCGTTTTTCATAATTCCTATTGCAAAACTTTTTAGTTTAATCTTATTTGTAAAATATTTGAATTGGGTTAGTGGAGAAAATTCCAAAAAAAAATTCCATTGAAATACTTTTCAATTTTAAAGCTTTCATTTGATGTATTGCAGGTTTCATTGATGTATGTAAAATTTTATTTATACTTTGTTATGGTGTTGACCGAATTCTTATGTATTTTATTAGTTTTACCTTTATTTTTCAAGTATTTTACTTTGAAAAACTGCATGAATTTTTTGTTGCAGTTTATTAGACGCATTGAGTAATTTTTTTTATCTGCATTGCATGGTATTTTTAGTTGATAATGGACACATTTAAAAAAAAATTGTATTGTTCCCAACTGGAAAAATTTTATGATTGTCTTTATTTTTAAATGTTCTTAAAATTATGAATTGCAGAGTTACTATTGAACACGCAAGAGGATCCCCACGTGGCAACGACATGTATCGTGACAGAAACCGAGGATACCGTGCTCCCATGCCCAGCAGGCGAAGACAGGGCGGAGGAGGTGGTGGAGCTGGTCGTGACAAGTAAATATTTGTTCATCTCATAATCCTCTTACTAGCACAATACTTAGATTTTGTCATTTTTGTGCCAATTTTTCTTTTGAATCTCTTTCCCCTCTCACTGAAGGTACGGACCACCTACTAGGACGGAGTACAGGCTTGTAGTGGAGAACTTGAGCAGCCGAGTCAGCTGGCAGGTACTATACTTCAAATATATTCCCATGCTCAAATTTTGGTTGGTGTAAACCATATTTAAGACTAGTTGCTTCATTTTTTTAATTGAATGTTGAACTTAAAAAGAATAAATTAAAGTTCACTGCTTAGATTTGATGGGTACAGTTGTGTTGTAATGAAGTGAATTGTGCATTCTGTTTTAAGCTAGATTTTTGTCAATCTTTGGCACTAAATTTTCAAATGATACTTCTTAATTCTTATTTAAACAACATAACCACAAAACAACTAGTTCTGGCATATTTAATTTTACTGTTCCGGGTTTTTCAGTCTTGTCTTTTGGTTTTTACTAAAAGATCTAATCACTGTGCTTGGCTTGATTTCGCCTACAATATAAATTTACTCTCAAGGTAAAAGTCATGCTCATTTGATTCAATTTTAAGATTATCTAGTATTCTGAAAGCCACAAAAATGTGAAACTGGTTATTCGATGCATATAAGAAAAATCTGTTGGTATGAAAGATTGTGGCTGTAGCAGAATGCCTATGTTAAAAAAAAAAATCATTTCATGTTTCAGTTCGACAAAACAAAATTTAGAGTTTGTGAAGCCAAGCTTTTATTTTTATCTCTCCACAATGCAGGCCCATATCACTGAAATTACTATACTTTAAAAATATAGTATGCTTTAAATATAAATCACATTACTGTACCTTGAATATCAATTAAAAAACAAAATTTCCATCTCTTATATATATCATTGTTTTTTCTTTAACAGTGTGCATGAATAGTTTCTGTGCTTCCGCACTAGTCAAAGCTGTCTAAAAATTATCCATTTCTTTCATTCATAAGTTCCCATCCATCAATCCAGCCCGAGATCCGCTAATGGGTTGAGATGTGCGCTAAAGGGGCAAAGGCAGGCGGGTAGCACGTAGGCCTTCCTTCTACCATCTCCGTAACAATTGGACCACTTGTTGTTGTGGCACCTACCAGTTGGACCATTGGGATGGATCTCGGCTTCCATACGCTCTGTGGCTAGAGAGACGAGCCATATCACTACTATCCTTAAATAGCATCACTTTCTGGCCAATTTGGAAGACAAGGGTCCAGGCCCAACCCTAGCCCCCCAGTACAGCCCTGGCGTGCTTCGGGCCTTGGGTGTGTTGGTCGCCGTCCCTAGAGGTGGGCAAGAGCGCAATGTGTGGTGATGGTCCCAATGGACGCAATGTTGGCCCTGTTACTGTCAGGTTTTCATCCAGGTAAAGATTTGATTTTAGGTTTGTTCTAACAGTTAAAAAATTTAACTAAATTTTCTCATTCTTTTGTTTGATTAAGACATTTTTAAGACTGCCTTGTTTCGTTCATGACAACCGATTTGGATGAAGATAAAAAAAGTGTGCTGAGAATGTTGGACTCTGAAGATCTGAAGGATTAGTTGAAGCCTGCTGATTTAACTGGAGCAATGATTATCTGTGGACATGCATTCAAACTGGATTGAATAATGGAAGTAGATGGATTTAGAAAACATCTTAATAGTTTAATTTTGAAGCCAATATGAATTCCTAATGCAGACTGAGCTTGTTAATTGACTTGTGGCTCTGAAGATCAAAATAAATGTGGATCACTGAATGAGTACTTGGAAAAAATGTTACTCTGTGAATTAAAGCAGAACTTATGAAGATACCAATAGGTGATTGTGGAAGAAGTAGATGGATGATTGAATAAGGAAAGCAAATTAATTAGATGTGAATCGAGTGATTTAGTTGAAATCGAATATGAATTATTAATTCGAACTGATCAGTTAGGATGTAGGAGAATTGACATTGAATGAAGGTCGATACTGGATGCTTTGGTTTTTATAGATCTTCCCTGGATAAAAATGAAAGCAGATGACATTTTTACAAGATAAAAGATTGTGTACTGTGCCTTACTTTAAATAAGTACATGATGAAAGTTTGCTAAACAAAAATTTGCCATCTTGTAAATGAGAAAATTAACAAATTACAACTAAATTATCAAATCATACATTATAACTATTATACTAATTTATCAAATTTAGCCATTTGATACATTATTGTGGATAAATTAAGCCTATTATAATGCACTAAGTTAGATATTATGACTTCTAGTTAATACATCTTTATTTCAATAATTAAATTATATAAATTTGATTTATGAATAATTTAGCTTTTTTTTTTTTTTTTTTTTTTAATTACTTTTTTAGCATATGGCATTTTGTAATCTATGTAATTTGTGCATTGTCTACATTTCCTTTTTGTAATGTTCTATGTAGGATTTGAAAGATTATATGCGACAGGCCGGTGAAGTGACTTATGCTGATGCGCATAAGCAAAGACGAAATGAAGGGTATGTTTTATTTAAATATAGACTAGTTAAATAGTAATATTGTGCAAGAATATTTCTATGGTTGAAATTACACGTGTTTTTTTAATTTCCTAGAAATATAAGGGCCCATAAAAATTCCTTAACACTCATGGGGAAATTTTATGCAAAAAAAAAAATTAAGAAAAATTACATGGGCGCTTTGATAAGTTTTAAGATGAAATGTAACATAATTTAATATAAAATAATGTAGCATTTGTAATTTTTTATGCAATTTTAGTTTACGTGATAGTAATATAAACATAATTTAGCTTATGTTTTGAAAACTCAATTGTACTTAACTCATTAATGCCCAACATTTTTTTTTTTTTTTTAATTCGTTTACAGGTTGCAAATAGTATACAATTAAAAGGAAAAATACTAAAAAAATTAAATTCAATTTTTAAAAATTTTATTGAAGAAAATTCAAACATCCCTAAAAAGGGACTCTAGGCACGAATGGGTACGTAGTTTTTCTTGTAAGGTGATATTAACTCTGCTTGGATATACTGTTAGGGAATTCATTCATTTTTTATTTATTTTTTTGTGAGAGATCTTATTTTAAGCAAGAAAACATTTAATAAACAAAAATATGTTTTTATAGTTAGAAAAATAAGTTTTTATTTTTTAAAAAAAAGAGGCCTAATCAAGCATTTGGAGGATTAAAATTCTTTTTTCTTGTAATTAAATCAAAGTGATTTGTGTTGAAATACATGAATTATGCTATCTAATACAAGTATCTATAACACATTAATTTAAATAGTTTTAAAGCTCTAATATACGACTCAGTTTACGTAACTCACTGTATTTTGCTTCCTTATTTAGAGAAACGTTGTTTGCCAAATGCAAGTACTGCATTATGTGTTCAAATGTTTCTTCTCATTGCAGAATTTTGAACAGTACTAATAAAGTCGTCGTTGGGGTATCCACTTCTTTTAAAAAAAAAAGGGCTAAAGAAAAAAGACCGAGCTCATTGTGTGTCATACTAAAAGATGTATTGCCCTTTTGTTGAGCATACACAATACATTGGGAGACTATAAAGTCTAACACTTTATCTGAAATAATTTGTTCAAACAGATATTGGTAACCAGCTCATTTTCAAAAATCCTGGCATTGGCACTTTCAACAATAAATTCTGTTTCTTTGCTAGTTGATATATCTGTGTTGATCCATTTTCTTTTAACTGGCTTTGTTTTCATCACATGCTTATTTGGAGGAGTCTGTTCTGTTTTCCTGTCAGTTGATAACAACAATTCAATGTCGTCTATACTTTTTTTTCTCTTTTTATTCTTTTGATAGTAACAGCAGCGTAACTGGTTAGCCAGACAATATATCAACTTCTACAAAATCCTTTGGTCGACTTTGCTCACCAGTTAAATAATTTTCTTGAGAGTACACAAAACCACTTCAACAGTCAGTTTTTTAAATTAAATTGCACAATTGGATCAATAACATAATATATTTCAAATTTATCGTGTAGTTGCTGGTGGAATTAAGTTTTCGAGTAACGACAATAAAGGATGACTATCTCACAATAAATAAAAAAAGGAAATATATCAAAATAAGATAATTACTGCATCTATTTTAATTACCTTACCTAAGCATATATTTTATTAATGCAACAATAATTTGATAAATATCATTTTAAAGTTGTATAATAAAAAGTTGGTTTAATAAAGAACTTTATGTTTGTTAGATCGACTCATCAGTAATGTTTTTAACATATTAAACTAATGTACTTTCCAAAAATAATTGAAAATATATATATAATGACAATTTAAATTAACATAAATATTACATTACTACAATAAAACAATATATAATGATTAAAATTTAATTTGTGCATCAATGCGAGTTTATTTTTCAAACGATTATATGATCCCGTTGTAATACAAACTACCTAAAACCATACTCATCGAAAGGTGAATCAACGGGGGCATTCGTGCCTACCGTCCCTAAAAAGGGACGTTCGCATATTTCAATAAACACAACCAAAATATTAAAAAATGAGAAATTCCAAAAATACGTAAACTAAAGAATAGTATAAATAATCATATTTACAAAATTCAAATTAATGAGTTGATAAATAATACAAAATCTTAGTGTTTCAATCTTGTCATTGCAAATAACAGGATTTTTAGAGAACAACTAAAAATTATACCCACTTGGCAGTGTGCAACGAAAATTTGGGATGTCATCTACCTCAAATAAGTTGAAACAAACACTAAAGAATATATATCAGCAATTTAAGTTAAAAAGTAGATTTAGTAAAAATTATGAGCAATTTATCAAAGTGTCCCTAAAAAGTGACGCCAGACATTAATGGGTTAATTTAACCTATAAAGTACTTAATTGCTCAGTGGAACTTAATTCTTCTGGTAGTTGTCGAAAAAGAATGATAGTTTTAAAATGGTGCAAGGATGTAAGAGCTGCTCCAATTGCGCCAAACTGATAAGCCTGCTCCTAACTGTGCCAAAACACTTTTTTCTGTCAAAATTTCACCAAAGGATAATTTTTTGGCTTCATAAACTACTTGACAAGAATATGTTCTAAGTTTTCAAATTGTCGAAGTTGTTCATGAATCTGTGTGCATCTTTTTTTGGTTGTTAAAAGTAGCTCAAACTGAAATTATTTAAAAAAAACTTTCGGTAATGAACACATTGAAAACTTTCTTGCATTGTAATTGTTGGGAAAGAGGTTAACAATTAATTTTTTATTACCGAGCACTGATAAAAAAAAAATCAAATGCCTGGTTTGAAAATGAACGTCATGCTTTTTAATTTGTATTTTGTGCAATTCCAATTAATTAATATAAATTTAGAATTCTAAGTATTTATATTAGGAACGAGTTGCACCTTTTTATTTTTTTAATTTAAATTAATTTGAAATAGTGAGGTTTATAGATATTCAAATATTTGGAGTGTCACTAATTTAAATGTAATAATATTCTGCTCCAAAACCACATTTAACTGTTCAAAAATCGTGTTTTTATTGCTCGGACTGTGGTCCAAAATCACATTTTGGCACTTTAACACTGTATGTCTACTTAGATTACTTTATTTTTCTGCATTTATGTATTGTGGTTGTAATAAAAAGGATTACTTCTAGTGTTGTGGAGTTTGCAAGCTTTTCGGATATGAAAAATGCCATCGATAAATTGGATGACACCGATTTAAGTGGACGCCGCATTCGACTTGTGGAGGATAAGTCTAGGGGTCGTCGAAGGTAAGTTTAGAAATGTGCATTTGAAATATGATTATTCTTTAATATCTTATGTGCGAAATAACAATCAAGTTTTTTGCCTGTCTGTCAAAATTATACAATTCAATTTCCATCCAATTTTTAATGTCTTGTGAATTTGAAACAATTTAAATATGATGGTACAGTATGCAAAAAAAAATCTGAACGATGGCTATATTTTCGCTTCTAATTATTGTAAAATTTTGTGGGTTGCACCAAAATTCTAATTTTTTAACAATTTTCTTTATGTCAAGTGCAATTTTTTTTTTTTTTTTTTTTTTAGGGTCTGTTTACTAAGTAAATTTCACTCTAGCTCGGAAAATTTTGATACAAACCCCCATTTTTTATCTTTTCTGTTCATTCTAGAATGCTTCAATTACCCTTGATATTCAATTTCACCTCGTTATGTTGAAAAACACACCCCTTATGGGCTAATAGCAAATTCCAGTATTGAAAATTAAAATATTAAGGTCATAGGTGGAAAGCGAACAGCGGCAGGCACATGTTTCAAGGACGTTAAATTTTTTAGTCTTAAAACTACTCGGTAACTACATAGATTTGTGTCATTAGCAATAGGTTATACAAAATTAGCCAAGAAACTCAAGGAATGAATTTTAATGTAACATAACTATTAAAGTTGATAATGGGCCAACTTCATACGCAGTCCATTTATAGTCTGGAATAAAAACTTAGCGAATATTAGTTTTGATTTATATAGTAAAATTGACATGTATAAAATTTTTACGTTATGGTTTTATCTGATGTTGATAAAATTGTTAATTCTGCTTATTAGGTAACGCTTATTTCTTAAGCGTTTCAGTTAAATTTTATAATTAAATTAATGACACTTATTTTTTGAAACTTAGTGCATATTTTCAATGCAATGAAAAATTTCATACAAATAAAACCTTAACTACTATATTATCTGAGAATAATGAAACGTTATATGTAAATAATCTTATTCCTATAAAATCCTATCGTTATGGACATTCCCTATATTTTTGTAATCATGGTTTCGAACACAATTTGGTTGCATCATTATTTTTTTTTCATGGCAGGGGTCCCAGACCTGTGCCCAACTGCGCCAAATACAAAAATCTGCTCCAAATGCTTTATTTTAACCATATTTGCGCCAGAATGCATTTTTTTTTTTTTTTTTTTTTTGCGCTTGACGAAATTCGATATTGTTTGCCGCTGTAATATCGCTATTGTTGAGAAATATTCGGCGCTAACACTGATATTTACGTTGGTATTCATTTTATCCGAGTGCTATAATTTGCAACACTAATGCTGACAGTATTGTCAAATTTGACGTTGTTATGATGGTCGTTTTCGTAGAGTCTTTCATCGATATAATAGCTCTGTAGTATTGAGAATTGCTCCAGTTAATTCGACACTATTGCTGATATTTTCGTTGGTATGATGGTAATTATTGCCAAGTGCTACGATATTGTAATATCCGAAATTTGCTCCGATATTACTGAGAAAATGTCGATGTTACTGCGATGATTTGCGACGCTGATGCAGACATTACTGCAAATTATTGTGATGTCATTTTCGTCGAGTCTTTCACCGATATATTAGAGCTGTTGAGAATTGCTCCGGTTTATTCGGCGCCATTGCTAATATTTTCTTTGGTGTAACGATCATTTTCGAAGAGTGCTGCGCTTTTGTTAACATCCGATATTACCGAATCTTGCACAAACATTACGGAGAAAACGTCAATATTACTGACATTTGTGCCGATATGTACGTTTTTGCGATGGTCATTTCTGCTGAGTCTTCAACTTACGTAATATCCTCTGTCTAGATTTTCGACGGTATTGTAAGCGTTATCGCTAATATTTACGCAAGTGTGGTAGTCATTTTCGATGAAGTTTACACTGATGTAGCAGCTACTGCCGAGATTTGCGACGCTGTTTGGTGACTTAAAAAAAAAATACTATATTACTGGGATTTTGCGCCGAGATTGCGATGGTATGGTGGGTGCTATCCCCGATATTTACGTTGGTGCTATATTCGTTTTCGCCTAGGTCTAAGGTAATGTAATAGCAGATATTGCCGAGATTTGCGACGCTGTTTGGTGACTTAAAAAAATACGATAATACTGTGATTTTGCGCCGATATTACTGAGATTGTGATGGTATGGTAGGTGCTATCATTTACTTTGGTGTTATATTCGTTTTCACCAAGGTCTATGGCAGCGTCAGCCACTAGGCGGCCCGCGGGCCGGATCCGGCCCGCGACAGCTTTTACTCCGGCCCGCCGGCAGTACAGAAGAGCAAAAGTCAAATTTTGCGGAAGTAATTTTAATGTGTCTAAAATAGTATGTGTTTACTACCAAAAACCACGTTTTCCATTAAGTGGCCCACTTCAATAAATCTGAAAAAAAACCTTTTTTCTTCTGAGACTGCCAGAAAAATAAAAAAAGCAATAGTTTGAATTATTACCAATGACGCATTGCTTAGTATTGTACTTATGATACCCTACCCCCTCGACTCGTGAATGGCACAATTCGATTTCTGCTTTTTTGAATGTGATGGACAGGAGTTGGGTGTTTTAATGCATTCTGGCCTCACTAAGTAGATAGTGAAAAGTGGACCGGCCGTCATCGTCTCACAATTAACATCGACTAAAATAAAGGATTTAGGAGTTTTGGTTTAAATATCTTTATTGATTATGAGTTTATGCCAAGTCACATTGTAATATTGTCACTAAAGATTAACTTCTTTTATGACTTTGATGTACAATGTAAAAAACATTATTTTTTTAATTATTTGAAACAAGAATCAAATATCAATAATTTTTTATTAATATAAAAAAATTATATTATTGTTTCAGTTTTCAAAATTGTTTTATATTGTTAAATCTTTAGTAATTATCGCATTTCTAACATTGAACATATGTAGTAAAGCAATATATTTATTGGCGTATTCGGTATAAATCTGTGGCCCGCGGAAAGCTTCAACATAAGTCATGTGGCCCGTCTCTAAAAGTTAGTGGCGAACGCTGGTCTATGGTAATGTAATAGCAGCTATTGCTGAGATTTGCGACGCCGATTTGGTGACATTCGTCTCGTGTATTTCTGCTTCAAAGTTGTTGTTTTTTCTACTGCAAAATTTATTTTTCTGCTTCAATTTTTTTTTCTTGTGCTACAAATGTTGCTTTTACATGTTACAATTGGCATTTTTCCTGCTGCTACCAAACTTGTTTTTACTTGCTCCGAAAGTCATTTTTTCTGCTCCAAAACTTGATTTTAACTGCTCCAAATCTTTCTGAGTGAGTGGGAGCCCTGTCATGGTTTAAAAAGATATAAATGATGATTATACTGAGTCAAATTTTGTGACATCTAAACAATTATACTATACATTTCAAGTGAGAATGCCTTAGAGAATAGTCTTTTAAAAGAGATTTTCTTTGCATTTCAAGTATTTATGGGGAAAAGTCTTAAATTGAGAACTTGGAACACACAATTCTTGTTAAAAGCCTTACTTATATTTGAAAGCTTAAATTATGTAGTATCTTGTTATGTATTGAACAGGAGTTGTCTCGTATGCTAGGGGCATGTGTTGCTTCTGATCCAGGAATTTAGCCTGTTCACTAGGTATAACTTGTAAAGGAATGAATTTGATGCATACTTACTAAAGCTTTGAGTTGCTAATATATGCTAGCACTTTTCAGTTTTTGTTTGTGATATATAGTCAAAAATATAAAAATTTACCACCTGTTTCCAACTGTTTTAAAAGATGAAATAAATACTTGAAATGTTTACATTTTTCCCCATTTCAACCTTGATTAATTTTAAATGCAATCTAGTTAAAGTAAGCTTTTCTATATTTTTGCTAAAATATTGAAAACCAAACTTCAAATAAAAAGAAAAAAATTCTCTGGAGATTTTCAACCATGATAAATCCAATGAAAGTGAAAAAAATGTTTATTTAAAAAAAACAATTTTGGTTTATTAATTATTAAAAAACTGTTTAATTCAAAATTTACATGCTATTTATATTTGGCCTTCAACAAACTATCGTTTGAAACAAGAATTATGAAAATATATTTATTATTTTACAATTTACGGTTAAAAATACAAGTTTTCTTTGTAACATTAGACATTCTCTATCTAAATATGTCATAATATATGGTTTCCATTGAACTTTTAGAAGTTAGATTTAGTTTTAATATATAGATCATAAGGCCCTTGTGATAAAAAAAATTATAAACAATTATTAAAGATCTTCCTCAATTTTCAAGAGACAATTTATAGAAAGAAAAAAAAAGAAATCCGCTTTTTCAAAGAAACTTCAGCTTTTCTATAATTCCTGAAAAAATATCCGTTTTTTCTGGCTTTTTGTATCCAACAGAAAAATAACCTTTTTTTAAGGCCGAATCGCGAAGCAGCTTCATTTCCGACCGATTAAGAAGAGCGGAAAACCTACCGCTCAGGGGTTGCATTGCATTCCTGCTCCAAATACAAAAGTCTACTGAAATGTATTTTTTTAGTCAGGTTGGTGATCAAACTCTCATTTTGTACTTCAACTGCACCGAAATTTGATCCTTTTGTGCCATTTTTTTCTCTTCTCAAAATGTAATTTCCTTCATACCAATTCAAGCGATTAACGTGTAATAATAATGCTCTTGCTTTCAAGTCTGACATCCACGGAACTATCGTTTATTCACTTTGGTATGTGATGCTCGTTTTCGCTAATCATTACACTAATACTCTACCAGCTATTACCGAGATTTTCAACACTGTTTTGTAGCCATTCATCTAGACTTCCATTAATGCAATAGCCGTGGTTAGTGTCTTGTTTAAGGGTTGTTTTGAATCTATGCAAAATTACTCAAAAGTTTTGTATCCTTTTGTATAAAAAGTATTCTGAAAATTTGTCCCAATTGTAATTTTTCTACACAATCTATGTTTAAAATTGTTATTTTAACAGCAATTGGGAGTAAATTTGTTGCTTTTTATTTTATTAAACAAGCTTAACGGTATGAATAAAAATTTAAATTTAAAGATTATTAGTACTTAAAATGTAGCTTAAATATTTAGAAAACTGGGTTTAATTAAATTTGGCTTGTTTGCCAATATGGTTAAGTGCTTAAAGTTGTTTGACTTGTTGAAGTTTTTGCCGATTTTCATCGCTTTCACATGATTTTTTTTTTTGCTTTGGAACTATACCATGCCTGATGACAGTACAAAATATATCCCTATGTCTAGGTGCCATTATTTTGAACCATTTTTGCTCGAGAACAAACGGAGACAGCTTAGTGTTATAATGCACATGGAAAAACAATTTTTTTTTTTTTTAATTTAGCTTAAAATGTGTTTTACGCAAAGTTTTTGGACTTTTTACCAAACTCATCCCCGATTCATTAACTCACTGCCAGTATCAAACATTTCTATCAGCAACGATCAATGTTGTGCCAACTACGCTTAAAAGTCCTTAAAATGCTTAGATGTCCTTAAAAGTCCATAATTTGTGTTGATGTTGTGTGTCCAACTGCAAAAAAATTTTAAAACTACAATTTGGACTTGCTATTCCCAATGACCGCTACTTATCCGCACTAACATATTTAATTTGTATTACGAATTTGTAACTTTTTTAGTAGAATGTTCTTTATTAAAAATTTATATACTGACGTGATGCCTAAAAATCCATTTTCAATGGTCCTTAAAAACATTATATAGGTGTTTAAAGGTCATTGATTTTCATTCTGTGATTTGAGTGTTAACCCTGTTTAAGTCTGTGTTTGCACTTGTTATATTCGAGAGATGTATGTTTTGAATTAATAAAACATTGCATTAGTCTTGGGAAAGATTGACAAAACAAATTTCTTAACTTAAAACTGGGGTTGCATTCACCCTAAAGTTTTTAATTTAAATATTACTTAAATTGTTTTTGTTTATTCCTAAAATTGTACTTAATTTTTTCGCTAATTCCAAAAAAAAATTAAAAACGTCAAAAGTTTCCTGAATTTCCTCCAAATTCTGCATAAAAAGCCTAATATTTCTCTAAAGGAGAAAGTTTATTCAGAAAATTTAATTATTGACAATTTTTAAATTGTAGCTTAACTTGTGTTTTAAGTTTTAAAGTTGAAGTAATATTCTTTAAGTTCTCTGTTTTGCTACAATTTTTTTTTTTCTAAATTGGCAGTTTTTGGCCAGTATTGAAATATAATAAGCTTTGGGAGGAATATGTTCGTGTTAGAAGCTTCTGTCAGCTTTTAAAGAAATGTCTAAAATGTTTGGAATTATCCCTAAAATTTCTACCTAAATGTTTTTGATAACTCACTGTGTCCCCTGTTAAAATTATCGGCCATTGTGTTTTTTTACTCTTGTGGCATGCATATAACTTTAAATTTCCCCCTCTCTAGATCTCGCTCCAGATCCAGGTCCAAGAGCTCTCGCTCCCACAGCAGGAGCCGAAGTCGTAGCCGCAGCAAGTCCCATTCCATGTCTCGATCTCGCTCCAGGTCAAAGTCTCGATCTCGCTCCAAGTCCACATCCAAGGCTAGATCTAACCGATCTTTGAGCCGTAAGCAATCTCGAAGCCGCAGCAGGAGTGTGAGCGCAGACAGACGAAACCGCAACAGCCGTGACCGGAACAGCCGCAGCCGATCCAAGTCTCACAAGAGCAGGTCCCGCTCTCGCTCGAAGTCTTCTGAAAAGCAACGATCTCCATCGCCCATGGTGAAGGAGGAGGATGTGAGCAATTCGGCCGATGATAAGAATTAGTCTTTTTTCCCCTTCTTTACTCAGTTGTGTCGTAGCTATAAGATGTAACTTGTTTTTGTGTGTCTTGCATTGTTGTTTATAAAATTAAATTGGAATTCATTCATCTGTGGTAATGATGCAGGGACTTTTAACTTGTTATTCTAAAGCTCAAGAAGTGGTTTAAGAATAAAAAATCTTTGGAAAGATGTCTGTCCTCTGTTTAAATACTTCATTTTTTCTTAACGAAATAACTAAATTTTTTCTATATTCATCCATCATTAAATTTCATTTCTTATATATAATGGTGTAAATATCATTTGTTATATATTATAAAACTTTTTGAAAATAAAATTTTATATTGAGTGGGGATTGTGAGCATTTAAGGTTTGGCTAATTCGTGCATGTTTAAAACTGTTATTGCATCTTTTTACTTTTCCAGTTTGCTTTATAATTATTGTCAACAGCTGTGTATAAGTTCATTTAATACTTTGCGATTAGTTTCTTGAATCCTTGCAATTGGCATGCGACTTATGTATAACCATGTGTATTATTTCTGAATAAACAAATATTCCTCCATTTTACTGTTTTATTTTTTGTGTCATTTGTAGATTTAGCTGTAAATGTTAGTGGCCTGACAAGACTGAATTTATCTGTTTTGTGTAAACATTATAAGAGCTGCTTATTACAATAGTCGCTGAACTTGGTGATATGAAACTTATTTTTATGCTTCTCATGAGGAAGGAAATTGAAATCCGGAAACTGAAAAGAGCATGTGTCAGGAATTTTTAAAAAATAAAATGGAACTGTTTTCTGTTTTTGAATCATTAACATCACAATAAAGTCCTTTGACAGTGAGAATTCAAGGGTGTATAAAGTCATATAATCGTAACTTTATTCCAAATATGTGGGTATACAATTTTTTTCATTAAATGGATCTTTCCTCTATCAAGCCTTATGGACAGGTATCCTTATTGACAGTTAAACTAAATGTGTATAATGTAATGTTTTGTAAATTAATAGAAAATATCAATCTTCAGTTTGGAAAAAACCATTTACATTACCAATGATAATCGGAAATGTTAGAGATTTTGGTGCATCTTTTTTAGCCAAGTCGGTAAATTTATTCTTGTGAAAAATGATAAAATGTTTTTAAAGAAATCTACTCTTCCAAAGCGAGCAACTTTTCAATATAGGAAATTTTTTGTAAAAAGGATGCCTTAAATGGATTTACTTCTATTACAATGAAATATATAGTCAATTTTAGAATGCCGCTTGTTGTTTCTTTACGATTACGAGCTGTTTTAAATAATAGATTATATCAAATTGAGAAAACAAATATTATTGACAATCTATTTTTTACCTGTTTCCAGAATGCAAATATTAAAAAAAAAAAAATGTCGGAAAATAGTATTAGGTTTGATTTAGAATTAAATAGATTCTTTAAAAAAAAAAATGTAGGAATTAATATTTGAATTCAGTTCCAGGCTACAGCACATTTTCATTAAACTGTACGGAAACTTGTGGGAGATATTATCATGAGATACTATAAATGATAGAATCCCAAAATAATTAGGTCATTATGTAAAAATTAAAGTAATGAATGTAAAATACTCTGATCAAAATGATCTTCCCAAACCTACAGGTAGTTTTTGCAGCAAAGTCTTCTCGTTTTATATGGCTTGACACCACTTCTTGTGGATATCTGCATTTTTAAGAACACTGATAAACAATATAGCAGTATTGATAATTGAAGTACCCCCAAAAAACACTTTTGAAAAGTAGAAGAACCACCAACCTCAAAAATACAAAAAACTTTCTTGCAATAAAAAAACCATAAACATGATGAAAATTTTCAAATACAAATACAGTGATATAAAAAATGGCCAACCACTGATTACAACTCTCGGTTGTGACTCGCTTAAGAATGTATGCTTACTTAGTTTATTTTTAAAATTTAAGTTCCGCTCCCATAAAAATTTACTCTGCTTGAGGTTGGCACCCGTCATAGGAATATTAACAATGCTTGCGTTTAAACTAATTTATGGCATATTGAACGAATATTCGAGTTTATGATTTCATTTGGATAGGTAGGAAATACAAAGATTTGTAAATCTTCATGTTCATGTAACTTTCAAAATAGTATAGAGAAACTGTGCTCAAACGCTTGCATTTGAATCTTTATTAAGAATTTTTTAAGTTGGAAACTGAAGTGTTTGTGGTAAGCTTTTGTTTGGTTGATACCTACATTTTGGAAAGTTTTTATTGTGTGGGGGGTTTTAAAGGTTAGTAATTAAGACGGGCGCCAACCTCAAGCAGCGTAAATTTTTATGGGAGCGGAACTTAAATTTTAAAAATAAACTAAGTAAGCATACATTCTTAAGCGAGTCACAACCGAGAGTTGTAATCAGAGGTTGGCCATTTTTTATATCACTGTATTTGTATTTGAAAATTTTCATCATGTTTATGGTTTTTTTATTGCAAGAAAGTTTTTTTGTATTTTTGAAGTTGGTGGTTCTTCTACTTTTCAAAAGTGTTTTTTGGGGGATATCAGAACTTTTTTTAAACAATTTTTTTAATTTGTCCGTTTAATCGTTTTTCTATTTATCGCCTATGCTACACCTGGTACCAGGTTGGTTGGTTGTTTTCAGATTATCTTTCGTTGTCAGCAACACGAGGGCTATAATGCGCCGAAACGATCGTCATTAGACAAGCCAGCATACATTTACAAACACCCATGCCTAACACGGGACTCGAACATGCAACCTCGCGGTCTAGAAGCTAGCACGCTAACCACTATACCGTTTGGTCGGCCACACCTGGTACCAGGAATATTCATAATTGTTCAAACTGAGTTCGACGGTACCTTACATGCAATAATTATCTTTAAAATTGATAAACCGGAAGTGGTACCAATAGCATACCTGCTGGTTACGTGGCACTAGCCGACGTGTCACGAGCCAACAGGGAAAAATGGTACCACTAGCGCACAAACACCTGTTTATAAGGGGAAGGAAATCCGCTACAAGGTAACATGGTACCAGAAGCGCACAAACTCTAGTTTCCCAGGGGCTCACTTCATTTTACAGGAGCGAACAAAAACAGTTTTATTTAACTAAGTAAACGATAGGTTTTCTTTATTTTAAAGAGACAAATCTCCAAAACTGTATTTTTTTTTAGGGCTAAATTTGTTACTGAGTGTATGCAGTACATATTAATAGAACTTACAATGCCAAAATACGTATTTTTATGTTTTTGTCACATACTAGGTTTTTAAATTGGAGAGCCAATTCATATTTCTTATGATGAAAACGTTCTGTTTAAATTAGAAGTTTCATTCCGTTGCACTTTTGTGGCTTATTTTAAATTTTGATAAGTTTTTGGTTTTCATATGTTTAGTTTGATTGCTTTATTTAGAGTTCCTCATTTCCACTGTGTTCTGCATTGTTGTAAATTTTACATTTGCCAATAAAATGGCCTGCACGTTTTCAGTTTTACATGAATGCTCATCTTTTAATACAATCAGAATGCGAAATTTTTATACTTACCATCCCCATTGTTTTTAATTTTAAGTTCACCACCTCACATATCTATTTTATATCAAATGGAACATATCCATATTATACAAAACGGATATGTAACATGGTGTATGGACATATCCATTTATATTAAAGGCATATCATAAGTTTGATGGAAACATTGAAAAAATAAGAATATCCAACGGATGAAATTTTGTTTCGAAAATATTTATAGTAACTTTAAAAAAAAAAAAAAAAAATGCATTGGTTATACCTTAACGAGTTTTTGCGTGAATGTTTTTAAGTTGTTGTAACCTTCTTCTTTCTGGCTTATTTTGAGGCTAAATTTAGCTTTGAATACTAGCGAAAATGCTTCTTATTTGGAAGTATGCGTAGATTCAAAATCAGAGACCTTTTTGAATTGTGTCTGAAAGAATGATAATGATAAATCCAACACAATTTTTTATCACATATGTAAAACTGTTGGGGAAATAATAAATTTTTCGACTGAGAATGATATAAAACAAAATTAAACGCGTGTACAGTCATTTTAGAAGTTTCAAACAAGTCTAATTAATTCATCCACATATGGGCATCCAAGCATTCCGTTTTACAAAAAATCAAGCAGATCGAAAAGGTGAGATGCGGTTCAGTTATTGAATGAAAAAAAAAAAAAAAATGCGATTCTTCTATAATTATACAAATTGCTATTATGGCGACACTCAAAAAGGCTATTATTATTTGGCAGCAATTTTGAAAAGAAGTCAACTTAAGTCCATCACCGCCAGCTAAAATGAAGAAAATAAATTTTTGTAACAGCGTGCAAAAAATTAAACTTTTTAATCATTTGGAATCAAAAATAGTGGCGAAAGTATCACTTTTTCGAGAGGAATGCGGGAAAGTAACTTTTTCGCACTAGTATAAAAATGAAATTTCTCGCACTCCTCGTGCGCAAATAACATATAGTCTTGCCATTGGAATGGAATGACATATTTTCAGAAGAAATTCCTTGACACGAATTGGCAACATTAATAAATATATATATTAAAAATATTTTTTGCCCGTAATTATAAAAAATATTGAATGCAACACATAGGAAGAAGGTTCATCGTTGCACAAAATCGAGCTCGCTTCGTTCACTGAAAAGTTCATTAACACATAAGCACAGGCTTACTTCACAAATTGAAAAGTTCATTGCTATGCAAGCATAGGCTCGCTTCGCTCGCTTAGAGGTACATTGCTGCTTAAGCAGAAGCTCGCTTCACTCATTAAAATCTAATTGCCACGTAAAGCCTTAATAAAGAAACAAAAAATCCCCGTTAATACAATACTCCTTTAAGATTATTTTAACACTTGTTTGTGGAAAGCAAAATTGGAAGGCCAAAAGTACTTATTTAGAAACTTTCAGAGCTTTAGGCCTATTAAAAGTTGCTTTTTGTGAAAATATTAATTAAAAAACAAATTAAAATGTTAACCTTCTTTTTCTCAAAAGTCCAATTAGAAGGCCAAAACAACTTGTATTGAAAATTTCAGAGCAGTAACCCATTTCGAAATAGTTTTGTGAAATATATGTTAAAGTTAAAAAAAATAATTAAAAAACAAATAAAATTTTAAAGTTCTGTTTTTCAAAAGTCTAATTAGAAGGCCAAAATTACTTATGTTGAAAATTTCAGAGCTGTAGCCCAATTAGAAATTGTTTTGTAAAATATTTATTAATTAATTACAAAAAATTAGTTAAAAAAGAACTAAATAAAATTTAAAATTCTGTTTTTCGATAGTCTAATTAGAAGACCAAAACTACTTATTTTGAAAATTTCAGAGTTGTAGCCCAAGTAGAATTCGTTTTGTAAAATATTTGTTAATTAATTAAAAAAAATAATTCAAAAAGAGCTAATTAAAATTTTAACATTCTGTTTGACATAAGTAAAATTAGGAGGCCTAAACTTCTTATGTTGAAAATTTCAGAGCTCTACTCCAATTTTAAGTAGGTTTCTATAGATCCACAGACAGACACACCAGCTTGTTTTATTATTATAGATAACCAACACATTATAAAACACCTTATAAGCACATTTGTTATAAACTGTGTATTTTTTCAAACTTTTTATTTAAAAACTTATAATTAAATAAATATTGAAGCCAGATTCACAATTCTTCATGTCTCGCACATCCGCATGTCCGTTCTAATAACATCCTAATTAGTCATTTTAATTGCAATTAGCTAATTAAAAAATTAACGGAAGAATAAAGTTTGCGTTTAAAAATGCATCATTTTTAATTTTGACGTACTGTTAAGAAGTTTGAAATTATAACATAAAAATTAAAGAATGGAGATCCTACCCTCTGCACATAAACTAGCAGTTTGTGCGCTCATGGTACCATTCGCTTGATAAATGAGAGGCAACTCTCTTCCCCCCTAAATACTGCAGGTGTTTGTGCGCTCTTGGTACGATGCGCTCATGACACGTCGGCTCGTGCCACGACACCTACCTGGTTGTACTTTAAACATTCATAATTCGTCAAAACAAAAGTCCAACATGCCATATTTATCTTGGAAATTGATAAATCGAAAATGGTACTACCTATGCTATACCTGGTACCTTAAACATTCATAATTTTTCAAGAGAAGCCCAACGACACCCAACATGCCATATTTATCTTCAAAATTGATAAATCAGAAGTAGTACCACCTATGGTACATCTGGTACCATGAATATTCATAATTCTTCAAGTTGAGTTCAATGATATCTTACATGCCAAAATCTACTTGAAAATTTACAAATTGGTTGAATGCGGACGGCAGTAACCATCAAAACCGACCACGAACGAGTAATAGAAACTTGTGTTTGGCAACTTAACCCCCAAAACTTAAAGAAATACGTTGCCATCGACAAAGAGCCTGTCTGCCAAGTTTCAGCTGGATTGGTTAGTTTGTACGCTCAACGACCTATTTTAGTGCATAATAACGACTAATAAGTCCGGACCCACAGCTTAACGTGGATTCCGAATCACAACGAACATCCACACCTAACCCAGGAATCAAATCCGGCACCTTTAACATACAAGGCCAGAGAGTTCATCCTATTGGAAATTTATTCTAATAAATTGTTACAAATAAATATTACAAGTTTTTTACAGTCTAATTATTGGAATATAAATTATTTTTACTATGCCAAGCATTGTTTTGGTTCACATAATAACGCATTGATATTTGACAAAATTTAAAATATTTTCTTAACAACAATTTTAAAATTCACTATGAAATTATAATTTTGATGATATATGATTCTACGATTTCATTTTACAACGAAAATTAAACAAAATCAACACATCTTTAAAAACGAATGACATTTTTGCAATCCATTAGCCAATTACAATGCGTGTTTCATTTAGTCTCGCTGTAATGAATTGACTGTGACGTCAGCTCGCATAACCTCCACATTTGTACTTTGCAATTCAGCTCATAGTATCTTGCAACTAGTGTTCCTTAAACATCGATTGTTTTACTATCGAGTGAACAATCGATTGTTCAGGGGAACAATCGAGTGAAAAATCGATAGTATCGAAGACACTCGATACTATCGATTGTTTTAAGCAAAGCAATACTATCGATTGTTTTAAGGAAAGTTGAAATATGATAACAAACTTGTGTGTCTATTTTTTTTCTCGGAACACTATTATCGGACAATACCTGATTTATTCAGGTAAAAAATTTTGTTATTATGCTCTACATTACAGTAAGAAGCTTTTTCAGAGGCTATGCCTTTTTTATGTATATAATATTGCTTGTACTACATGAAGCTATTACATGCAAAGTGTGCAATGCACATATACTAGTCCGAGAGGTCACTGCTAGTACCGCATACAACATCGCTCTGAAACTCATGTGGAATGTAGAAATATGCTAGCTGACCACCAAACACTTGGTCTGCCGAAATACATTTGACCGGAATTGTAAGAAAAGCCCTATGGAAAGTGCAATTATTAGGTACCTAAATATACCATCGAACATCACTCTGATATTCACAGAGGTTTAAGAGGATTATCAATCGAATAAGAATCACTTGGTCTACCAAACCGCATTTGGCCGGAAATGTCCGGTAAACAATTCCGAAAGTGCAGTTTTTAGGGAAATACGTCCTCGAACATGACTCAGAAACTCACATTGAATGAAGTGGATTACCTTTAGAATTATTTGGTCTGCAGAACCGCATTTGGCCGGACCTGTCTTACTCGATAGGTTATCCACTTCATTCTCTGTGAATTTCTGAGTCATGTTCAAATGATTCTTACTGTAAGAATCATTTGGTCTGCCGAACCGCGTTTGGCCGAAACTGTCCGGCAGCCGAATCCTAAAGTTGATCTGACCAAATATCGTATCGAATTGTTCTGTATCGTATCATACAGAATATCGTATCGTATGGTATTGTATCGTATCGTATCGTATGGAATATCGTATCGTATCGTATGGAATATCGTATCGTATATAATATCGTATCGTATCGTATATAATATCATATCGTATCGTATGGAATATCGTATCGAATCTAATTGCAGTACATATATCTGCAATACGTATTTGCCACATTGGAAATGTCTATTTGCAATACTCAAATGCAATACCTAACTACAATACGCATCTGCAATATATATTTGCAATACACTTATATTCGCTATATATTCATAAAATACATATACATGCAATACTGATTGGTGTGCGTTGATTACCTGTAAAACACCTGCAACACCTGCGCACTATTCCTATTTGTAATTCCTGCGTGCTATGCCTATATTTTAAATACACACGTGCAATACATGCACGCAAGGAGTACATGCAACTTATATATACTTTATATAAGCTATTCTTTATATCGCAATGGACATTATAACGAGCGAAGCGAGCATTGTTCACTATACATGAAAAGTTAGGAGTTTTTACAAAAACGTGTCACAGCAACGCGGGCCACACAGCTAGTACATATAATACTCAAAAAGGTTTTAAAAATAAACGACCTCCTCAATAGATTTAATTAAATATCGACAATCAATGGTATTGCCTTGCACAAAACCATCGATACTATCGCCCAATACGAAACAATCGATACTATCGATTGTTTCGATACTATCGACGGTTTCGATACTATCGACTGTCTCGATAGTATCGATTGTTTTATGATGGGCGATAGTATCGATTGTTTTGTACAAGGCAATACTATCGATTGCCGTCATTTAATTAAAAACTATTGAGGGGTCCGATAATTTTTGAAATCTTTTTTGGGGGATTTGTAAGTACTAGCTGTCTGGCCCAGCGTTGCAGTAGCCCGTCATTGTGAAAAGATAAGCTTTAATGTTTTGTGAACGAGGCTCCCCTTGCATGTTATACAGTCCATTGCGAAATAAAAATTGCATAAATGAAATATAATTATGTTGCATGTATGCCTTGCTAGCATGTTTTTCTCGTGCGCATTTTACACAGGTAGCGTAAATAAGTATTGCATGTAAGTAGTGCAAATAAATATTAAACATGTGTAACACATATAGGAATTGCAATTAGGTAATCAGGGCACACCAATTAGAAAAAGCTTTGGTACTACAAATCGGTGCTGCATGTATATGTATTGTATGAATGTATAGTGAATATATGTGTATTGCAAACAGATATTGCAGATGCGATTTGAAGTTAGGTATTGCATTTGAGTATTGCAGATGTATGTATTGCAATTTTTAGGTACCTAATTACGCCATCGAACACCACTCTGAAATTCACATTGAATGAAGTAGTTCGCCTATCGAATAAGAATCACTTGGTCTGCCGAACCGCATGTGGCCGAAACTGCCGGTAGACCAATTCGAAAGTGCAATTTTTAGGTGAAAAAATATCATGTCGAATCGAATATTGTATTGAATATAATATCCTATCAAAAACTGCCATGCAATTTCTATTCCCAGTATTGCAATACGCACTTGCTGTACCTACTACCTACATACTTTTCAGATTTGTAATTCCTACGTATCATGTTTATGCGCAATACACATGTCCGAAACCCATGTCTTACACCGAATATCTTAGTGCTATTGTTTGTATATGTTTTAATCCTTTCCCTAGAGCTATAACTATATTTTATTTGCATTCGAAATATATGTGTCTAGCCCTGTTGCTAAAAAAATTCAAATACAATTTATACAATTAAGTGCATTCAGAAATGACTGCAGCACCCCCTACCGGTATCTTCTGTCAGTATTGGTCATATATTTTAAGGCGTAATAGCTATATGGAGCCATACTGCACCGAAATGTCGTTAAATCGATACCTGTTTGATGGTCGTGCCTTCCGGGAGGTCTTTCAATGGAAACTGTCCTACATTTTTCAGCCTATAGAGTTAAAAAATTGAGATAACTCCCTAATATAGCCAAACAATTCACAAAACACTATCTGTTACGATAACTGTCGTGTATACTCATTTTAAAGAAAGACTGAAAAGCGTCGGCGAGGTTCGATCGCGGGACCTTTTCCATGTTGCCCAAACATTCTGCCTTTTACAAATTATTTAATTATAGTAAGATAAGTTTCTACATGTATTTATCATAATTGTTTAATATTTTATTAAAAAAAATGTTTCTTATAGTACGAAAGAAGATTATTAATTAAACAAGAACAATAAAATTCAAAATTATCTGCTATTTATCGCAACTCAAATTTCCAAATATAAATTATTTCTTTTGAAAAGTTAGGGTTTCCAAATTATATGCTCACTTCAAATTCAAACATTAAAAATTGTAAATATTTTCAAATCAATTGTTAGCCAAAAGGTGATAAAGAGAGAAAAAAAGTAAACTTAAAACTTTAATTTTTCTTGCGATTTGGTCCACCACGCCCACTTAAATATTTTTTTTCAAATCAGCAAACGATTAAAATTCTGGTAACCTCCAAAGAAAAACGGACGAATAAAGATAGTTTCAGAAATGGATTGAAAGGAGGTTCGAATTGATAAAACTTTGATTACGAATATCTCGATAAATATTGATTTGCGGACCCTAGTTCAAATTACAAATATTATTCATTTTTGGTCATAATTATGAAAATATATATGAAGTGCGGTGGTTTCCGAACACCCTGCAGATGTATTTATACTTACACTGGTTGTATCAAAATAAAAATCGAACAAGTTTCAAAGTAAATTGCCCATTAAAATTATACTATTTTTTGAAATTTTTTTCTTTAGTAGAGGGCTCTGCCCCTTGATCGCTGACGTTTGCCAAACATCGGGGATTGCTTCGAAATCAAGTTAACTCTCGCCAAACACTCGCTATGGTTGCGGATCACTACTAAAAAAAACCAAAATAACTGAAAACCGTCCATCAGGTACAACTTCCCCTCTGGCACAAATACATTATATTGCGAGTATACCTATAATCCAAACCAGAGTGTTTTAAAGTAAAAAAGTTTAATTTCCCTTGTGTTTTTTCTCTTTTTTTTAAACACCTGTTAGCTAATATATTTTTAAATACCGAGTAATTTTGAAATAATAGTCTGAAATTCTAAGCATAAGATAGACAACTGCGATCTCTTATGCCCGAAGAAAATTTCTAGATGTCCGTTGTAATAAATTCTCATCCAATTTTTAAGTAATTTACGATAATATGATAAATTATTATCATATTAATAATTAAAAATATATTATATTCAATACAATAACCGATTTGACACGATATTTTTTTTGCGATATTAAATACGACATGACATGCGTTCTACTATCTGATGGATATGTCGTCTGTGCTCTGGCCTCGCATTCCAAAGTGCCTAGTTCGAATCTTGGGTTTAGCCAGGATTAGTATTTTGGCACCTAAAAATTGTACTGTCGGATTGGTCTCATGGAGCGCTCCGGCCAAATGCGGTTCGGCAGACCAAGTGATTCTTGATACATAATCCACTTCCTTCAATGTGAATGAATTTCAGAATGGCGTTCGATGACGTATTTACCCAAAACGTGCACTTTTGGATTAGTCTGCCGGACAATTTCGGCCAAATGTGGTTCGGCGGACCAAGTGATTTTTATTCAACAGATAATCCCCGACAATCTTTGTGAATATCAGAGTGATGTTCGATGGAGTATTTAGGTACCTAAAAATTGCAATACATATATCTGCAATACATATTTGCAGTACTCAAATGCAAGATCTAACTACAATTCGCATCTGCAATATCTGTTTGCAATACACATATATTCACTATACATTCATACAATGCATATACATGCAATACTGATTTGCAATACCAAAGTTATGTCTAATTGGTGTGCCTTGATTACCTAAGTATTACACATGTTTAATATTTATTTGCACTACTTACATGCAATACTTATTTACGCTACCTGTGTAAAATGAACACGAGAAAAACATGCTAGCGAGGCATACATGCAACATAATTATATTTCATTTATGCAATTTTTATTTCGCAATGGACTGTGTAACAAGCAAGGGGGGGCCACGTTCACAAAACATTAAAGCTTATCTTTTCACAATGACGGGCCACTGCAACGCTGGGCCAGACCGCTGGTACTTACAAATCCCCCAAAAAAGATTTCAAAAATTATCGGACCCTCAATAGTTTTTAATTAAATGACGGCAATCGATAGTATTGCCTTGTACAAAACAATCGATACTATCGCTCATCATAAAACAATCGATACTATCGAGACAATCGATAGTATCGAAATCGTCGATAGTATCGAAACAATCGATAGTATCGATTGTTTCGTATTGGGCGATAGTATCGATGGTTTTGTGCAAGGCAATACCATTGATTGTCGATATTTAATTAAATCTATTGAGGAGGTCGTTTATTCTTAAAACCTTTTTGAGAATTATATGTACTAGCTGTGTGGCCCCGCGTTGCTGTGACACGTTTTTGTAAAAACTCCTAACTTTTCATGTATAGTGAACAATGCTCGCTTCGCTCGTTATAATGTCCATTGCGATATAAAGACTAGCTTATATAAAGTATATATAGGTTGCATGTACTCCTTGCGTGCATGTATTGCACGTGTGTATTTAAAATATAGGCATAGCACGTAAGAATTACAAATAGGAATAGTGCGCAGGTGTTGCAGGTGTTTTACAGGTAATCAACGCACACCAATCAGTATTGCATGTATATGTATTTTATGAATATATAGCGAATATAAGTGTATTGCAAATATATATTGAAGTGTATTGTAGTTAGGTATTGCATTTGAGTATTGCAAATAGACATTTCCAATGTGGCAAATACGTATTGCAGATATATGTACTGCAATTAGATTCGGTATTCCATACGATACGATACGATACGATATTTCATACGATACGATACGATATTTTATATGATACGATACGATATTTTATACGATACGAAACGATACGATATTTTATACGATACGATACGATATTTTATACAAAACGATACGATATTTTATACGATACGATATTTTATACGATACGATACGATATTTTATACGATACAAAACGATATTTTATACGGTACGATACGATATTTTATGCGATACGATACGATATTTTATACGATACGATATTTTATACGATACGAAACGATACGATACGATATTTTTTACGATACGATGCCATATTTTATACAATACGATACGATATTTTATACGAGTCGATATTTTATACGATACGATACGATATTTCATACGATACGATATTTTATACGATACGATATGATATGATACGATACGATATTTTATATGATACGATACGATACGATATTCTATACGATACTTTATTCTGTATGATACGATACAGTACAATTCGATACGATATTTGGTCAGATCAACTTTAGGATTCGGCTGCCGGACAGTTTCGGCCAAACGCGGTTCGGCAGACCAAATACTGTAGTTCGGCAGACTTACAGTAAGAATCATTTGGTCTGCCGAACCGCATTTGGCCCTGACCTGTCCGGATGACCAATCCGAAAGGGCACTTTTTAGGTTTCTAAACACTTAATCGAACATGACTCAGAAATTCACAGAGAATGAAGTGGATAACCTATCGAGTAAGACAGGTCCGGCCAAATGCGGTTCTGCAGACCAAATAATTCTAAAGGTAATCCACCACTTCATTCAATGTGAGTTTCTGAGTCATGTTCGAGGACGTATTTCCCTAAAAACTGCACTTTCGGAATTGTTTACCGGACATTTCCGGCCAAATGCGGTTTGGTAGACCAAGTGATTCTTATTCGATTGATAATCCTCTTAAACCTCTGTGAATATCAGAGTGATGTTCGATGGTATATTTAGGTACCTAATAATTGCACTTTCCATAGGGCTTTTCTTACAATTTCGGTCAAATGCATTTCGGCAGACCAAGTGTTTGGTGGTCAGCTAGCATATTTCTACATTCCACATGAGTTTCAGAGCGATGTTGTATGCGATACTAGCAGTAACCTCTCGGACTAGTATATGTGCATTGCACACTTTGCATGTAATAGCTTCATGTAGTACAAGCAATATTATATACATAAAAAAAGGCATAGCCTCTGTAAAAGCTTCTTACGGTAATGTAGAGCATAATAAACAAAAATTTTTACCCGAATAAATCAGGTATTGTCCGATAATACTGTTCCGAGAAAAAAAGAATAGACATTTACATAAGTTTGTTATCATATTTCAACTTTCCTTAAAACAATCGATAGTATTGCTTTGCTTAAAACAATCGATAGTATCGATACTATCGATAGTATCGAGCATTTTCGATACTATCGATTTTTTCACTCGATTGTTTTGGAAAACAATAGTATCGATTGTTTTTCGATAGTATCGATAGTCTATCGATGTTTAAGGAACACTACTTGCAACTAGGGATGGAACGAATGTGATTTTTGCCGGATACCGGATTTCGGATATCCGGGGTACCATGTCTACTGGATACGGATATCCGAAACGGATTTCACCGGATATCCGGCCGGATATTCGGTCTATACACTAAAAACGATAGTTATACGATATGCTATACGAAAAAAAATGTTCATGATATGAAGTATTAAGTAAATTATAATTAGTGGTTAGCGCACCGCAAGGCATGCCACAGGTCCATGGTTTGATTCGCGGACTGGGCAAGGTTGACTTAGCTGTTTATACCTGAAAGAAATAAACTGAGGAGGACCATGCATGCTTGGGAACTAAACACTGGGGTTCGGCGTCAGAATGACCATCTGACCGGAACATCTGCCATGTGACACACAAATGCCACAGTCAAGAAAGCTGAGCTGGGCCCAGCAGGCCTTGGTCCACACGGGCTGTCGCGCCACTGAGTTGATTTTTTTTATTTAAACTTTAGTTGATGAAACGATGTTTTAGTGATGCCAATACCTACACTTGCTGAACAATTTTGAAACTTCATCACCATTTTTTTTTGTGTGTTACTTAAAATTGTACCAAACATTCTGCAATGTGATGAAAATATTTCAGAATTATGCTTAACGTTATGTTATACCATATTTAAAATATATATTTAATATAAACAAACAAAATTAGTACTTACATATTTTTGCGGTTAAGGCTTTTGTTTTAGGATCATCTAAACTCCACAATTTTGGTACAAATAATTTCGATTCCAATGTTGTCTGCGTGCATTTCTTGTTTTGATGAATTGTTTTTTCTTGTTCATCAATATTTGATGCATTTAGTGAGTCTTTTAAGCTTCGGTGAATTTCCTTATGCACACTCATTAAATGGTTCCATAAGGGTTTTGTGGAAAAGGATTTTGGGATTTTGCCGCGCACAATATATTTTTTAAACGATTCTGTGGAGCAAGTAACACATAGGGCTTTGCTTTCGTCATTTCCATTAATTTTAAAATACTTCCAAATGGGTGATTTTAAATGAGCCATTATTAAAAATCATAAATTGGATTGTAATTGGAGAAAACTATGATTCAAGACATTCTAGAGAGCTAAATATAATTCCACATTGTAGCGCTGCGTTAAAGACCTAAAAATTACAATACTTCATTTTACGTCAGAAAAAATATACCAGCTTTCAACTTCTGCCAATGAAAAATCAGAAATTAGACCATACCATTCACAGCATAAAGGGGTAGAGTATTATCGTCGATAGAACAAAAAAAAAAGCTTGAGGAGTGCGCATTAGCTATTTATTGCTTTTTACTCGCTAGCAAATGTCAGAAAAAAAGGAGAAAGTGAGTATAAAACTAAAACTCTTAACAAGTAGCTTATGTTATGGAAAAAAAGTACTATTTATTAGAATTTCGGTTCGTGTTTTATGGAGAAGCATTCAAATATAACATCTGGAATTAATCGGATCATAAACTTGGAATGAAAAGAACATATTGCAAAACACGTATGAAGGATGTGCATGGAAAAAGATTGGAGGAATGGTTTATGCTTATCAACTCGGCGCCCTACCTCATCTCTGAAGTTAGGGATATGCCAAAGCATAGTTCTCAAGAAGGAACTTTTTTGTTTTCTAACTTGACTGCAATTTATGTCCAAGAAGAAAAAAAGTATAGGATGCGGTGTCCCCTTTGTCCGCAAAAGATCACTATTTTTTGCAAAAAATTATTTCTTGTGGATACCTGGTGGCCGGATATCCGAATGAAATTATCGGATGTCCGGTATTTCAAATCGGATATCCGACGGGGTTTCGGATATTGAAAAATCAGCCGGATATGCCGGATATCGGATATTTGCCGGATATCCGTTCCATCCCTACTTGCAACACAATGTGATTATTTTCATTTTTAAACGGATCTTTTCCGAAATTAAAATGTTTTTGAAAGTTAACTCACTCTAAATTGTCATACAGTTCAAATAACACATGCAATTTGAAGAACAAATATTTCTCTTTAATTCTGTCTCTTCAAAAATTAAATTATTTCAATGTTAAAGATGTTATAAGCCATATAATCATAGTCTAATTCGTTCTGCCTATACTATTACATTAAGCTCATTCTCACTTAAGCCTAACATGTCGGAAAAACTAACTTCGAAATGATAGCAAACCTGTTTGGCAACTTTTGGCATATATATCTGAACCACAATTACATGTTGATCGCCTTTATCTGTCGCCAAATTATGAAATGAAAAAAAGTGGTTTTAAATTAATTTAAAATAGAAAGAATTATTTAACGAAGTTTAAACCAGCGTAGGATTTTAAGTTGAAACATTCCGCATCCTATAATTCAATCCGTTTAAAGATCTATAGCTTAGTTAGGGCTGGACGTTTGTCTAAAATTTTACATCAAAATCGGGCTAGAACTCGTTTTTTTATTTCGTTTTGGAAATTTCAATATTTTTTTTCTTCTTTGTCTTTTATCCTAGGTACTCAATTTTTTTTCTTTGAAAGATATCACCGAGTCGAATCTATGGTATTTTTTGTATAATTATGTGAAGTTTCGTAAGCGCGTTAGAAAATAGTCAATTTCGGCTTTTTCGCTGGAAGTTATGCAGAGAATTGATACTTACTGTCGTTTCTGCCTTTTAAGGTTGGCGGCGAAACGACCGTTTCGTCTGATTAATACATTTCGGGACGAGGCAAAATTTGTATGCTGAATTTAATAACATAATGGACCAGGGTGGCTTGCACCTGGAATTGTCAGGGAAAATGAAAATGCCTAAAAAAGGTCAGGCAAAACTAAAATGTGATATTTTCTGGAAAAGTCGGGGAATTACTTTCAGATACAAGAGTAGTTAGAAAAGGAGAGTCCGAAGCCATAAGATGGAGCTGTGGAGCAACCTTGATGGAATGAGACCCCAGTTGTGGCCATTTCGCGTTAAAATGCTTGCTTGCGATTGGTCGGATTTAAACACGTGACTAAATAGACGCTTGTGATTGGCTACACAATTTAGTAAGATAGTTTTCTGCAAAATTTAAGGTAGTGGCGTCATCTAGGGGGGGAATTTAAGAGTCATTTACATTAAATTTCTAAGTTCAGAGATATATGCAAATAAAAAAATCTTAACACGACTTTTAAGTTTAATAAAAGTGAAGGCCTTTTGCTAAGGGTCTAAAGAACCCTAACCCCGAGCTACACGTGACATTTCAATATTTTACCAAACAATTGTTAAAATATCTACTATCGGACGTTGCCTTCATGGGAACTCATCTACCCCCCCCCCCTTCCCTAACCAATTTTGAATAAGCTCATTTGAAATACTTCAGAAAATGTTAATTATTTTTTTAAGCTAAATTTTAAAAGTGAGGACCCACCTCCGGCCCGATACCTCTTTTAGGAAGAATTGATACCGCCTCACTCCTCCCTATAAAAAAGAAAAAAACTTATTCCAAAGAACGTATATTTCTTTGAAATATGAGGTCACTAACCAACCATCCAATACTGAATTTCATAAAAATTTTAGTCTGTCTAAACATTTTTTCATGAAAATTTTAGTTTTGAAACAAATTATTTAAACACTAATGTAAAAAAATAAATATTTTTAATAGAAATTTTTACTAATATCTAGTTGTATGTAGCTTTTTCCGAAAAAACTTAATGAATTTCACGGAAAATTTTAACGTACCCTTAACAGTTTTCATGAAAATTGTAATTTTGATACAAACAAATTTAACTTTAGTGTTACAGTTTACTCTTCATACAAATGTGCAGAAATATCTTAATTTTTTTAACTAGCATATCTTTCTTTATGATGTTATTACCAATGACGCCCAACGGCTCCCAATTGGCTCTCAATGGCTCCCAATACATGTTAAATGCTCTCAATACATGTTAAATGCTCTCAATACCTGTTAAAGGCTCCTTAAATGCTCTCAATACCTGCTAAATGCTCCCTAAATGCTCCCAATACCTGCTAAATGCTCCCTAACGGCTCCCAATACCTGTTAAATGCTTCCTAACTGCTCCCAATACATGTTAAATGCTCTCAATACCTGTTAAATACTCCCTAAATGCTCCCAATACCTGTTAAATGCTCCCTAACTGCTCCCAACACCTGCTAAATGCTCCCTAACTGCTCCCAATACCCGCTAAATGCTCCCTAACTGCTCCCAATACCTGTTAAATGCTTCCTAACTGCTCCCAATACATGTTAAATGCTCTCAATACCTGTTAAATGCTCCCTAAATGCTCCCAATACCTGCTAAATGCTCCCTAAATGCTCCCAATACCGGCTAAATGCTCCCTAACTACTCCCAGTGGCTCTTCAGTCCCGATAGTTGAGCTTTACCCCAATAAACTTGTTAGAAATTAATCTGTCTATGTTAGTTATATTAATCAAGATAGTTTTTATTGTACAATGATACTTACTTAAGTTGATGAATAGCAACACAGAACTAGCTGCTAATGCTGAATAGAGATCTGATAACTGATTTTGGATACTCTAATGCCTAAATAAGAGAGAAAAAGTAACATACTTGAGCATCTTACAACTAAGAATTCAAAAGTGAACGTGAAAATTTACTTTACGAATAAACATTATGTCTTTAAAATGTGTACGAATATCACTAAATAAGTTAAAAAAGAAACATACTTAAACTCTCTACGATAAAAAACTTTAACATTAACGTAAAAAGTTTACTTTACACATAAAAATCACTTTAAAATGTGTAAAAATATCGCTAAATAAGAGAAAAAATAACTTACTTAAAATTTCTAAGATAAATATTTAACCTGTACGCGAAAATTCCCTTCATATATAAAAATCACGACTTTAAAATATGACATGCAAGAGAAAAGTATAATACTTAAACTTTCTACAACTAATAACTTTAACATTTACGTAAAATTTTACTTTACACTTAAAAATCCCGACTTTAAAATATGTAGAAATATCGCTAAATAAAAGAAAAAAATTTACATACTTAAACTTGGTACGACAATAACTTTGATATTAACGTAAAAATTTACTTCACATATAAAAATCCCGACTTTAAAATGTGACGTGTAAGAAAAATTAGCATACTTAAAATTTCTACGACAAATAACTTTAATCTTTAAGCAAAAATTTACTACATACATAAAAATCATGTATTTTAAAATATGTAAAAATATTGCTGAACAAAAGGAAAAAGTAACATACTTAAACTTTGTACGACAAAGAAATTTAACATTAACGTAAAAATTTACTTCACATATAAAAATCACGACATTAAAATGTGACATGTAAGAAGAATTAGCATACTTAAAATTTCTACGATAAATAATTTTAACATTTGCGTGAAAATTTACTACATATATAAAAATCATGTCTTTAAAATATCGCTAAATAAAAGAAAAAAGTAACTTATTTAAACTTTCTACGACAAATAACTTTAACATTAACGCAAAAATTTACTTTACACATAAAAATCACGACTTTAAATTTGACATGTAGGAGGAAAGTATAACATACCTATAATTTCTACGACAAAGAATTCAAACATTGCCATTCATTTCTTTAAAATGTATAATGACAACTCTAACTTATAGAAAAAAGAAACACTAAAAATTTACAAGGCAAAGAATTTAAAATTGAACGTGAAAATTAACTTTACATGTACAATCATACTCTTATATCAACGATAAATAAGATAAAAAAGAAGCTCTAAAAATTTATAAGGCAAAGAATTTAAATAATACGCGAAAATTTACCTCACATATAAAAAATATGTCTTTCAAATGTGTAAGAATAACGCTAATTAGAGAAAAAGAAATACTATAAATTTATAATTTAAGGAATTAAAACAATACGCGAAAATTTATTTCACACATAACATTTTTATCTTTTAAATGTGTAAGAATAATGCTAAATTTGAGAAGAAAAAAAAAATAACATACTTAAACTTTCTTCGACAAAAATTTAAAAAATACGCGAAATTTTAATACACAATTATTTTCTTAGGTTAATGTTAAATAATGGGAAATTTAACAGAATAAAAATTTCAAAGATAAAGAATTTTAACCTTTACACGAAAATTTACTTCACATATAAATATCATGTCTTTAAACTTTAACGTGACAATTTACTTCTCAAATACAATTAAACTCTTAGGTTAATGTTAAATAAAAGACAAAGTAACATACTTAAAAATTTCTAAGATAAGCATAACGTAAAAATTTCGTATCATGTGTTTAAATGTAACATATAAGAGAAAAAAACTAACATACTTGAACTTTCTATAGCAAAGAATTTAAGCGTTAGCGTAAAAATTTACTTTACATATACAATTCACGTCTTTAAACGGGATGATAAGCATGTGACGGTAATTAGCCAATCCGGTTAGCGGTAGGTGATACGCCACTCGCCGGCATTTTTAGACCGGAGGATGAGTCACGCTAAAACTTGTTCAAACAGGTCGGGAGACTTGTACAGCAAGAACAGCAGCATCGACGCGCAAGCAGCGGGTGATGCTGTGGTGTGTCAGCAGATCTTTGAGGTTATCGTTTTCCTACTTTGCCTTTTTCATAATGAAATGTTTGTGAAATCTTGGAATGAATGAAGTGGATTTCAAAGACACATTAGTAAGTGAAGGTAGAATTCGCATGAACTTTCTTCCAAAAAGTATGATTCACTTGGAGAATTTAAGATCATTTCTACTTGAAAACTTTTCTATTATCTAAAACATTGAATATTGTTCAAACTCAGGGGGATTATATGCTACAATAAGGGTAAAACTTAACAAAATTGTTACATAGAAGAAAAATAGTAAGAGATTTAAAATAAATACTAGTTATAGATACTCCAAAGAAAAAATTTCACCTACTTTTCAATCGGAAAATCAATACAAGTTGGAAATTTATGTTACTTCAAGAAAGACAATTTACTTTGTAATAATATACGTTAAGGTGTCATATTAACTCGTGCAATACATGCTGACTAAGATTTATTTTGCTTATCAATCTAAGAAAGGTGAATTGGGGGAAAATATTAAATAAATTGTAGATATTAAATACATTGTAGATATGCATTCAAGTTTTGAAAATCGCCTGCAAGACTTTTAAAACATCTTAAGATAATTTGAAAGAAACTTGCGAATTATAAGTAAACTACATAACTTTTTATACTCTGAAAGGAAATCACAAGTAATTTAGTTAACTTTTTTTCATGGTAACACTCATATTCAATGACATGTTTTTAAAATTTAACCTTCTTTACATGATAACAGTTATAAATTTTTTCAATCTCAGATGCGATATACTATTATTTCTAACATATATGTTAAGAATTGTGAAAAGTTCTTAAAAGAGTATATGCAAATCTCCAATCAGAAACATAAAAATCTAACATCATTCAAACAAACTAAAATAATAAGATATTTTCCTTAACGGAAATAGTTAACTACTCATGTGATGGAATATACTTAGAAAATTTAAATACTGAAAAAAGTTTGCTAGGCAAACTTAAAGAATGTTTTTTTTTCTTGTGAGAAACTAGCATAAATTTGAAAAATGTAGAGTTTGTTACTACGTAAAATTGAACATCATCTGGACAAACTAAATTATACGTGAATTTTTTTATTTTTTTTATTTGAGAGGTGCTGATAATATATCATTAATATAGAGATTTTTAACTTTCACCCATAATTTCTAAATAACTTATACATAAATTTCAGAAAACTGAAACGGAATGTGTTTTACAAGACGCTTATTTTGTAAGATGAATATTCAATATTAATATAACTGGAGCAAAGTTCATTCCGGAAAAAACTTGTAAAAGATACTTATATTTTGAAAATAGTTTGAAATATCCTTTTAAATTTATGAATGCTCGCTTTCGAAAGACACAAATAAAACTGATATTACTCATGATAATTAATACATGCATAACATTAGTCAAACAAAGTGAAATTTTTATTGCTTGTGACCGATAACTTTTTCAGTGAAGCAGAACTTACATAGGAAATTTGTGCAAACTTTTTCAACTTTTAAACCAAGTATCATGTAAAATTATAAATTACGATAGGAAATAGCATATTTCAGAATCGGAACAAGTCTTGTAGTTAAGCTAAATTTATTTCTCAAGGAACTGAAAGCATACCAGAGAAGTCCTTATCATTTCGCATCTTTTCTCATGTTGCAAGAAAACATACTTTGTAAAAGATCGTCGTAGCACTTAACAAAAATCAGTAAAAATAAATATATTTTCTATGGCAAAGATAAAACTTCACAACTTAATTACTGAAATATAGCTAAGTTGCATATGGTTTATTCACATAACTCGCATATGCGTCGAATGTTGAAATATATTTGTCAGTTGAAATCAAACTCATCGAAAATAAATGCTATCTACATTTTCAAGTCGGAAATTACTATTAAATAAACGTTACATGTAAAACATTGTCATGTTAAAAAGAAAAATATACAAAAATGTAAATGATAATTTTACTGTTGGTACATAAATGATGAATAATTTATGATTTTATTCTAGGCAAACGTCTTATTGTCTAACAGAGAACTTAAACTTTAACAGAAAAACGAAAAAAATACAATTTTTATATCCTATCATGCTTATCGAAAATTGAATTTATTAGCTGTTGTAATAGATTTTTATTGTCAAAATTTCTATAGTTTTTCTTCCCAGTGCAATAAAATTAAGTTCATGAGTAATGAGTAGGTTTTTTTTTTATGAATCTTATAAATTTAATGAAATTATTATGACCTAAGAGATTGAGTGAACTGAATAAAGCAATGATGTAAATTTAAACAGTGACTTGAACTGATACATATTATAACTGTAAAGAAGTATGACAAAGTGATAGATGAAGTGAAAATAGAGGTTGAGTGAAATGTGTTGAAAAAAGTTGAAGACGACAAGAAATTTGTAAATGAGAATTATCATTGACTTATATTAACTTCGTTTTTCTTGCTTATGACAAGAAAATACACTCTTTCTTATTAAGAACCAACTTGATATCTTATTATAGAATGACAATGATGAAATATCTATACATTAAAAAAAAAAAAAAAAAAATACCAAACTAAGACATAGCAAATTTTTTGAAATTCATGTATAATGTGAGAAATTTTACTGGAAATATATAAGATACAACATTGAAAGATGTGAATGTTTCGAAGTACTATATCAGAAAAAAAAAATGCGCTGATGTCCGCTATAAAAAATTTTAGGAGAAAGTTTAAACAAAATTTAAAATCAAACATGTTTTTAAGTGGGAACACATATATTAAAACTATAGCACATTAAACAATTTATATTATGTCATCTCAGTTGTATCAAACTGAATAACATGAAAAACAACCACAAACTGAATCAACATGAAAATTATCAATATATGTGGAAAAGTTTCCTTTTTTCACATATAAAAAAAATAACACATTGACATACGTTAAGATCACGAAACATGCGTAATCATATACCGATAAGAGCAACCAACGTTGCGGGGAGATATTCACGTGATGGTCAATATCCCATGAATAAATTGATTGATTGAATTTCTAATGCTAATTCCAATAATATTCCACGTAACTTCAACTTTATATGTTACACAATAGCTATATTTATTTTTCAAATATATTGACTTTCGAAAAATCATCCTTCAATATAAGAATGATCATAGTAAGAATAAAAGAAAAGATACTAAGCATTGATTTAGCAACAAATCATATGCTTGAAACGAAAATTGCTTCGAACCAAAGTATAACTATCCAATTTCATTGATTCCTACAAGGAAATTTTTCTCATCTAGTAATTGAATTTTTTTTTCTCATACACACTATAAGTATTGTCCAATCAGGTGTAGAATAGTTGAAGATATCCGACCTCTTTCTAAATATTAATAAGTCACTGTTGAAAAACTTATAAAAATTTAAATTTACACTTAAAGTTTTATTTTTTTATTTTTATATATATATATTTCAAAGAATGTTTTCAAGTCAATATATATATTTAAATATGGAAATTTATTCACTTCAATAAATGTATGTTTAAGTTATAAAACTTATTGTTTGTATTGAAAAATTGTAACTTTTCGTCTTATTCGTATAAATCGATAACTTATACACTAGTTCTTCATCAATTAATCTACAAAGTAAATCTTTCAAAGGTAAAAACATACTTATAGCTTTGCATTTGTAACATGTTAGATTTTACATGTTTCTCGTGAAATTAAAATTTTATATGTTTTCCATGAAAATAAATGTTTAAATGTCTTGCATGGAAATAAAATTTTAATTTCACGAGAAACATGTAAAATCTAACATGTTACAAATGCAAAGCTATAAGTATGTTTTTACCTTTGAAAGATTTACTTAGTAGATTAATTGATGAAGAACTAGTGTATAAGTTATCGATTTATACGAATAAGACGAAAAGTTACAATTTTTCAATACAAACAACAAGTTTTATAACTTAAACATACATTTATTGAAGTGAATAAATTTCCGTATTTAAATATATATATTGACTTGAAAACATTCTTTGAAATATATATATATAAAAATAAAAAAATAAAACTTTAAGTGTAAATTTAAATTTTTATAAGTTTTTCAACAGTGACTTATTAATATTTAGAAAGAGGTCGGATATCTTCAACTATTCTACACCTGATTGGACAACACTTATAGTGTGTATGAGAAAAAAAAATTCAATTACTAGATGAGAAAAATTTCCTTGTAGGAATCAATGAAATTGGATAGTTATACTTTGGTTCGAAGCAATTTTCGTTTCAAGCATATGATTTGTTGCTAAATCAATGCTTAGTATCTTTTCTTTTATTCTTACTATGATCATTCTTATATTGAAGGATGATTTTTCGAAAGTCAATATATTTGAAAAATAAATATAGCTATAGTGTAACATTTAAAGTTGAAGTTACGTGGAATACTATTGGAATTAGCATTAGAAATTCAATCAATCAATTTATTCATGGGATATTGACCATCACGTGAATATCTCCCCGCAACGTTGGTTGCTCTTATCGGTATATGATTACGCATGTTTCGTGATCTTAACGTATGTCAATGTGTTATTTTTTTTATATGTGAAAAAAGGAAACTTTTCCACATATATTGATAATTTTCATGTTGATTCAGTTTGTGGTTGTTTTTCATGTTATTCAGTTTGATACAACTGAGATGACATAATATAAATTGTTTAATGTGCTATAGTTTTAATATATGTGTTCCCACTTAAAAACATGTTTGATTTTAAATTTTGTTTAAACTTTCTCCTAAAATTTTTTATAGCGGACATCAGCGCATTTTTTTTTTTCTGATATAGTACTTCGAAACATTCACATCTTTCAATGTTGTATCTTCTATATTTCCAGTAAAATTTCTCACATTATACATGAATTTCAAAAAATTTGCTATGTCTTAGTTTGGTATTTTTTTTTTTTTTTTTTAATGTATAGATATTTCATCATTGTCATTCTATGATAAGATATCAAGTTGGTTCTTAATAAGAAAGAGTGTATTTTCTTGTCATAAGCAAGAAAAACGAAGTTAATATAAGTCAATGATAATTTTCATTTACAAATTTCTTGTCGTCTTCAACTTTTTTCAACACATTTCACTCAACCTCTATTTTCACTTCATCTATCACTTTGTCATACTTCTTTACAGTTATAGTATGTATCAGTTCAAGTCACTGTTTAAATTTACATCATTGCTTTATTCAGTTCACTCAATCTCTTAGGTCATAATAATTTCATTAAATTTATAAGATTCATAAAAAAAAAACCTACTCATTACTCATGAACTTAATTTTATTGCACTGGGAAGAAAAACTATAGAAATTTTGACAATAAAAATCTATTACAACAGCTAATAAATTCAATTTTCGATAAGCATGATAGGATATAAAAATTGTATTTTTTTCGTTTTTCTGTTAAAGTTTAAGTTCTCTGTTAGACAATAAGACGTTTGCCTAGAATAAAATCATAAATTATTCATCATTTATGTACCAACAGTAAAATTATCATTTACATTTTTGTATATTTTTCTTTTTAACATGACAATGTTTTACATGTAACGTTTATTTAATAGTAATTTCCGACTTGAAAATGTAGATAGCATTTATTTTCGATGAGTTTGATTTCAACTGACAAATATATTTCAACATTCGACGCATATGCGAGTTATGTGAATAAACCATATGCAACTTAGCTATATTTCAGTAATTAAGTTGTGAAGTTTTATCTTTGCCATAGAAAATATATTTATTTTTACTGATTTTTGTTAAGTGCTACGACGATCTTTTACAAAGTATGTTTTCTTGCAACATGAGAAAAGATGCGAAATGATAAGGACTTCTCTGGTATGCTTTCAGTTCCTTGAGAAATAAATTTAGCTTAACTACAAGACTTGTTCCGATTCTGAAATATGCTATTTCCTATCGTAATTTATAATTTTACATGATACTTGGTTTAAAAGTTGAAAAAGTTTGCACAAATTTCCTATGTAAGTTCTGCTTCACTGAAAAAGTTATCGGTCACAAGCAATAAAAATTTCACTTTGTTTGACTAATGTTATGCATGTATTAATTATCATGAGTAATATCAGTTTTATTTGTGTCTTTCGAAAGCGAGCATTCATAAATTTAAAAGGATATTTCAAACTATTTTCAAAATATAAGTATCTTTTACAAGTTTTTTCCGGAATGAACTTTGCTCCAGTTATATTAATATTGAATATTCATCTTACAAAATAAGCGTCTTGTAAAACACATTCCGTTTCAGTTTTCTGAAATTTATGTATAAGTTATTTAGAAATTATGGGTGAAAGTTAAAAATCTCTATATTAATGATATATTATCAGCACCTCTCAAATAAAAAAAATAAAAAAATTCACGTATAATTTAGTTTGTCCAGATGATGTTCAATTTTACGTAGTAACAAACTCTACATTTTTCAAATTTATGCTAGTTTCTCACAAGAAAAAAAAACATTCTTTAAGTTTGCCTAGCAAACTTTTTTCAGTATTTAAATTTTCTAAGTATATTCCATCACATGAGTAGTTAACTATTTCCGTTAAGGAAAATATCTTATTATTTTAGTTTGTTTGAATGATGTTAGATTTTTATGTTTCTGATTGGAGATTTGCATATACTCTTTTAAGAACTTTTCACAATTCTTAACATATATGTTAGAAATAATAGTATATCGCATCTGAGATTGAAAAAATTTATAACTGTTATCATGTAAAAAAGGTTAAATTTTAAAAACATGTCATTGAATATGAGTGTTACCATGAAAAAAAGTTAACTAAATTACTTGTGATTTCCTTTCAGAGTATAAAAAGTTATGTAGTTTACTTATAATTCGCAAGTTTTTTTCAAATTATCTTAAGATGTTTTAAAAGTCTTGCAGGCGATTTTCAAAACTTGAATGCATATCTACAATGTATTTAATATCTACAATTTATTTAATATTTTCCGCCAATTCACCTTTCTTAGATTGATAAGCAAAATAAACCTTAGTCAGCATGTATTGCACGAGTTAATACGACACCTTAACGTATATTATTACAAAGTAAATTGTCTTTCTTGAAGTAACATAAATTTCCAACTTGTATTGATTTTCCGATTGAAAAGTAGGTGAAATTTTTTCTTTGGAGTATCTATAACTAGTATTTATTTTAAATCTCTTACTATTTTTCTTCTATGTAACAATTTTGTTAAGTTTTACCCTTATTGTAGCATATAATCCCCCTGAGTTTGAACAATATTCAATGTTTTAGATAATAGAAAAGTTTTCAAGTAGAAATGATCTTAAATTCTCCAAGTGAATCATACTTTTTGGAAGAAAGTTCATGCGAATTCTACCTTCACTTACTAATGTGTCTTTGAAATCCACTTCATTCATTCCAAGATTTCACAAACATTTCATTATGAAAAAGGCAAAGTAGGAAAACGATAACCTCAAAGATCTGCTGACACACCACAGCATCACCCGCTGCTTGCGCGTCGATGCTGCTGTTCTTGCTGTACAAGTCTCCCGACCTGTTTGAACAAGTTTTAGCGTGACTCATCCTCCGGTCTAAAAATGCCGGCGAGTGGCGTATCACCTACCGCTAACCGGATTGGCTAATTACCGTCACATGCTTATCATCCCGTTTAAAGACGTGAATTGTATATGTAAAGTAAATTTTTACGCTAACGCTTAAATTCTTTGCTATAGAAAGTTCAAGTATGTTAGTTTTTTTCTCTTATATGTTACATTTAAACACATGATACGAAATTTTTACGTTATGCTTATCTTAGAAATTTTTAAGTATGTTACTTTGTCTTTTATTTAACATTAACCTAAGAGTTTAATTGTATTTGAGAAGTAAATTGTCACGTTAAAGTTTAAAGACATGATATTTATATGTGAAGTAAATTTTCGTGTAAAGGTTAAAATTCTTTATCTTTGAAATTTTTATTCTGTTAAATTTCCCATTATTTAACATTAACCTAAGAAAATAATTGTGTATTAAAATTTCGCGTATTTTTTAAATTTTTGTCGAAGAAAGTTTAAGTATGTTATTTTTTTTTCCTTCTCAAATTTAGCATTATTCTTACACATTTAAAAGATAAAAATGTTATGTGTGAAATAAATTTTCGCGTATTGTTTTAATTCCTTAAATTATAAATTTATAGTATTTCTTTTTCTCTAATTAGCGTTATTCTTACACATTTGAAAGACATATTTTTTATATGTGAGGTAAATTTTCGCGTATTATTTAAATTCTTTGCCTTATAAATTTTTAGAGCTTCTTTTTTATCTTATTTATCGTTGATATAAGAGTATGATTGTACATGTAAAGTTAATTTTCACGTTCAATTTTAAATTCTTTGCCTTGTAAATTTTTAGTGTTTCTTTTTTCTATAAGTTAGAGTTGTCATTATACATTTTAAAGACATGAATGGCAATGTTTGAATTCTTTGTCGTAGAAATTATAGGTATGTTATACTTTCCTCCTACAAGTCAAATTTAAAGTCGTGATTTTTATGTATAAAGTAAATTTTTGCGTTAATGTTAAAGTTATTTGTCGTAGAAAGTTTAAATAAGTTACTTTTTTCTTTTATTTAGCGATATTTTAAAGACATGATTTTTATATATGTAGTAAATTTTCACGCAAATGTTAAAATTATTTATCGTAGAAATTTTAAGTATGCTAATTCTTCTTAGATGTCACATTTTAATGTCGTGATTTTTATATGTGAAGTAAATTTTTACGTTAATGTTAAATTTCTTTGTCGTACAAAGTTTAAGTATGTTACTTTTTCCTTTTGTTCAGCAATATTTTTACATATTTTAAAATACATGATTTTTATGTATGTAGTAAATTTTTGCTTAAAGATTAAAGTTATTTGTCGTAGAAATTTTAAGTATGCTAATTTTTCTTACACGTCACATTTTAAAGTCGGGATTTTTATATGTGAAGTAAATTTTTACGTTAATATCAAAGTTATTGTCGTACCAAGTTTAAGTATGTAAATTTTTTTCTTTTATTTAGCGATATTTCTACATATTTTAAAGTCGGGATTTTTAAGTGTAAAGTAAAATTTTACGTAAATGTTAAAGTTATTAGTTGTAGAAAGTTTAAGTATTATACTTTTCTCTTGCATGTCATATTTTAAAGTCGTGATTTTTATATATGAAGGGAATTTTCGCGTACAGGTTAAATATTTATCTTAGAAATTTTAAGTAAGTTATTTTTTCTCTTATTTAGCGATATTTTTACACATTTTAAAGTGATTTTTATGTGTAAAGTAAACTTTTTACGTTAATGTTAAAGTTTTTTATCGTAGAGAGTTTAAGTATGTTACTTTTTTAACTTATTTAGTGATATTCGTACACATTTTAAAGACATGATGTTTATTCGTAAAGTAAATTTTCACGTTCACTTTTGAATTCTTAGTTGTAAGATGCTCAAATATGTTACTTTTTCTCTCTTATTTAGGCATTAGAGTATCCAAAATCAGTTATCAGATCTCTATTCAGCATTAGCAGCTAGTTCTGTGTTGCTATTCATCAACTTAAGTAAGTATCATTGTACAATAAAAACTATCTTGATTAATATAACTAACATAGACAGATTAATTTCTAACAAGTTTATTGGGGTAAAGCTCAACTATCGGGACTGAAGAGCCACTGGGAGTAGTTAGGGAGCATTTAGCCGGTATTGAGAGCATTTAGGGAGCATTTAGCAGGTATTGGGAGCATTTAGGGAGCATTTAACAGGTATTGAGAGCATTTAGGGTGCATTTAACAGGTATTGAGAGCATTTAACATGTATTTGGAGCAGTTAGGAAGCATTTAACAGGTATTGGGAGCAGTTAGGGAGCATTTAGCAGGTGTTGGGAGCAGTTAGGGAGCATTTAACAGGTATTGGGAGCATTTAGGGAGTATTTAACAGGTATTGAGAGCATTTAACATGTATTGGGAGCAGTTAGGAAGCATTTAACAGGTATTGGGAGCCGTTAGGGAGCATTTAGCAGGTATTGGGAGCATTTAGGGAGCATTTAGCAGGTATTGGGAGCATTTAGGGAGCATTTAGCAGGTATTGAGAGCATTTAAGGAGCCTTTAACAGGTATTGAGAGCATTTAACATGTATTGGGAGCCATTGAGAGCCAATTAGGAGCCGTTGGGCGTCATTGGTAATAACATCATAAAGAAAGATATGCTAGTTAAAAAAATTAAGATATTTCTGCACATTTGTATGAAGAGTAAACTGTAACACTAAAGTTAAATTTGTTTGTATCAAAATTACAATTTTCATGAAAACTGTTAAGGGTACGTTAAAATTTTCCGTGAAATTCATTAAGTTTTTTCGGAAAAAGCTACATACAACTAGATATTAGTAAAAATTTCTATTAAAAATATTTATTTTTTTTACATTAGTGTTTAAATAATTTGTTTCAAAACTAAAATTTTCATGAAAAAATGTTTAGACAGACTAAAATTTTTATGAAATTCAGTATTGGATGGTTGGTTAGTGACCTCATATTTCAAAGAAATATACGTTCTTTGGAATAAGTTTTTTTCTTTTTTATAGGGAGGAGTGAGGCGGTATCAATTCTTCCTAAAAGAGGTATCGGGCCGGAGGTGGGTCCTCACTTTTAAAATTTAGCTTAAAAAAATAATTAACATTTTCTGAAGTATTTCAAATGAGCTTATTCAAAATTGGTTAGGGAAGGGGGGGGGGGGTAGATGAGTTCCCATGAAGGCAACGTCCGATAGTAGATATTTTAACAATTGTTTGGTAAAATATTGAAATGTCACGTGTAGCTCGGGGTTAGGGTTCTTTAGACCCTTAGCAAAAGGCCTTCACTTTTATTAAACTTAAAAGTCGTGTTAAGATTTTTTTATTTGCATATATCTCTGAACTTAGAAATTTAATGTAAATGACTCTTAAATTCCCCCCCTAGATGGCGCCACTACCTTAAATTTTGCAGAAAACTATCTTACTAAACTGTGTAGCCAATCACAAGCGTCTATTTAGTCACGTGTTTAAATCCGACCAATCGCAAGCAAGCATTTTAACGCGAAATGGCCACAACTGGGGTCTCATTCCATCAAGGTTGCTCCACAGCTCCACCTTATGGCTTCGGACTCTCCTTTTCTAACTACTTACAAGTTTTCTTCCAAGAAGTTCAGTAATTTTTTTCAGAAAGCACATCTGAATATTGATATTTCATATGATATTTTCTTAAAACAATAAAAAGCACCCGGAGAAAGCAAATTGATTGAAAACGGGTAAATTTTTTACACTGATTTCCGCTCTTTTTTTTCTGAGAATTTTCATTTTTTCTTCAGTTTTATTATTTTTAATGGTCTTTGAACTGCTTAATCAGACTAAACTTGCCTAAAACGCCCCTCGGAAAAAATTTCTAGGTGTGCCACTGTTCTGTACATACATTAGTACACAAATATATTCTTATTCAACTATTTTTGTAGTTCAAAATAACACTGTATTTTCATCTTTTTTTATAATTTGACTGTTTTCACCCCTGGGGAAAACTAAGAGAGCTGCTCAAGTTACTATTTCTACCATCTAATCAATTTATCTTCGTGTGTTATCAGTGTTAGGTGACACAAATCACAAACATTTTAGAGTTCCACAAAAAAGTGGATTTCTCCTTTTTTTTTAACCAACATTTTGATTAATTGATAAAAATGCACATTAAAATATCGTTAAAAAAAATTCTGTATAATCCTTCTTTAAAATTAGGATTTTAACTGCAATTGTCTGCAAAAAATTTTGTTTACTTCGACTTGAAATGAAACCTGGAAATTTAAAAAAATTGTCTGGAAAACCTGAAAATGTCAGGGAAATTTGTTTTGCATTTTGTGTGGCAACCCTGATGGACAATTCCCGCATTTTTTATTTATCTTTTTATTCAATTCTAAAATGTTTTGAAAGGGCCATAAACAGAAAAATTTCTGCACAATGCGCTTTTTTCAGGGATGAAATTCTTCGGCTTTTTTTTTTCTTTCTTGAACTTCCGCGCTTTTTTTTTTTTCTTTTTTTTTGGGGCAATTTCTTATTTTTTTTCTCTACTGCAGATTTTTGCTTTTCTTTCCAAAAATTTCGCCAAAGAAAAGAAACATTCCTGTTTCGAAAGAAAATTCTCTAAAAATATGCTCGATCCCGCGGCATAACTCTTACTGGCTAGGAAACCGGTTGATTCAACCTCATAGCCGGAAAACGCATAGGATTCTCAAATCAACGCCGGAAAGCGCATGGAATCATCAAATCGCCTGTAATGTTGGAATCCACTTAGGAAGGGGGAATACTTTTCTATTAAGGACACTATCGCCGAGAATGACGTTATTGTGGGATGATCATTTTCTTCGGATGTTATGCCGATATAATAGTTGCTGATGTTTGTTCAAAGATTTGCACGTGTCAGACATGGTACAGTTAAACTGAAAAGCGGATTTCAGCTTTTTTTTTTTTTTTACTACTTTGATAATTCTAGAAATCGATACAGGTCTGCATTACAATTTTATTTGTCTTCTTGCAAGTTTGACAACCACAGAACTTGCATACGTTCAGAACTCTCTAACCTCCGACCACTTTTCCTGCAGAATGCCTGCCTCTATTGGCATTATTTACATTGGTATGCGATAGCCTTTTTGCTAAAGTATAGTGATGAAATGTCCGCGATTATGGAGCCGCTGTCACAGAGAATTACGTTGCAGCGTGATGATCATTTTCCTCATGTGTTACGCCGATATAATAGCTACTAATAGGGTATTTGACACCATCAACAAATAATTACCAAATGCGGCCAATGCATAGTATTTAACAAGGTAATAATAATGCAAGCATTTTTTACTCGAAATAATTGCTCAAATTTTTATAAATCGAATTTAAAAAAAAGGTTTTTTGAGCGCATCGTCATGTGATCAGAAACGATCGCTTAAGCTCCTCCCAGAGTATGACGTCACTATTGTAGAATGGAATGTTTATGAACAAACAACTTCATTCGTTTATTTTTAAGCTTGGTTCGTCTTTCTTCCTACTTTATGATTAATTATGGCCATTGTAGGTGAATTTTAGGAAATATTTATTCAAAGAAGCTTTATTTGAAAAATGTATGACAGTTTCGTAAAGGCAGGCAGTTTAAATTTACCCAAAATAGACGCATTGATGGTGGGTTCTTTTTCAAATCAAGCCCAGAGGTGTTTTTTTTCTACAGTGTTTAGAAATGTTAAAATATCTGTGTAGATAAATAAATCTTCCTGTTATTATAATTTGTATAACAAAAACTACACACTTTCACAGTTATAATAATTATAAAAACATAAGCAAAATTATTAGCGATTAAAGTAATCGGCTGAACACTGAATCGGAAATCCGGTGTAATAATATTGTTAATGAACTAATTTTTGACTTTGAAACTTGGATCATACCTTCTCCTCTGATGATCAAACCCAAAAATGTTGGAAAAAACATTACTTCCATTTATTTTCATTTTATTCATGGTGTACCCCATCACCCCGCAGAAAGGGGTGAATCGGAACACTCGTTATAATTCATGTCTGATCTTATTTAAACATTTACAGGTGTTTATTCTTCTTGAGTGGACTGTAAGTTTATGGTTATTTTGTGTGCAGTTAGAAGAATGCAAGACTTATTGTCTTTCGGTTCAGGTTTATTGCACTCGGAACGTCTTGTTCCTATCGTGGCTAAACATCCTTCTCTCAGTTTTTACAAGTGTTTTATCAGTCGTCCACAGAGGGCGTTGGTTTTGCATTATTCTTTACGAACATGTTCGGCCAGCTGGAACATACTCCCGGCGTTGAAATTAATAAATTTCAAAAATAATAATTATACAATTGTAACGAAAAGTATACAGAATTAGAATGAGAAAGAGTAATCAGAATATTACTTAAAATAAAATTGAATTAAAAAATGTTAGGCAAATTAAACAATTACAATTGTTAATGAACCTAAGAACATAACTAAACACATTAATTAATTTTCTGTAGTTATTACTGACATTCAGGAAATTTAACAAAAAATCATCTTTTGTTGCAATTAAGGCAGTTTCAGAGGTCCTTTTCAGTTCACTGAAATATAAGTTATCATTAAGATTAGTTAGATCAAATGAGGAATCCTCTAGGTGGTCTTGTTTCAAACACTCTGGTCCTTCAAACAAGAGCTTATTGGCGATTATAGCTCTTGCGTCTAGTCCCCTAGAGATGATGTCGGCTGGGTTTTCCTTTGAAGACACATGTCTCCATTCGTAGTTGTTGTCCAAGGATTGAATTACCTTCACTCGGTTTGAAACGAATGGCTTCAACTTCTCGGGAGGTGTTTTGATCCAGGCAAGAGTGATTGTTGAATCTGTCCACAAAAAAATGTGATCTAGCTGTAGCTGTAGGATAGGTACAACTCTTGATGTTAAGCGAGTTAACAAAAGAGCTGCTGACAGCTCCAAACGAGGAATCGTCAGAGTTTTGATCGGTGCTACCTTGGATTTGCTGCACAGAAGTCTGGTCTGTACTCGCCCTTGTTGATTTGTAGATTTTAAGTAGATCGCTGCACCAAAGGCTTGTTGTGACGCATCGGCAAACCCATGGAGTTGAATAGTAGTGGCACTGGGAAGAAGAACACACCTGGGAATTTGCACTTGATTTACGAGAGGTAAGTGAGTTAGAAAACTTAACCACTCCTTGAGCTCTTTTGGTGGAAGATCTGACCAGTTGAGTGAAAGCACCCAAAGTCTTAGAAGGAAAATCTTGGCCTTAGAAATGATTGGTTGTATCAGGCCCAAAGGATCGAAAAGCCGAGCGATTGTCGATAACACTTCTCGTTTCGTGTAACTTTTTTCAAGATTCACAGTCACTTTGAAGGTAAAGTAGTTTAAACTTGAGCACCAAAGCATGCCCGAGGTTTTGACAACAGGATCCGGCGATGAAAATGAGTACTCGGAGTTTGCGTCATCCAGTATTAATTCTGGATGGTTTGATACCCACTTGTGGAGCTCCATGCCTCCCTTGAGTAAGAGTTGAATGAGGCCAGCTTGTTTGCTCTTAGTTTGTTCCAAGGTTTGTGAACTGGATAGAACGTCATCTATGTAGAAATCATTGCGGGCTATTTCGACGGCCACAGGATTTTGCCTTGTTCATCATCAGCAAGAGCGAACTTTAAGGGTAAAGTTCGGGTAGCAAGAAAGGGCGCACACGATGTCCCGTAGGTTACTGTTTTCAACTGGAATACTTCAATGGGTGCAGATGGACAAGACTTCCACAGGATTCGTTGTAAACTTCTGTCTTCTGGCGCTACTAATATCTGACGACACATTTTTCTTCCATCAGCACTGAAGGCAAACTGATGTTTTCTAAATCTTGTTGCAAAGGAAAACAAATCTTGTTGAACAGTACCACCATTGAGTAAGATGGAGTTAAGAGAGATACCTTGGTTGGTCTTTGATGATGCGTCGAATACGACACGAAGAGGCGTTTATAAACTGTCCGGACGTAACACAGCGTGGTGTGGAATACAGTAAGTGTCCGATTCGTGCTGACCGTCTATAATTTTCTCCATATGGCTAAGAGAAAGATATTCATCAATAAAGTTCTTGTACTGAGATGCCATGTCTGGATTTTCGTTTAGTCTTCTCCACAATTGATTTAAACGTTTTTCTGCAACATCTCTGGAGTTCCCTAAATCGCTCCTGCAATTTTCCTTAATCGGAAGCCTTTCGATATATCTACCAGTTATATCCCGCTTAGTGGTTTCAATGAAATGTTTTTCACAATATAATTCCTCGACGGAAATGTTTTGTTTATCCTGTTTATCACCGGGAAAAGACTCTGTTTAAAAAAAACTCTGAAGTGAATGATTTAAATTTTCCCGTTCCGAAATTAGACCAGAAAAGGAATTTGATTGCACATTATTCATAGATCCAGAAACTAAATATCCGAACACAGTGTTTTGCAAGACTAACGAATTATCGTTTGATTTAAATTTTCCAATCATAAGTAATTCAAAAAATAATTCGCACCCAATTAAAATATCAATTTTGTTAGGTACAAAAAATTCAGGATCTGCCAATTGTATTCCGCTGGGAAAAGTTATATACGAAATATACAGTCGAGTTACCGGTGTTAATTCTGTGATTTTAGGTAAAATCAAAAAATTTGTTGTTCTAGAACAATTTCCATTATCGTTTGAAATAGTAGCCGTTAAAGTATTTTTAACAAAATGCTCCTTTCCATTTATTCTAGAAATAGAAAGATTAGATCTTTCTCTTTTTAACCCCAGAAATTCTGATGCTTCATTTGTAATGCAATTGACAGACGATCCGCTATCAAGAATTGCTCTCATTTTTATTTTTTCTCCGCACGAATTTGTTATACGAATCAGAACAGTACATAGAATGCCCGATTTATGACCGCGAAGAATATTTGTAAGAGAAGCTTGCGTAAGAGGATTTATTTCCTGGACGAACGAAGTACTCGTATTATTTACATCTGCTGATGAATTATTGCTTTGGTCGGAATTTTCTTTTTGAATATGAAGCAAAGTGTTGTGTCTTTGCAGGCATCTAGAACAGCTAAAAGATGATTTGCATACATTTTTATGGTGCCTCAAGCAATTTTGACATAATTTGAGCGCTTTAACGGTTTCTATTCGTTTGGAAACATCCATATCATTGAATTGAGAAAATCTAAATAAATTGTGTTTTTCATTACATAACAAACAGGGTTACATCTTTATTAGAATTAACTAGCAAATTTTTGGGTTTTAAATTTGGATTATGGAATTTGTTCGTTTTGAATTCATTTTTAGTTAGTTGTTCTAATACCATCGACCTATTATCAATGAATTGTAATACGTCTTCTTAGGCGGGATTTCTTTAGTAGTCACAGAAAATTCATACGCTTTTCTTGTATCTTTATCTAATTTTTCAAGAACTATGTTTGAAATTATAGCATTTGAAAGATCATTAGATTCTAATTTAAGAACTTTTAAGCCTCTTATATTTTTCCTAACAACATCGGATAAATTTCGCAATGATTTTGCATTTTCGAAATTAATTTTTTCTACTTTCAAAATTTCCTGAATGTGTAGGTCTACAATAGCACGTTTATTTTCGTATCTAGTCTTTAAAGCATTAAATAATGATTGATAAGTATCTTCACTAGTTTCTATAATTTTTGCCTCACCTTGTAATGCGGCTTTAAGATAGAACAATTTTTGATTTTCAGAAATGTGTTCATTGATACCAATCAAGGATTCAAACTGCGTTTTAAAATTAGCAAATTCTTCCATTTTACCGCTAAATTTAGACAACGGAATATCAGGCAATTTAGAAGCTAAATCAAAGTTAACAGATTTAATAGCGAAATTATTTTCATTTTTGTACGCATTAGTATTAAATTTTGAAAGAAAATATCTGATGTTTACCTCCAGAGTGTCGCATAACGTTTCTAATTCTTGGATAGCTGTATCGCATTCATTGGAAGTATTTTCTTCTACTCCAGTTCTCCATAGCATTCAAAGAGTTTGTTCAGCTCGTTTTTAAGTTCAGTGATGTCGCACAATTTTTTCTCACCTTCAATCTTGGTTTTTTTCGTCTGCTTCTTTTTCTTGTTCGTCAAACTTGACAATGGCGGTGAGCTTTGCTTTTACTCGCCCACGCATTCTGTTCAATTCCTTTAGACTGTAGACTTTTGCCATGGTTTTTCTCCGGTATAGACTGACCACAAATGTTTATTCTTCTTGAGTGGACTGTAAGTTTATGGTTATTTTGTGTGCGTTGGAAGAATGCAAGACTAATTGTCTTTCGGTTCAGGTTTATTGCACTCGGAACGTCTTGTTCCTATCGTGGCTAAACATCCTTCTCTCAGTTTTTACAAGTGTTTTACCAGTCGTCCACAGAGGGCGTTGGTTTTGCATTATTCTTTACGAACATGTTCGGCCAGCTGGAACAACAGGGTAAAAAACAAAACAAGTAATAATGCATTGAAGTGAATAGGAACACAAGATTACCATAAAAAAAATGGTATAATAAAAATCCGCCATAACTTGGAGTGGTTTTATGCAGACAATTCTTGGCGCAAAATCCTCTACATGTCAAAAATTGGAAGTTTTACCCAAATTAGTGTTCAGTTGTTAATTGAAGTACTTGTACAGTGGGGTACAACACAGTGTCGGTAAGAAATTTCCTCGAACAAAATCAAAAGGAAAAGAGCCCATTACGGCTACACAATCTCGCTTGAAACTCATTCGCGATGCTGTTTATGCAATGGTGACGTCACACAATCAAATGGATTTTTGAGCAGCATTTTAGGGGCGGGGCTTCTGCTTGCATTTTAAAATACGATTTTTTGCGCTTTGCGGCATTATTTTGGAAAAAGAAAAAATACGCGTCTTTTATTTTGGGCAAATGCTTTATTTAAAACATATTTTGAAAATTTGTCAAATACCTTATTCTGTTGCAGATATTTGCACCTGTCAGACATGTTACAGTTCAGCTGAAACGTTTATTTCCGCTCTTTTCTTATTGAAATTTCGATCATTCTTAAGATTGATGCAAATCTGCATTACAATTTTACTAGACTTGCTTGCAAGTCCCGCAAAAGCGGAACCTACTTACGTTTCAGACTTCCCCAAACTTCTTATGTCATGATCACTTTTACTGCAAATTTCCAAACTTTAGCGGTGTTATTTACGTTGGTGCCTGCTGATTATTTTCGCTGAGCTTTACGATGACGTAAGGACTGCTATTGCGGATTTGCGCTACTACGGCGTAATGTGTTCTTTACATGTAAAGACATTGTTGTAATTAGAAACTGGCATACTTTTTATTTAAAATTTTAAAGTTACTGTATATATTTTTTAAAAGGTGACTTTATTATCTCTATATATATAAGGCAAAGCCCTCACTCACTCACTCACTCACTCACTCACTCACTGACTCACTGACTCACTCATCACTAATTCTCCCACTTCCCACATAGTCACAACTCTGAAAATCGGCACAAATATCAACAATGGTAAAAATAGAAAAAGTAAACTATTCCGATCTCGATTAACACACTTTAAGGGGTCGAAAAGGGGTCAAACGTTCCAAACGGGGGACATTCGAAAATCCTACTTCCCACATAGTCACAACTCTGAAAATCGGCACAAATATCAACAATGGTAAAAATAGAAAAAGTAAACTATTCCGATCTCGATTAACACACTTTAAGGGGTCGAAAAGGGGTCAAACGTTCCAAACGGGGGACATTCGAAAATCCTACTTCCCACATAGTCACAACTCTGAAAATCGGCACAAATATCAACAATGGTAAAAATAGAAAAAGTAAACTATTCCGATCTCGATTAACACACTTTAAGGGGTCGAAAAGGGGTCAAACGTTCCAAACGGGGGACATTCGAAAATCCTACTTCCCACATAGTCACAACTCTGAAAATCGGCACAAATATCAACAATGGTAAAAATAGAAAAAGTAAACTATTCCGATCTCGATTAACACACTTTAAGGGGTCGAAAAGGGGTCAAACGTTCCAAACGGGGGACATTCGAAAATCCTACTTCCCACATAGTCACAACTCTGAAAATCGGCACAAATATCAACAATGGTAAAAATAGAAAAAGTAAACTATTCCGATCTCGATTAACACACTTTAAGGGGTCGAAAAGGGGTCAAACGTTCCAAACGGGGGACATTCGAAAATCCTACTTCCCACATAGTCACAACTCTGAAAATCGGCACAAATATCAACAATGGTAAAAATAGAAAAAGTAAACTATTCCGATCTCGATTAACACACTTTAAGGGGTCGAAAAGGGGTCAAACGTTCCAAACGGGGGACATTCGAAAATCCTACTTCCCACATAGTCACAACTCTAAAAATCGGCACAAATATCAACAATGGTAAAAATAGAAAAAGTAAACTATTCCGATCTCGATTAACACACTTTAAGGGGTCGAAAAGGGGTCAAACGTTCCAAACGGGGGACATTCGAAAATCCTACTTCCCACATAGTCACAACTCTGAAAATCGGCACAAATATCAACAATGGTAAAAATAGAAAAAGTAAACTATTCCGATCTCGATTAACACACTTTAAGGGGTCGAAAAGGGGTCAAACGTTCCAAACGGGGGACATTCGAAAATCCTACTTCCCACATAGTCACAACGCTGAAAATCGGCACAAATATCAACAATGGTAAAAATAGAAAAAGTAAACTATTCCGATCTCGATTAACACACTTTAAGGGGTCGAAAAGGGGTCAAACGTTCCAAACGGGGGACATTCGAAAATCCTACTTCCCACATAGTCACAACTCTGAAAATCGGCACAAATATCAACAATGGTAAAAATAGAAAAAGTAAACTATTCCGATCTCGATTAACACACTTTAAGGGGTCGAAAAGGGGTCAAACGTTCCAAACGGGGGACATTCGAAAATCCTACTTCCCACATAGTCACAACGCTGAAAATCGGCACAAATATCAACAATGGTAAAAATAGAAAAAGTAAACTATTCCGATCTCGATTAAGACACTTTAAGGGGTCGAAAAGGGGTCAAACGTTCCAAACGGGGGACATTCGAAAATCCTACTTCCCACATAGTCACAACTCTGAAAATCGGCACAAATATCAACAATGGTAAAAATAGAAAAAGTAAACTATTCCGATCTCGATTAACACACTTTAAGGGGTCGAAAAGGGGTTAAACGTTCCAAACGGGGGACATTCGAAAATCCTACTTCCCACATAGTCACAACTCTGAAAATCGGCACAAATATCAACAATGGTAAAAATAGAAAAAGTAAACTATTCCGATCTCGATTAACCCACTTTAAGGGGTCGAAAAGGGGTTAAACGTTCCAAACGGGGGACATTCGAAAATCCTACTTCCCACATAGTCACAACTCTGAAAATTGGCACAAATATCAACAATGGTAAAAATAGAAAAAGTAAACTATTCCGATCTCGATTAACACACTTTAAGTGGTCGAAAAGGGGTTAAATGTTCCAAACGAGGGATATCCGAATGTTCCTCTTCCAATGTAGTCATTTTTCTGATATTTTTTTGCAAATGTTAAAAAAATAAGTCATTCCAATATCGATTAACGAATTTTTAAGGGATGAAAAGACGACGCAACATTGAAACTATACGAGGATTAACTTAATGTCTAATTAACTTAATTCCAATACAGCTACTACTTTGAAATTTAGAACTAAGAGCAAACATAAACACAATAAACTATTCCAGTTTACTATTCACAATTATAAAGTTCGTTTAAAATGTCAACAAAGGAAAGTTCCTATTTTGATAAATCAATTTGTCGGGATCGAAAAGGGAGCAAACGTCTGAAGTGTAGAATACATGAATGTCTTTTGATCGCTAAAATGCTAATGGTAAAATTTCGTAGCGCAGCACGGGTATTCAGCTAGTGTTTTCTATATAGCAATATATAATTTTTTTTCTACACACTTAGTATTTTTTTGTAGATGTCAGAAAAATTATGCGAATTAAACATAAGTCTGATGGAATAGAACTTCAAAATTCCGTAAAAAAAATGGTGCAATCTGAGAATAATTATTCACATAGCTTACTACAGAAATGAAACTTAGTGGAACAGGCACAAAATATCGACTGCTGCTGCCTTCTGTATAGTTAAAATATTGAGTGCAATGCAATATGCCAGAACAAGGCCACATTGGATTAAAACAGGCCGTAACAACTAATAGTAAACAGTGGAAACAAGTTCTTAGTTTTTTTCCTGCCACAGTGGACTAGTGGCACTGCAATCCAACCAGTAGCAGCTATTTTCGTGGCTTGATGAGGATTGCCAGGTCTGGCAATTTTTTTGCCAATTTTGCAATTTTTGAGGTTGTCTGGTGCTAGATTTTGAGAGTTTGGTGATTAGCTATTTAATGTCGATTTTAAACTTTTTTTTATTCTAGCGAATATCAACTTTTTTTGGCGATTTTCTGCATTTTGAGATCTGGTTATTTGTTATTTTTTATATTTTCATTATTTTTTTTATTTTTTTTAAAGCTCTTTACTACTGCGTGGTGAATTTCGGTACCTGTCCGAGTGGAAAGTGGATAGAAGATGACACACAGTGGCTCAAAGAATTAAGAATACACTTCGTTTATTGAGCTGAAAGAGCTGAATGCAATTACAAACCCAAACACATTAGCTTAATACTAATATATGATCTTAGTTTTCATAACGTTATGTTTTATCTTCAAATAAATTTCCCTGTTCGTGGTATTCCTCGGAGTTTTATATATTTTGAAACAATAATTATACATTAATGGAGTTACTTTGGTCGGTTCATTTTGTTGCTTGGGGAAGTCACCATATCCAAGACTTTACATTTTTGGGGCTGTCACTTTTAACTGCCTCCCGGCCAAGTCCGAACTTTACTTCTGAAGTTTTTGAAAAGGGAATAAAGAAAATCGAAAAAAACACATGGAACTACAAAACGATCATCAAAAACTAAAAATGTTATTGACAGACAACAATTAACTGAACAGTTTAATTATTATTTATTTGGAGAAAACGGGACTAACAACCTGTTTCCTTCAAACCCGTAGACTTTTGAAAATTGTTACGGCCTGGAGAGTGCCTTAGTGCTCGTTGCTATCCAGTGTGGCTTTAACCAGGACAATGAAGCTTTTCTTAGTGACATGCATTTTAGTAATTTTTTAAAAAAGTAAAAATTATGAAATAATTTAAAAATGTGTTCTATTGTATAAAACACTTTATAATAAACGTATTAAATTAATTAGTGCTGGAAAATTAGCTTTATTATAATTTATTTAAAAATTTTAACAGCATAGATGGCTCTAGTGACAAGCCAGTATAATGACTTTTGGAGGTTTGATATATTTTTAATACATTTATATACGAAAAATTCAGTATATTATTGAGGAGAAAATTAGCCTGAAACATGGAAAAGTTATTAAAAGTCGATTCATTACTTGTTTTTAAAGTGGTATAATTCTGTGAAATGCATTTTTCCTCTTTCGGGACAATGACCCACATACCTTTTTAGGTGCCAATATCCTTAGAATAGGGGGTTGCGGGTTCGAGTCCCGTATTAGGCATGGGTGTTTGTAAATGTATGTTGGTTTGTTAAATGACGAAATGTTTCGGCGCATTATAGCCCTTGTGTTGCTGACGGCGCCAGATAATCTGAATACAACCAACCAACCAACCAACCTTAGAATAGGGAACCATCTGCATTTTAAATTGAAGAGTTGTTTCTATTACGACCGCTACCTCAGCTACTAGAGATACTTGTATGATAAACGTGGTTAAAAAAATAAAAATTAGCATAAAATAAATGCTTAACTATTGGTGCACTATGATAAGTGTTTGTTTCACCATAGGGTTAGATTTATGTCATTTGGTAAATATTCTAGATGCCGGGTAAGTTCAGATTCAGTCTTCATCAACATGTGCCTTTTCTCTTAGCTTTTTTTTTTCTTTAAATTTTGGTTTAATGGTGCTGCTAATTTTAAAATTCACTATGCGGTTAGATGTTCAAGGCGACATTGATTGGAACGCAGTATTTTGCTTTTATAATTATTTAAAATACTAGTGGTGGGCATTTAAGATTACTTAATGAATCAATATTTTGGATGGATATTCTATGGATTTTGCATTCTATTGCTGAGAACTATAGATTCCTTAGAGTGCTTAAATTACGATGTTCCCTTTTCTACAGTGCTGCCATCTACTGTACACTTACTATCACAAATTCCTAAAAAAAAATTCTGATTTTTGTTTTTACCTTCGATTTCCAAACAAAAAATAAATGTGCAAATGTAAATAAACTATTTGTCAGAAGTCGAAGTCTCAACCTTTAAATGTGGATTTTGTTTAAAGGTGTCGAAAAAAGGAGAAGGGGAAAAAAAAAAAGAAAAAAAAAAAAAAAAAAACGTTTGGAATAATATATTTGATTTTATATATTAGATAATATAACATTGATATCTCTTAATATCGAGAGCACCCTTGATATCGAGAACCAACTACGTAAAATTGGTTGTTGAACGCGTTAACCAACAAAATGCCCAGTACGGTTTAATTTTTTGTACGAACATTGGGGATTTATTAATTTCTCACAGCAAACTGATTTATAGCAATTTTTTATTTATCAGTTTATAGGCTATCATTAGCATCAAAATCATTTTCCGCAACTTCCACCATTTTTAATGAATTGTAAAATACTATCGAGGGGTCAGATAAGTTGAGTGTGAACGTATGAGTGCAAACTTGTGACTGAAATATTAAATTCAAATACCAAGTTTGCATTCGTTTATGAATTAAATAAAATGATGTCAGTATTCATAAGTGTATTCTTGTTTTAATTGAATTTATAATCTTTATTGTTTTTAATAATTTTCCTTTATTAATATTTCATGCACAAGTATGAAATTGCTTTCAATTATTCTATGATTAGCAAAATTTATTTCGTCGTAATAAATATATTACAATAAACTTACTACACAATTTCCTATTTTTCATAAATAGTGATTTTATTGAAGCTATTCTTCTGAAATCTGTTGTGGTTGACTGCTATAAAAATATTCAGAACTATTTCTACGAAACTTTAAACAAAAACGAATTACAATTTTTAACATACATTATCTTATGTAACATTTCATGATGTTTTTTTTCTTTTTCCCTTTTTTTTTTCGGGGAAAGGGGGGGGGGGGGGTAACTTTTTCTCTCCTCATGCAAAACCAAAATTTATTAATAGTTTGCTAATTTAAAGGCAAAAGTCTTCTCTTAAGATGAATAGTTTAGCTACAATTGCACATTAAGTTATTTGTTTGTAAATCGAAGTTAAAATAATTAAGAATAGTCGAACAATTTTGTGAATGTGTAATTTTACACAGTAGATGGCAGCATAATAGGAAATCCCAATTAAGCACAATGAGGGGACTTTTATGTAGAAGTGCTTGTGAGGCACGCCTGCGAGCGCCCTCTGTCGTCCTCTTTAATACGTAAGCCACTATAATCTCTCATTCTACGCTGAGAGCCGCAACGATACGAACCTAAAGAATAAAAGCTCTATACTAGTCTCACGGACTATGTTTTATACTACGAAATCTTTTATGATGTTAAGCAAATATGTCCCTACTATGTTAGGCTCCACATAGGACAAGCCTACGTGCCAGCCTTCCTTACAGTGGTTATCAGAAGTGCGATGTAACTCGCTCGACGAAGTACGTCTGACAACGAACGCCCTAAGCCTAACCAGAACTCGCTCGCCTTACAAAACAGAAGCACGACGATGGAAGACGGTTTGGAAAAGCTTAAAAAGAAACTGTCGATTCTGAGAGCCTCTACCACCAAACTTATGGATAAGATCGACAAAGCAAGAATAGAAAGTAATCTCACTCCAGAACTGGTTCCTCAACTGGTCGAAAAGCAAAGAGCGTTGAAAAACATAAATGAACAAATCGAAGCGCTCATTTTGGATGAAAAACTATTCGAAGACGATCTGCTCGCTTCAATTAATTACGAAAACAGAATTACGAAATGTTTGGCGTTAACAGACATTCATCGGCAGACTGGGGAAGGAGGTATGCCGGCCCGTTCTGTTCCAGCGGCCACTCCAGTGCAGTGCCAGGTTAGTGAAACAAGTACCGTAAAAAGTGGTTATTCACAACTCCCAAAATTAAATATTAGTAGCTTTAATGGTAACATTAAAAACTGGATTTCTTGGAAAAATAGTTATGACATAGCTATTCACAACAACACTTCGCTTTCTGCAATTGAAAAACATTGTTACTTATTAAGCTTACTTGATGGCCCGGCGCTCTATGCTATTCAAGGACTGTCGATAAATGAAGATAATTATAAAAATGCTATGGACATCTTAATCGAACGTTTCGGCAAAACGGAAAACTTAATTAACTTTCATATGTCCCAACTCATGAACTTGCCTCAAGTAGCACACAGTAATGATTTATATAATTTAAGGAAACTGTATGATACATGTAGTGTTCATATGAGATCTCTTGCTACCCTGAACGTATCAGCAGAATCTTATGGAAGCATGTTATCAACAGTGATTTTTAAAAAGCTACCCTCAGAAATAATGCTCGATTTTACTAAAGAAGAAACTGACTGTTTTGATTTAGGAAAGCTCATGGCCCATATCCAGCGACAGGTTTCGCAAAGGGAATTGGCGAAATATATTGCTGCCCCCTCTGCCCCTTCTCGCTTCCCCCTAGAGCAGCGCAGTGATGTTACGTCAGCATCTAGACGCCACCAAGACTGGAGAAGTACATCAAATCGCTCCAACGGGAAGTTTACTAGTGTAAATTACATCAACGCGCCGAAAGAAGATATTTGTGTTTTTTGCGGTAACCATGGAAACGACGAAAGTTGCCCTCTGACCCCGGAACAGCGGAAGCAAGAATTGAAGTTAAGCAATCGGTGTTTCCTGTGCTATGGTGTAAATTGTGGTGGTGCAAAGCGGTGTAAGTCAATGTTGAAGTGCGATGTATGCAACTCCAAATTTCATGGTACACTACTTCATGACCCAAATAGGAAGAGTACAAATGCAGTCGTCTCTAATTGTTTGACAGCCAAAATATCGTCCGACCACTTGTTAAAATTAAACGGCATGAAGTACGAGAGTGATAACATTTTTAATAGTTTGCCAACCATTGAAGTGTTATGTGATAATATTAAAATAAATGCAGTCGCAGATTCTGGAACACAGGTAACCATAATTAGAAGTAATTTAGTACCCCAGCACTATAAACCCAGCACTATAAAGACCCACATGGTCAAGTGGTGTTAACTTCAGCATTTGGTCACAAGCTCAAAGCCCCTTTAATAAATATACCATTATCAAAGTGTACAGGAGATGGTAAATTTTGTGAACCCGTATATTTTACTTGTGCGATGGTTGATGATTATCTAATGACATGTTGTTATCTTTAAATACATATAATAGAATAATTTCAAATGATTCAGGTGAGTTAGGTGTTGATTGTTGTAATGCAAATATTTATGTTGTTGATACCTCAAATAATGTAATTGAAAGCTCCCACAATATTGATGATGATATTATTAAGGATGATAATTTATATAACTTAACCTTTGAGAAAACTGTGCAATATTTTGAGTCCATAGGTAGTAATAGTGAGCTTAGTATTAGTGAAAATTCTGAAATGCCTTTTAATAATATTGAAGTGTTTTATATAAATAATAATGATGATATTAGTGTTAATGAGGTCAATGTAATTGATAATATGGTAAACCAGGTTAATTCTATTATACCTAACGAGTTAAAATCTGACTCTGAAATGTTCCGATATCAACAAGCTAATGACTTGACCCTTGAAGCGTGTTGGCAAGATGCCAAGCGAGGGGTAAACAGCTTTTTTGTTTTGGATAATTTCTTGTATCGTAAAAATAAGATTTTAGGAGAGTCTGTCAGCCAACTCGTGGTTCCGGTGCAAAGAAGAAAACAGCTTTTGGAGCTCGCTCATGCTAGTTTATGGGGTGGTCATCTCCGTAAAAAGAAAACAGCAGAACGACTTAAGTACTCATTTTATTGGCCAGGTATAAAGAAGGAGATAGATGACTTCTGTGAAAAATGTGTATCGTGTCAGCTCCAAGCTAAGAAGCGTCCCTTCGATGAAGTTCCCATCACGCCCGTTACTCGCCCAGATGAACCGTTTCAAATTCTAAACGGGGATTTAATTGGCCCAGTAGAACCGAACAGTCGTGGATTCAAGTATGTTCTTTGCGCTGTTGATCAATGTACTAGGTGGCCAGAAGCCGTCCCTTTGAAGAATTTATCTGCTAAAGTTACTTGTGAAGCGTTGCTACAGATTTTCACTCGCACTGGCATCCCTAAGGTAGTAGCCACGGACCAGGGGACCAATTTCACTGCCTCCCTGACTAAAGAATTTTTGGAAAGGATTGGATCCTCCCCAAGATTATCCACTCCTTACCATCCAGCGTCCAATGGGCTCGTTGAGAGATTTAATGCAGTCTTGAAAGGAATGATTCACCACACGATGCGATAACACTCTAAGGATTGGGGCAAGTATCTTCCTTACCTTCTGTGGGCATATCGTGAAGTTCCCAATGCCACAACCGGAGTTAGCCCCTTTCAGATGTTATATGGTAGACGCCCAACGGGACCTCTTTCCATATTGAAGACAACGTGGACCAATGAAACTCCAATTCCCCTAGGCCAGCTCAAGTCAGTGACTGAGTACCTCAATGATTTGAAGATGAAGCTAGAAAACGCAGCGGAATATGCAGGGATCTCAGCCACAGAAAACAGAAAGCTTACGCATACTACCATAATAGGAAAACACGACATAAAGAGTTTAAAGAAGGAGACAAAGTGATTGTCCTGATACCCGACAGTGACCACAAGATGTATGCCAGATGGACAGGACCCGTCACTATTGTTAAAAAGCATACTGCCTACAGTTATATAGTTCAGCTCCCAGATGCAAGCACTAGGCATGTGCATGATAACAAAATACGAGAATTCAAGTCTTCTACTAACAACGTTGGAGTCATTTATGACGCTGACATTGACTTTGGAGAAATCAAGAGTACGCCAAGAATTGTCCCACTGGTTCCTAGTGAGATATACCCTGACCTGAAGTTAGACTTGATGCACCTTGATCCATCCAAAGGGCAAGCGCTTATGAGTCTACTAAAGAAACACTCTAAGCTGATGTCTGGTACTCCGAGAATTGCAAAAGTTGGAGAACACCACATTAAATTGAAGCCTGGAAGTGAACCAAAGAAGCAGAATCCATACCGAATCCCTGAAATATTGAAGGATGAGGTTGATCGCCAAATTGAGGAGTTATTACAACTTGGACTGATTGTTCGCTCCGAAAGTGAATATGCTCACCCACTTGTGTGTGTAGCCAAGAAAGATGGATCCGTTCGCTTATGTATAGAATTTAGGTATCTCAACGCACAGACTGAAGTAGACGCTTTCCCTATGACGAATGCTACTGACTTGATTTACAAAGTATCAAAAGCCAAGTACATCACATTGATTGATTTACTGAAAGGTTACTGGCAGATTCGATTGGCCCCCGAATGTCAAGCCCTGACTTCGTTCGTCACTCATAGGGGTCAGTACTTCTTTACAGTGTTACAGTTCGGTCTAAGAAACGCAGCCGCAACCTTCCAGCGCACCATGAATGAAGTGCTAGACAAGCATAAGGACTATGCTGCATCGTATATTGATGATGTCACAATTTTTTTTGAAGATTGGGACTCGCACCTAAAACACATCGACGCAGTCCTGCATACGTTAGAAGAAGCCAACTTCACAGCCAATTTCAAGAAATGTGACTTCGCAAGGCCTAAAATAAGATTCCTTGGTCATATTGTAGGATCCGGCGTACATGAACCAGATCCAGATAAAGTCAAAGCTATCGAGAACCTGGAAGCACCAACTACTAAGAAAGACGTACGCAGTGTCTTGGGACTTTTGTCCTATTACAGAGCATATGTTCCAAATTTTTCCGAAATAGCTCGCCCATTGACCAAGTTAACAGAAAGGAGAGCACCCAATAACGTGAGATGGCAGAAGGAAGAAGACGAAGCTTTTGCAAAACTAAAGCTTGCTATGTGCAATGCTCCCAGATGTTATTCACCAAATTTCCAACGACCTTTCATCATTTACGCTGATGCCTCTTCATTTGCCGTCGGTGTTTGTCTCGCCCAGTGTGACGAGCAAAATGTTGAACATCCAATAGCCTTCGCTAGTAAAAAGTTATCAAACATTCAAGAGAAATATGCAGTTATAGAGAAAGAAGCCTTTGCCGTCATTTTTGCCATTAAGAAATTCGAGACGTACATCTTTGGATCTGAAATAATTATAGTTAGTGACCACAACCCTCTGAAGTTTCTTACGGAATGTGCTTCACAAAGTCCTAGGCTACAACGATGGGCCTTAGCTTTACAACGCTTCCATGCCTTACTAACTTATCGTCGAGGAAAAGATCATCTGAATGCCGATTCTCTGTCTCGTTTAACTGCAACCCACTGGAAAAATTATGCCAAACTAAATGACACTTGAACTCTTTTTTTTCTTTCTCATGAAGTGTTACCTATGGTTAGAATATTGAGTGCAGATTTATGATATTGTGTTTATTTACATATTTTTCATTTCCTACTTATTTATATTTTTAAGAGTTAAATTTACTTTCTTGGTTTAATTACATGATAACTGTAAACTAGTGATTCAAATGTTTCAAATTTCATTTTTTTTTAATTTAGAACTTAAATTAATTTGACAGGTCTTTAAAAAGACGCAATCAAATCTTTTTAGTGGGGAGATGTGAGGCACGCCTGCGAGCGCCCTCTGTCGTCCTCTTTAATACGTAAGCCACTATAATCTCTCATTCTACTCTGAGAGCCGCAACGATACGAACCCAAAGAATAAAAGCTCTATATTAGTCACACGGACTATGTTTTATTCTATGAAATCTTTTATGATGTTAAGCAAATATGTCCCTACTATGTTAGGCTCCACATAGGACAAGCCTACGTACCAGCCTTCCTTACAGTGCTAAGCAGGGCCTGATTTACCATTAGGCCAGTGGCGAGGGGCCCGGTCAAGGTCATCGTTGGATTCGGCGAGGAGTGCATAAATCTCATGTAAAAAATTAACAATTTACGCAAACACATTTTTTTTTAAATGTTAATTTTTTTTTTTTGGAGGTTTTTTTCTATTTAATAACAATATTCTTAATTATTCTGGGCAGTATTTCTTTAAAAAAACATTTTTATAACTGTTTCCTAATAAGTTACACAAGAAAGTGATAAAAAATCCATTAAAGGAAATTTAGTTCGTGCTGCCCTCTATATGAGATTCGGTCAACCTCTCCGAATAAGTCTTCTCTGTAGTTTCAATATGTTTGTGAAAGCATCAATCAGCGAATCTGATTCGTCGACAGGGCTCTCAGGTCATCGGAGATTATACCGAATACGTTTAGGGTTTCGATAGTTCTTGTAGGTGTATTCCTGACATTTGGCGTGATATCTCCAAATCGGCGATAAAAGATTTTAAAGTGTTTATTTTTTTTTTTTTTTTTTTTTTTTAATACTATGCATTACTTCCATTGTAATTTATTTCTTTCATATACAATTTAGATGACTACTAAGTGACATATGATTGGGTAGTATACGGATGAAAGTATTTTAATAATTAAAAATATTAGAAATCTGAAACTGTTATTTAGATTAACCGGGACATCGGTTTGACGCATTTCGTTTATTATGTCTCCTGCCAGTGAACCTTTCAAATTATTTTAAATTTACTTTGATTCATCAAATTTGATTTTGAACTTGACGGGGAGAATATAATTAATACTTTTTTTTTTTTAATTTTATAAATTCTTCTCATGGGCACCTTTGTTTGAATGTTTGCATTTAAGTTTTTATGTACTTGTGTGACTTTTTTAATTTCATTGATAATATAGGCTTACGATACGATTTCAATCCACACTCCATACTCTCCAATCGAATGAATTGGGTCTGGATTAAAATTTGTCGTTACGTTTTAAACTTTTATTTTGAGAAGCTGAAAAGGAAGGGTAATATATCCTTTCGTGAACGGCAACTAAATTTGGGTATATTTGTTTATCATGATTGTATGTAAATGCATTTAGTATGTATTGATCAAAAACGGAGATGGGGGAGGGGGTAAGGACTTGTAATAAATTACAATAAAAACATTATTATTGTTCAAGTTTTCATTATTTATTGTAATTATGTTTTATTATTCATTATAATTATCTTTCATAATGTATCAGAATTTAATTTATTAAAATGTGTTACTATTTTATAGATTTTAACAAGGAGTGATTATTTTTCTTCTTTATAAATAATTATTTAATACATAAAAAAAACTAGTCAATTAATATTTGTTTCTTTATGTTCGTGGTTCTTTATCGTAATTTTCGCCGATTGACAATGGGACAGAATCACGAAAAATTCGCTCTACTCAAAATCAAAATCGTTTGAGCAACCTTTCTTTCTGGTCGATTGAAAAAGATATGTTGGTGACACTTCGAAAAAGTGGCAATTTTTATAACCAAGTTATAGAAAAGTTTGCAACAAAGACCCGAAGACTTGAGTATATTTATAAATAAGTGTTTAATTTCAAACTTTACAGTAGGGAAATATAGTAGTCGGCTTGTTAGACCCAATGTATATGTGTCAAAATATTGATTGGTTATTTTAACCGTTTACTTATTGTTTTTAAATCACTCTCCAAATATAAAATATTATAAATAAAAATGCTCGTACAATTGTTATAAATTATAATATTTAATTTACAATGTTTTACTGTGGGTATTTTATTATTATAAGTTTTAGTTTGATAAAAACATTTTTTTATGCCATTAATCTTTTGTATCATTATTTTCATTTAAATGTCTTTATTTTTATTCATAACATCCTACTGAAAATTACTTACATTTAGCTATAGAAATAAGCAATAATTTCAGTCATTTGTGGCGAAATTATACAACCAAGTTGGCTAGTTATCAGTAAAAGGAAGATTAATAGTAAAAGCGCGAAATGCCAAATATTGAAGCGAATGAAATTTAAAATGTCAGCCGGGCTTATTTCGAAAAATGTGTTTTGGCTTAACAAGAAGTTTTGTGCCACATCCTTAATACCAGGCCCTGATCATCGCCTAGGCCCAGGCCTGGGGCCCATGATTTTAGTGGGCCCCGAAATTGGATGTAAACTTATACTTTTGTCTCACCAAAGCTATGTGAATATTTTTTATTCATAAAAATATCTTTTTATAAAAATCATTTTGTATTGATCTTGAACCATCTTTAGTATCCCAGAGTATATTTATTCAAATAAACCAAACCATTACTTAAATACGTAAAAAACAAGCTTTTTTTAAAGGTAGAGAAAAAAAATGAAAGGAAATCTTGATGAATTTATTGTGAGACCAGCAAATATCGAATCTGAAGTTGTGAATAATACTGAAGATATTGTGATCACGCGTTTGAAGAAGAGGCCCCCGAATGTGTCCGGGCCTTGGGCCCCAAATTGTCATGATCAGGCCCAGCTTAATACATGTAAAATTTGAGAATATTTGTCTATCACTATTGTATGCAAATGCATGTAGTAACGATTAAGAACAGGGCAATAGAGGGGGGGGGGGGGAGGAGGAAAAGATTTACCAATGACCACTACGAAAAGTCACGCCTCGCCACTGCATTAGGCCCAATAGGTCCGGGCCTAGGGGCCTCCAAATTTGGAGGCCTTCAAATTTTGAAAGTTTTCTGAAAATTTTAAATATAATGGTCTTTTTATGGGAAGTACTGAACAAAAATAATAAAAAAAATTTAGTTACACATCCGCAAATTCCATGTTTTTTATAGTCACAGAGAGTTAAGTTAGATAGATTAACCTAATAAAACCTAACTAAGCAAATCTTTCCGGTTCAGCCTATCATATACAACTTCTTCATATGTACACGGAGACAAAGGCTTTACGCCGCTGTTCTCCTTCTCTCACCTCTTGTAAAGAGATGTTCACCAACCAACCAAACATATACAACTTCTTATATTATGAAATGAAAGAGTCTTTGTGATTGGTTGGTTTGCAGGCTCTTTCTTGGACTTTTTTGGCGCTGCTTTTTGGTGAGATCGTAGAAACAGTGGAAAGGTTACTTTGTATTATTTACAATTATTGTTATAAAATTAAGTAATCTTTATTATTATATAATTTGAGAACCCTGTGGTAAAAGTAAGTTTAAAATACAGGAAAGTGTACTTTAAAATTAGTGTTCATGGGGGGGTCTTGATTAATTCAAAAGTTTTGAGCAAATCAAGATCATACTAATTATAACAAAAAAATCTTGTGAAAGTAAACTATGAGTTTTAATTGTAAAAAGTTAGTCTTAACGAATGTAGCTTGATCTGGTAATATTGTGACGTAAAGAAATAAATATTTGCTATTGGGGCCCCTCTCTGAATGTTGGGCCTACAGTAAAAAATTTCTAAATCAGGCCCTGGTGCTAAGCAGTAGAATACATGATACTCTGACAAATTTTCAAAAAATTCGTTCTTCGAAGCAATCTGTGCACGTCTTCCCTAATGTAATTTTTAATGTAATTTTTTTTAAGTTAAGTAATAACACCATTTCAAAATGGGAATCTTGGATTGTGTCAAATACACTAACCTTAATTTTTTTAATGTTGTGTTTAATGTTAATAGGAAAAATATGAATTGATCATTATTTTTGAAGACAGATGTTGTTTTATCGTACTTAAAATCATTCTAAAACTCCTCTTTTAAAAGAGGGTCCCCAATGTGTCGGATAAGTAATATTCGTTTTCTTTCTTGAACTGAGAGCCTCGCCACAAGTTTCGTTTTCTTTTTTAATGGAAAACATTTCTTACTATTTGTGCTCGCATCTCTGCGATAATAATATAATATCACTAAACGAACATTGATGAATTTAGAAGTTATTTTTAATTTTCAAGGCTTTCCCAAACCAACCTTGGAAAAATACTAGCACTTAATCTTGAAAAGGTTATTTATTTTCTATTGTTCTCTCCACACAAAGTAAATACATTTTTAGATAGTACTTACGTGAGTATTAATGTATGAACGCGAGTGTCCCCCCCCCCCCAACCCACTCCAGAATACAAGTAGCTTCTTTTATCATTCATGAGTAGAACACAAGTATTCAAGTGAAAGTTGGCAAGCAAAACGCATCTACTCGTTTTTAAGCAATTTGTATTACAGTTTTAAATAAAATTATTTGTATAATTTAGAAAACCTTCATCATTAGCTTTTATTGCTAGCTTTTTACAACTTAGAAAATTAATTTTTATTTTAAATTCATTTACAATATTTTAATATCACAGTACAAAGTTTCTATTTTGTCGGCAGAATGCGAATTTTCAAACAAATCAATGTTAAGGTAAAAGCCTGGTTACAGAATATTAGTTTTATTTCATACCTGCATCAACTATGCATTATTCAATCAGCCTTATGAATATAATGTAACCTATGTCCTACGAATTGCTCATCATAGCAAAATAATATGAATGGGCATTGCCAATTTACTGCCCAGATGGTCTCCACCCACAAAGAGCACTTCACCATGAGCTTCGGGCTTTGTTAGAAAAGCGCTTTCCAGCTGAAAGGCTGGATTAGAATTATCATTCATAAAAAAACTCCCTTCCAAAGTTAGAACCCCTAGCAGCTTTTTTTTTTTTTTTTTTTTTTTTTTTTTTAATTTTTATTCTTCCCTTGGCATTGTGCATTTGCTATGAGTACACACTGCACGTGCACAGTAAATGTTTCAGGTGATTTAGGAAATTGAAATTGAGATTGTCAAACAATACATCTATACTTACGTCAAAAGCCAAAGAGAAAGTATCTGAATCTTCCTGAAATACTACTAAAATTCCGCTTTGAAAAACATACCAAAAAAGCGTTCTCCCTTTTGACTTGTCATTTTTTTTTTTTTGCTAAATTTTTTTCTCATATATGCTTAGATGCATTTCCTTATAAAAATTAGTGTTACAATTTTGGTATGGGAAAATAAACACAAATGATATGTCTGTTCAGAACATGTCCTTTGCCAGGTAACTCAAAACATTTTTTGTGGTCTCAAAAATTCTCAATTTGGTTCATCTCAGCTTGTTGTCTAGAGCAGCGGTTCTCAACCTTTTTAACACTGTGCGGAACACATATTTAAAAAAAAAAAAAAAAAAAAATATTTGAAGCCCATTAGCTAATAGAATATGAGCGTGCGGGCTTCAATGTATAGTAAAACATACGGTACAAGAAGAATTAAACAATAATTTTTTCAATCTGCTGTTATCACTATATCACTATAAGAAAACTCAAAAACAAGTGTTCAAAGTTTTTTTTTTTTTTTTTTTTTTTTTTTTTTTTTTTTTAAATTGATTTAATTTTTTACATTGTTTGTCCCCCAAGAAAGTGTCAATATTTGGATTGAAACTGGATAGTTTTAACCAGGCTGTGGAATTTACGCATTATTCACTCTACGGGAGAATACAAACGAATAATTCGATAGTTTCTAATAATCGAGTGATTAGATTGCGTCCATCTATATTCCTAAAGCTCTATAATACTTATCACAGTTAGATTCTCAACCAGCGTCCATGGCCCAGCACTATGTTATTCGTGGCCCACTGGGGGGGTCGCGCGGCCCATGGGTTGGGAATCGCTGGTCTAGAGGTAAGGCAAGGAATATTTTATAAATAAAATTCGGTTTTAATAATCCTGTGGGTGGAAGTTTTCTGGGTTTCCTCCTATAAGATACTCATATTAGGATAATGCGCCAAAATGAATTCTTTAACGTATAGCTAAAGTAGCTGTAGGTATTTCTAAAGTAAATTCTCTTTGGCGAACAGAAAGCAAGCCAATGCATTTGAAGCACAAGGTTGAATTGTTGACTGCAATACCATTCTCTCTCCATCATTAATCTTCGAATACTAAACCCCGCCTCGCTAATTACATCTTTAGAAACCTAACATCCTTAGACCAAAATTAAATATGAATCGCAATTTTTAAGAAATATGAATTACGCGGTAATGTATATTCAATAAAATGTTGGCAAACTTTTAAGGTAATTTTGATTCCAAAGATCAGGGCAGAATCTTGCTACTTTGTTGGGAAATATTTCTAAGCTTCCGTTTTATTAAGTATTTTTTTTTTCTTCTCTACAATTCACTGTTTGCACATGATTACAAACCTTGCAAGACAGCATCACATTTGAAGTTGCTCACTTAATACCAAGTTTCCTTTTTTTCAGACGAAGAGTGTATTGAACTTCCGGATTGAACATTGTAAGATGACATCCTTTATGTGCTGGATATTTTGCCGAAAATCAAATGCAAGGACAGGAAAATAGCTGCAAGAAGATCTTCTAGCAGCAAAATCGTCCCCAAGGCCCTTTCTTCAGCATCTCTTCGCTACCTGATCTAATAGATCAGTACACAAAAGGGCGTCAGGGACCACTATGAAGTTTTCTTCCGCATAAGGTTTAGGAGACCGTCTTCTTTTGTCAGTATATGATAATGCGTTTTGTACGAAAGCATTACAGAAGTAGCGCTTGATATGCATATTGTGGTAATATGGCAGATTTCTGATGGACCGTGATCGATTTGTCAAGGACGCGTGAGTAATTGAATAATTTCGAGTGGGGCTCATGAAATCGGAAAACATTGTCGGATTTCCTTTTTATATAGCTTTTCGTGAAGTTTTTCTTATTTTATGTCCACCTGGTCCTCTATGAAGTTGAATGAACTTGAGATTTGATTAGACAGAGTTAGAAGTAGGAGGTTATGAAACATTGTGAAAGCATAACACTAAAATAACACCGGTCTATCACAAGGTGAGTATTTAATAGTATATTATTTAGCTGATGGTTAGAAAATATTATGTCATTTTCAACTTATTGAAAAAATAAGATACATTAGAGGAGACTTTATAATAAAGGGATATTTTCAATAATCAATAAACTCTTTCAGATAATTTTTTGAAGTTGATACTTGATTTGAAGCGAATTTGTGAAAGTTCCAATGAATTAAAAAGTTAATCCATTACACCAAGCTTTTCGCAGATTTAAAAATAATCTTCAGAATATTACCTAACTTTAAAAAGAACATTTAAAGAGAACATTTTCAATTTTATTTATTTTTACATCATTCTAATTAAATGTCTTTTTATTTTGTTTATAAATTAAAATTTTCTCCCTTTCTACTAATTTTTAAGTCGTTTTCAATAATTATATAGGAAATGAATTACATTTATTTTCATATTCTAATAAAAATGTATCGTAATTTTGGACTTATGGATTATGCGTATTGTATTTTAATTAAAAAATAAAATATAAGGACCTACTTTTTAATCAAATCGTGCACAACAGTTAATTACAAGTACTCAGCTTTATTAGATTTTTTTTTTAACTAATGTTTTTTTTTTTTTTTTTGTCTTTTAATTTCAGACTTGCCACGTCCCGATTTCGGAAGTACATAAGTTACGGAAATCAAGAAAAATTCACTCAGAAAGAATGAGATAAATTCTCTATTACTTTTTTTTCTTCTCTTCAATAGCTTAGTAAAAAGTACTATGGATGACTTGCCAGTTCAACATATAAGCATCAGACTTTGCAAAAAGTGACGATAGAAAAAACCCTTATCATATCTGATTCGCCTTTTTTGTTGCCTACTCTGGAGAGAGGTAACATTAAAAGGCGCCGGGGTGTGGGTGCGTTAACCCAAAGGGTCAAGTACGGTTTTAAAAGAACCCAACAGATGCGTTTGTTTTCAAGTACCATGGGGGTGGGCTGGGTCGGATAAAACGCACGCAGGCGTTTTTGTTTAAACACCGCCACGTGTTAGAAATTAAAGTGAAATGGAACCCGATATAAAATCTCTGGGCAATTTGATTTTGTATGAATGAGGGAGTGCTGTTAAAAAGTGTTCTTCACCCCTTTCAAACAAGTAAAAAAAATGGAGTTACTGATAAAGGTGGGTGATAGAGTACAAAGTGTGATGTGGGCTACTTCGTTATATACATATGGTTGTGTGCTATTTCGAATATTATTTATGAGCAATTTTTTTTAGGTTTTTAACCAATTTGGGTTTCCATGTCATTACCACCATGATATCAATGATGTTAGATAGTAAATGCTAATATAAAAATTGTAGTTTTCATGAAAATGTCTTAAATATTGCTCAGGCAGCAAATTTCTAAATGGATAGATAGAATACATCTGGCACCGTTGCTTTTTAAAATCCTTTATATAAACTTCAATTTTGTGTGTTTGTCGATGAGGGGTAAATGTGCGGAGGCCGAATGCTGTCAACCAATCGGTCTGAAACTTGGCAGATCGATTTGATGTCGATGACAATGCTTCTATTAAATTTTGGGCTGCTACTCTCACTAAAAGGTCAATTTTACTCACTCTTCTATAATCGCTTCGGAATACTTATAAATCCCATTTAACCGATCATTTGTTGAAACTCTATCCTGTTGCCAAAATTGTTTTAATCAAAATAAATAATAATTGAACGTGAATGCATAAATTCATTATGGAGTGAAGTCTACTCAATTCACCTTTATATTTTGTATCAACGCTATAAGAGAAATCATTTTAACCGATCATTGTTCAAACTCTTTCCTGTTGCCAAATTTTTTTTAATCAAGATAAATAAAAGATATGTGTTTTTATTGCCTTACGTCAAAATTATCAGCTTTCGTAGATCGTTGACTCGAAGTAGAAGACAATGTATTCAATCAAGTTCAGGGGAAAAAAGAAGTTAGTAAATTGTTCGGAATGGATCTTTTGTTCTTAGTGGTCAAACACTACAAAAACTCGATCTGAGCTCAAGAAGTTGAAATTGCATGTAAAAATTGACAATGCATATAAAGGTTTTACATTAAAAACTTTGTTTTTATGGGTTATATTATTCTCTAAAAATATTGTATCGATTTTTTTTTTAAAAAAAGGTGCATTTACAAAAAAACAGATGCATTTTAAGAAAAGAGGTTTTGAAAGTATACAGATTTAATGTAATCACGCGTAAACATTTATTTACACGAATAATTTAGCTATTTCTAATGACTAAATTACCTTTAATTCAAATAATTTTTGCAGAAGTCTAAATCTGGTTGATAAATTTAAAAATTGGTATCATTGTACCTAAGCAAGTTCTTCTATTTAGCGGTTTGCTGGTGATGTCTCTATTCTAAACTTGTTGCATATCAGACCAATAATATAATGTCTCCTTTTCTAAGATTGAAGTAGTGAATTCCAGTTCTTTAATCTCTCGGCACCTTTCTTGACGTTTTATGAGACAGATGTTATCGCGGAAATGGAAGAAATGGCTCCAAAATGAATCTAAGTGATTTTGTTTGTTTGTAGCACGTTTTCTGGTGTAACGGGATCCTTCCTCATTAGTGTCTAGGTGAAGGTCGGCACCTGTATGACGTCGCATCGATGGATTGGCTGAGGGAACAAGGTCAGTTTCTGTTATAAGAATATGCGGGTGAAAACATCTGGTGTGTTTGTATACTGCTCAAAATGTATATTTGGAAATAGCCAATTTACTCTTATATTCAAATATAATTGGGGCTTATAACTCCGAATACTTCGGCTTCGAAATTAACTCGTTATCAGTGTTTGGGTACATGTACAGAGTTAGACAAAAACTATATCGGTGTCTGGAAGCTCGAAATTGGAATGTATACACATGGAAGCCAACAAGAATTCTTTGGATTTCTTCTTAAAATTTAGCCGGCAAGATTATTTGCAAGATAGTACAGAACCTATGAAAAGAGGTGCAAAGAAAGTTAAACTTTCAGTCTCGAACTAGATTTTTGGAAAAAGTTAATTGGATTCTTTAATGAAATGTTAATTAATACTTCTGCATAATTTCAAACATATATTAAACATACACGGCTTTTTTTTTTCTGTGAACTTTATGATTCCACATTTTCTAAAATTTTCAAATGCTAGGGGCATCTTCTGGCACCTTCCTCGTGGTGTCCATAAGATCAACTCAAAACTATACATGCTAATTCTTAGGAAACTTTTTATACCTTGCTAGGGTCACGCACATCTAAATAAGATCCTACGCCATTACACTTCACTATATCACTGTTTATTTATATTGTATTTGTATGAAAATATAGGTTGTGATATAAATTTAAACCAACTTGATTAGAAATTTTCTAACTTTTTTTCTTATTTATAATTTAATAAATAATTTATTTACTTAATGAAATAATTCATTGCTTAAAGTTTCTCTTCAGTTAGTGTTTGTAAATTGAAATGTTTGTATACGATGAGATGTTATTGTAATCGAGAAATCGAGTCAAGAAGTAAACAATTTTTATAGACTTAATTCATTCACTACTTCAATGAAAACTCTCTGGAATTTACTGTCACTTTTAAGTTTATACTTTCGGCAATAGATGGCGTAACTTGTTAGCAATAATAATAATATGAACTTCTGCAGTGGGAGTGAAATGAGTAGTTGAGAAGAAAGGGAAGGGAAAATTCTCTATCTTGCTTTTCTTTTCTTTCATTTATAAAGCAATGATATGAACGTGTTATATCAATAAAAGAAGATGTTTTCTTTTAAATTAATGGAGTGAAGTTAATGTGCAGAAACAAGTTTTATTTCAATGCTGTAGATGGTGATGTAAGATCCTTATTTTGTTTTTAAAAAATACACATATTTTAAAATTACTCATATACTTTATAAATTACTACAGCCCAATACTTTGCAACTTAAAATCTAAAGCGAAAGACACACACACGCAATATATAAAAATGCATAAGGTGAAAAACACATTACCAAAATACACACCAACCTATTCCAGACCGCGAGGTTGCGGTTTCGAGTCCCGTGTTTGGCATGGATGTTTGTAAATGTATGTTGGCTTGTCTAATGACGAATGTTTCGGCGCATTATAGCCCTCGTGTTGCTGACGGCGCCAGATAATCTGAAAACAACCAACCAACCACACCAACCTACATGATTCAAGAATAAGATAACGTTTTATTAAATATATTATTTATAATTCTATAATAATTAACTTTAATCATTGTCCCACATTTAAAATTATAACCAAATTGAACATAAATTAAGCAAAATAACAATACATAGTTTGTTCGGAAGTTAAACAGTCTTTGGTGATATATTAACATAATTTATCAGTAAAGACTGTTTCATTTCTGAATAAATTATTAATTATTATTTTGCCTCATTTATGACTAAATAAATGCGATTATAGACAGCGCAAGGCATATAAGAGTTTTAAATCTAATTTTAGTTACAATATTTCAAAATTTCATTAACGATTTTCCAGTTTTTTAAAAAATCATATAAGGTTTCATCATTAACATCAAAACAACCAATGTTAAGAGCTATTTAAAAAAAAAAAAAAAAAAAAAAAAAAATCAAATTTGTGTTGATTTCTCTTAGTAATACCCCTTAGCACAAATAGAAAAAATTCAATTTAAATTTCTTCAAAGATACTTTTTGGGTTTTACAATATCAAATGTTAAAATTATCGATCTAGAAAGTAATATAAGGAAAGTTGGCCCTTGGAAACAATTAACTTATTTTCCTAATCACCTCGGGAAAAAAAATGGATGTACGGTCCTCTTTAAATAAACACACACCAAATCACGCTTTTCTTTTTATAAACCCCAGTAGGTGTGTGTCTAAAATAAAGTATACATAAGCATCAAAGTATATAGTGGTGTCGGGCGTAAATAAGGGTGGAAACTAGGGTATCCGGGCATGCAGGGCTATTTTTTTTGGAAGAAAGTTTCTAATTGGTTTGTCAAAGAAAAAGTGAAGCAGGTGCCTGGTCGCTATGTCTCTTTTACTATTTTGTTTTATCGAAAATGTCATCTGCTTGATTTATAGGGAAGTTTAACGGAAAAACTGGCGATCAGTGTTTCAGTTTGATGCGAATTCTCTGGACTGGACCATTGAAGAGTGCAAGTATTTTATTGTGTTGTTGCGGTTAGACAATGTATTTTTGTAAGGATTCGAGATCCTTTATTTGTTTTTAATGTGTACTTTTGGTTTGTTGTACTTGTGAAGACATTGAACTATTTTTCATTATAATCCAAACTAATCCTTGAAGTTTAGAACGTTTTACATAATTTGGTTGTATGAATTTTGTTATATGAACGTTGTGAGAGAAAATCAAAAATGACTCATGGCAACAGTTGCTAATTTTTTATGCAGATTTTATAATGAAAATTTGCGGCTTAGTTTTATTATGTAAATATAATATTGCATTACATATATCTTTTTTTATTTATGGCATTCGTATGCCTAAAGTTGTTTATCTATTAGATGTGTCTAAAGCGTAGCGAATGTCTTTCACAGTTGTGAGGATGTTCATTCATATAGATTTTAAATATATATTAATAAAATTGGCGTTCTGATTTCATAGTTATAGGGAAATTGGAGTCAAGTCTGTATAAAACGTTGATGAATTTTTTTCAAGAAAATAGTAAATCGTTCTGTCTGAAGCCTTAGTTGGTTGAATTTCTCGTGAGAGTACCTCATAGTACAATTTTTGGTATATTACTCACGTTTATCATCCGAAATCAACGTAAATTTTCAAAGAATCCCTGACATTGTTCTGGTTCTTCTGGGTGAGCACGATTTTTTCTTTGTTAAAAAAAGCATAAATTTACTTTTTCTCCTAAATATTTTTTACCTTTCAAATAATTGATTAAAACAAAAATAAAACCGTGACCGTTTATTTCTAAAATGTCTAAAGTGATAGCCAAATGCCCCAGATATCAAATTGTGAAATAGATAATTTTTTTTCTCGATAAAAGCAAATAAAGCAAGCCTTTCTATAAATCCCCACAACTGTTCTCACGTGAAAGAAAGAATGGAACATTACTTTATTTACAACTTTTATTCCATCCATTCACTCTCATCTCGAACAATCGTCGAACAGAGAAACCGGCACCCATTTAGAACAATAAAGTGGACTTGCTAATAAGCAGGGAGGGGACATTATGCAAATTGTCGTATCCGCCGGATAGTAATGTCCATGAAAGAGAACTTTTCGTGGAACAGTTTTAAAGACCCTCCAGGTATAAAGACGAGGAAAAGGGTTCGAAATAATATAAAAACGGACATTGGGCGGTTCAAGTGGCGAAAAAGAACGGAATGAAATTTATGTTTTGAGCATTGTTTTGCTGACTCTCTGAGGTCAGCCCTGAAGAGACGCGTCACGATTGGACGTGAGAATCATTTGCTTTGAATATAATCATGATGTTGCCTTCCATTAAAATTTCAGTCAGCCATTGGATTTTATTCTAAAACTTTTTTTCCCACTTGTATGTACCGAATTATGAATAGAGATAGTTTTGTAAAGGGTTCATTTCCAGTGGTCCATTGAGCGATGGTAATTATTCATGGCACTAAAGATGACCAGGAAGTTATGTAATGACTCGATATCACCTATGGCAGGTAATATCTATACTCAGAGGGCTCGTTAACTTTTATGACCGATGGATTTGAGCGTGATCACGTTTCATCAGTACTATTTCAGAGGCTACTTCACTTGATCCAAATTATGTTGTTAATTGTGGAACATATTTAGTTAATTGGTAAGGTCATTAATTACACTTTCGTCTATTTATTGCTCACGAGTTATGTGCTTGTTTTTAACTGACGATGGATTTGGCTACTTTGATTAAGTAAAGAGTTTCTCTGCGACTGCTATTGGTACGATTTCCAAACACAGTATTCAAAGGGCATTGCAAAGACTTGCTTGAATTTTAACGGGCTGAGAAAAAATCGTTCTCTGGAGCATGATATGGTAAATGACAGTAGAAATGCAGATTATATAAGAACAGAAGTGTATGATAAATGCACCTTTCCTGAAAAAAAAAATATTGTTTTTATTAAAGTCCTTCTGAAAAGAAGATTGCAAAATAAATAGTGTACAAAGTAAGCGAAATCTGGAGCAATTATGAATATCCAGAACCAGGCTTTGGTTCTCACTCTTTTTTTTTTTCTTTTTCAAAAGATAGTTCTCGCACATCCGTTTCTACTTGATTTCCCAAAATTAAGGGTTAGTATGAGAGAATTCACGATTTCAACACTTAACCTGTCTTCAGATTTAGAACTCGACCATCGCAAGACGTAGATCATTCTCCAAGTGAAGATATCTTTCAAGCTTGTCTTTTACGTTAAGCAGAAGAATGGGTTGAGACAATCAGCAGAGTTTGACGAAGTACTCTGTTGTCCCAAAACATGTTTGCAAGCTTACTCATCGTATAATTTAATTGCATCTCCCAGACGGGGTGGGATGAATCGCACGCTGAGGAATGTGATACAGGGGCACAGGAGGGAGGCAGTGTTCTCTCAATTTTGTAGCGAACGATGCTGCAATTACTGTTGGATCCTTTGTCACGACATTGCGACGGTAGTTGCATAGCAACGGGGAAATGCGAGTATTAACTTGACTTGATATTGAACTACAGATTGTTGGGAAGCTACTGGAATCATTGCATAGAAATGTCGATCCGCTCTCGATTTGCTCTCTTGCAGTCTGAATTCTCTTTGATTGTCTGCTGCTACAATGTTATTAGCCTAGCCGTTGAAAGTGAACAGTTTCATTCGTTGTCTTCAACATCTCTCACTTTTTGTATTTTAGCTTGATTACCGCTATTATAAACGGCAGAATAATATGAATGTGGGGGATATTTATTTCATTCACATATAGAGAACTACCGTGATGGTAAAAGTTTTGTTAAAAATGGCAATTGGATTCATTCGCTAATGAGAGGTAATTTCTCGCTAATGAGAGGCTGATTGATAGTTATATGTGGAATTTCTGTTCAAATGAACAATTAAACTGTTTATAATTGCCTTTTTTCCGAAAATGTTACCATTTTTTTTTTTTTTTTTTTTTTTTTCCGTGTTTACTTTTACATATTCCTGGCGACGTTTATAATTTCGACCAGTTGAAATTGTTGAATAGTTATAATAGGTATGTAACATATAATGATATAACATGATAACTTCCAATTTCGCTTCATACATAAAATATTGTTTGTGTGTTCGATTTGTTGCTATTATTTCACTGAATAGAAATTACTGATCGGAATCACTCATATTTATTTGCATCGATATGTTTTGTTGTTTATAAGTATTCAACAATTGGCTATTTAGCGTCAAAATTTTGTTGATAACACCATTCCTATAAATGAGCCTCATCACTCCTCATCAGTCTTTTTTTTATTAATAATTTCATTATTGAGTAACATTTGAAACAGGACCGCACTGAGCCATAACATTGTAACATCAACTTTATTCACGATTATGTTTCGTAGTTTGGGGACTTGGGTCAAATAGCGAGGCATCTACACTTGAGCTCCATGACACAACAAAAAGGTTTTTTGGTTTGTGCACTTCTAACGAGTTCGAGTGTCGCCTGACTATTCTGTAAATAACTCTTCAATAATTAATTAATAGTGAAGAAAAATTATTTAGCAATTGACGAGATGAGAAATATATCCACTTGCGCTATTCACGTTTGCGCAAAGAGGCGGAAAATGAACGTTTGCGCGACCCGATTTTGTAGGACTGGAGGCACTGACTGAATGTGGGTATGCAGGTGTTCTCCCCCCTTTTATTTTATTTTCAATTTTCAGTACTCAATATCTTAATTTGATCCAACGATTAATACAAACTGAATTGTCAACAATGGGTTGGTTATTGCATAAGCTGTCACTTTATAAGTTTATTTATTGGATATTTTCTAAAAAAAATTGTGTGATCACCTTCTTGAATAGACAGCAAAATACTTAATAATTTCGTTTCAAATTTGAACTTTCAATCGTTATTTAATTAGTATAAAAATTGTTATATGCCTCAAAAATGCCGTTTTAAAACACTATTTTGGTCTATTGGGATTCTTGAGATTGGGAATTATTGCGTGATGTCTGTGGAATGGAGAAATGTGGGCAATCCCTTTTGCATGAGAACTGTATACTATAATTAATTTGTCCATTTTAACTATTGACATAAATTCATGTAAAACATGGAAAGTCATAAGTGTTTCATTGGTTTAATAGAGTAAGATCAACAAATCAATGAATCAGTGACCTATATATTTTACTGAAAAGGATAATGTTAGCTTTGTAAATTTTGTTGTTGTTGTATAATGTTATTAATTAGTAATTTTTTAGATCTTCCACAGCTGAATTTCTTTTTGAAAGGTGTGCTTTATGTACTGTGTTATGTTTAGTGAATTTGGGATATCGAAAAACGTCACCCTAACTTTATATTTTCAAATAACCGATTCAGATTTGCCGTAGAAAATGTTGCTTGTGTGGGAATATGGAAAATGTATTTGTTTTGTTGAGGATGCTTTTACTCTTAACGTTTTTTTTTTTTTTTTTTTTTTTTTTTTTTTTTTTTTAAGATTTGATGCTTTAAAATATATTTTCCCTGATAGTAATCTAAAAAAAGTGTTGTTGATAATAGAAATAGAAATTCTCATAACTAATACTGATGATTTTGCTGCTTGTATTCACTTAAGAATATGGTATAAATTGTCATTTTCGGCTCTTAATCACTTAACGAGAAAAATTCCCAAATAAATTTATTCGTTCATTAACATACTATTTTTAGCGAATGCAAGCGAAAAAAATTACGTCTTTAAAACGTTTTTTCTCTTCTAATTCAAAAAACGTTATTCATCATTTTGGAAATAACTCTCACTTGCTTGGTAATTGTAGTGATACAACGAGTTAGTGATTAAAAAGTCTATTTTCCAAAACGATACGTTCCGTGCTTTTATTTAGATTGAAAACATGTACATTATATTGATGTTTAAGCACCTTGTTCTATACAATGCTGATTTAGCTCAGGCAGGACAATTTTGTGTATTACGTTAAATTTACAATTTTAGTTAGAAAATTATCTATCCAGTTAAGCATATGGGTTCGTAGTGATTCATAATTTAATCATCTTCCAGTAAAATATAATTCTTAACTTTTTTAAATTCATAAGAAGTAACTTTATATGGTTTAAAATACATTTTTCAATGAGAGCTCCTTTAAAAAAAATCACCAAACAAGCTCAGTACACAAAGTTCATTGTCTGACTTCGTAGTAGATATTGTGTTTATATTTCGTGTGAAAGTCAACCAGATAATATTCCCATACACAAAGAGTCGAGCGAACAATTTTTGAGCATACAATATTCAAGCAAGAAATATTCTAAGAGTGAAATTCTTACTCTTTCAACAGAGTTGAATAAGAATAGAATTTAGATGTTGGAAGATTGATTACTGAGTTTAAAATACTTTTATCTCACGTTGGAGTTGAAAGAAACACAATATTTTCATTCAGTTCCAAAAAAGAGAGAGAGAGAGACATTTTGAGATAAAACAGCGATGAAGTAAAAAGGTAGCTATTTATCATACCTCACACAATAAAATAACTTATGCATAGTTAATAAACTAGTTTGCGAAACACTGCTTTAGGAAAAGTTGCTTGTAGGGGGAAAATATGAAAAATATTTATTTTGTTGAGGAAGCTAACTCTTATCTACTTTTACCTTCCATGCCTTAAAGTATTTTTTCACTGGTAGTTTGAAGACCTAAACATTTGGTTATCGATTCACTTTCCTGTGCTTGAATAGTTCCTGTTATTGTATATTTTATGTATTTTTACCAGTCTGAAAACTAAATAGAGATTAGTTGAAAATGGAAAAGTATTTCCAGCAGAAGGCCCATGATTTCATTTCAAGGAAAAATAGATGCTATAATAAAACACCTTTTAAAATTGATATTTTCATGCATTTTACGAAGATACATTTTGGAAACAAATTTTTGTTGTTGTTATGTTGTTACTCCCGTATAGAAAATATTTGTGATATCCATCCTACTTTTTCCTAAATTTTCAAATTTTGGGGAAATATTTTGCGTTGGTAATTTATTTGTTGCTTTAAAAGATAAAATCGGATCTTTTATTTACTCTCCGTTTAATTTGATGATTATTTGGCTTAAATTTCTACAAGTATCTTTCAAACACTCATTACTTTATGTTTTTGAAAACAAATAACTAAGTTAATTTTTTTTTATGATCAGGGTAAAGAACTAAGAAATTTATTATTTCATTTTAACATAACTTATTTTATTTTAGAAATTTTTGTCTTACTTATTGAAGTGGTTTGTAAACGTTTGTACTGGGTTTTGGACATCTAACACGTTCAAGATTATGATAAGCAAATGCGAGACAATCCTCTCACAGTCCTCCCGAAAGGCCATTCTTTTTTTAATTGGACTTACAAAGCTTTAAGAATGATCGATAATCTTAATCTTCCCTAAAGACAAAATGTAACATTTTACAAAATACAATATCTGCCAATATATTGCCTGAAACCTATGAAGGAATAACAACAGTGACTTTTTTTTTACATTAGTATTTAAAATCAGTAATACTAATATTTTTACTTTCAATTGTCCCATATACAATATGGATAATGAAAGTATTGTATTCAGTAAAAAAAAAAAAAAAATCGTTTTTCTTCTCGCATTTTGGAGTTTAAAAAAGTTGTCTAGAAAAAATGTGTGTGTTTGTCTGTGGTCAGCATAAGACAGCTGTCATTAAAAAATTTATGTTTTCCAGCACATACAAAAAGACGGCTTAAAAATGTTTTCGATGCTTTTAACGAAATGTCTAAACGTCATGTCTTTTACAGAGTTCTCTTACATTGAACATTGTCATCAACGACGTTTCTGCTCTGTTTCACCCACGAGAAAGGATAAAGTAATAATTATTGAAAAACATATTGCCAACTTCGTCATTATGGCGTATTTTTTGCCAATATTATAATTATAGCCAAAAAACAATCAAACTGACATTTTTTTTTAATTAATAAAAATAAGAAAATGGGATTGGTAACCTACACCAATCCATGTCAAATATAAATGCAATGACCAGTATTATAATGCAATTGAAAGTTGTGTGATGTTTCACACCTCTAGTTTTTTTTTTTTCTTCTCTTTTTATTTCAGTGTCATAATCTATTAGAAAAGTGTACAAAAATTATCAATTTTTAAAAAAATATTTTATTGAATTGAAAATTATTGAGGCGCATGCTATATATTGTGACTATTAAAATAAAATCCGTTACAAAGGATTTATACACGAAGGTGTTTGGAGTGGGGTTTATATCGTCTAAAAAGACTTGTGGCCACTTACTTTATACTATTTTTAAACATAAATTTAAATATTCTGCAAATCAGAAATCTGAATTTAATTTTTTCTAAAAGGTATTGCGAAACAGCAATTGCGTGTGACGTCGTAATGGAAGATATCCCATTTTTTTATACCTTACAATCTGGGGTAGCGATTATATTTCGAAAAATATTCCATGAAGTCTTGGAGAACAAATAACCCAGTTTTAAACCCATACAAGTAAAAAAAATTGTCTTTTTTCAAATAACCTTTATGTAATATTTTATATCTATTAAAAGTTAACGACAACCAAATACACTCTGACTATGATTGAGAATCAAACCCTCAGAAATTTCATAACTCTTTGAGATATATCATTCAGTCGAATATTCACGGTTCGGACCAGAGCATTCCTTTATCTTCGGCAACTTGACAAAGGCACGTCACCACATCTGGCCAAGTCCGAAAGAGATGTGACACCTCCGTGCGTGATTGTCACACCTCATGCGGTAAAGGGTTGGAGAGCTACTCTTTGGCATGTCGCCCTCGGCATTCATGACATGCAACACACCGAACTTTCTCACAACTGATTTCGAATGCAGATAAGACAGAGAATAAAAGGATCAAGACACGGAAATCATTGGATGCTGGAAGATTCACACCGTGCCTGACTTTCATCGCAGGAGACAACCAATCTGTGTGTTGAACTTTGGTCAAATGCAGCACTGTACAGTTCGTGATATGAAATTTGATTGGCTTTGGTTTGTCACAGGAAAAGGAGCCTGAATGGAAGTTTGAATCAAAAGGGGTGTTGACTAGTGATTCTAATCTTTTCTCTCCTCAACACCGCACCGGTCGGAGAAGATCAAGGCTTACTTTCCGATTTTGAATTTTAATGTCTTTTGTCACCCTTGCCAAATTGAAACTATTAGTGCAAGGAATTTAGTTTTTAATTTAGAGTAAAGTGTTTTCACTATAGTTTTGCTGTATATAATCATTTTCTTTGTATATTTTGCTTGCGCCAGATACTGAGATTTTTTCGAGAGTACTCTTTCGTTAGCTGGGTACAAGATAAAAACCGCCAAATTACAGCGATAACTCATCCAAGTTAACAACCTTCAAATCTATATATATAATTCTCTTGCGTAACGTCCAAATTCGGCTGTATTTCTGTGAGCAGAATGGCAATGACTTCAAACAAATCTTCTAAATGTACTTTATGCACGAAATTCCAAATTCAGCAATCTAGCCAATCACAATATATCTCTTGAAATTTGACTAATACATCTGGCAACAGCAACAACTTGGATTCGCTATATTTTGTTTCTCTTATTGCAGTCTACAGATAGAAATTATTGCCTATTTAAAACGTATTGATTTAATAGTTACGATGATGCAAGAATAAATAGATCTTAGATGTGTATATTTCTTTTGGATTGGAATTCTGGATAAACCAGACTTTTTGGAAAAGTTATCTGCTGGAACATGTTCCGGAGGTCGCCGGGTTGCATTCAGCGCTAAATAGCCAACTTTCAAAAAGTCGCTAAGAGGCATTGTGCAGTAAATCTGAACCTATATTCATTTCTAATCAGTGGAAATTCAGCTATTACGAATTGAAAACTATTAAAATAACGAATAAAACCACCCACTCAACTTCAAAATCTGATATGAAATTAAAAAAAACTTTTGGCGAAATAGGGCTAATTTTATCGCCAAATTTGATTTTCAAAAAATTCCTGTTCATTGAATGCCGGATAATTGGCCTTTCACTGTTTTATTTTATTTTCTAAGTATCGCAAAAAAGATTATGCGAACATATGATTGCTTCGTTAAGAAATTTCGATAAACAACTTTATTTATTTTAGCGCTTCATACGATACCAGCCCGTACATTTTAATTGTTCAATGAAATAACCGATCTTTTTTAAATATATGTACAATACTGTTTATTTTTGTAGTAAGAACTTTCTACTACGTTGCCACACTGTCCCTGCTTAACGCGTCTCGACAGCAGTAGGATAATGACGTGGCAAGTATTCTGGCTCTTCATAAATAAGAAAACGTTTTCAGTTTCTTGGCATTACGCAGCTGAAATAGCTTTTTGCTAGAGCATATTTTAAATGCTTCACTTTGAGGCGAGCAAAGCGAGCCAAGGGGATTGCATAGCAATCCAGGGGGTTGGCGAGCGTCAGCGAGCAGGGGGCGGAGCCCCCTAGTAACTTATAATTCCTACAACAAACCGTAATAGGGTTTTTACAGCAACTCGTAAACATATATGCTTGGCGATACATTTACGCGTTATTTGAACGTGTAAACAATTAGACTTGGCGATAACTGCTCCAATTGGTACCCGACTAACGGAAGAGTACCGTTTTGAGTTTCTTCTACGGTAACGCTCTTATTTTTTACATCACTCAAAAGCTGAAATATTGGCATAACAAACATGAAAAAATTAGGATTTTTGGTGTAAGTGTAGATTTTAATGAGGAAAACAAGTCATTTTAATGAGCGATCTTTTCCCAATTCCTATTTTAACACTGGAATTCTAGATGACAGAAATGTCATATTGCGAAGTTATTATTCTCATAGCAGTAAGACCACAATAAATGATTTTTAGAGTTGTATCACTATCAAAGACCACAGTGTGTGTTCTTTATGCATGTTAGAAGGAAAATCTGAGGACCGCGAAATCCGTATTAATTATTGGCTCTTTGTGATGATAGTTAGTCTTTTCCTCCAAAGGTGATATAGAAGACATAGGTAGATGTTTTTGTAGTCTTGTATCCTTGAAGTATCCGTTTTGGTAAACAAATTATGCACAATGAAGGTGTTTAAGATCGTTTCCCTAGATTAAACTTTTTTTTTTTTAAATAGTTACGATAAAATCGTGAAAAGTTTACCATGAATAGAAATATTTAAATTTAAACAACATAATTTATTCTACTATTCTAAGAAACATTCAATCTATCACTTAAACATTAAAAATCAAAATTTACCTAGAAAATACCCTGCTGAAACCTGTCAAATTATACGAATATTTGATCTCCCAGCATTTACCGAGAACCCCGTCGGCTTGCTTAAAAAAAAAGACAGCACTTTTTAACAAAGTTTCAATCGCACAGTTCCGGCTTTCCTCCAAAGAAGCTTACTTCCTACCACGACGGAAATCCCACCGCGTCCCTAAGTGTCAAAAACGTCACAAGATCCGTCACTTCTAGCTAGTTTAATATGCATAAGACTATTCAAGCGACGGCCTTATCCATGTAAACAAACACACACGACCCCCTCTTGGCGACCCAAAATCACGGCCCCCACCTACGTGACACCCTGAGAAGGGGGAGGGGTAGGGGGTCGGCCTTCCGATGTGGAAATCTCGTCTTCATCTCCAAAACGATGACGCGAGGAAATCGTGGTTCATTTTTTGATTTTCCCACGCTACCGTTGAGTTGCTATCCAGCTTCTTGTGGAAGAAAAATAATCTCCTTCAAGAAAGTGTCTCGGTGTGCACGCGATCTCGTCTGGTGGACGTCCGACTCGGCCTAAGGCTAACGGATTAAAGAAGTAGTTTCGCAACTTTCATTAAGCGCCGGGGTTTGACGTCAGTGGATGTATTTGGTAGACAACTATGTATTGAGGCTACGGAGATGTTCCTACTACATCTTGTATGATGCGACGAACTATAAGAAAATGGGAAGATTGTATATATATATAAAAAAAATTCAAACTAGGGGTGTGGAACATTGCACAACTTTTAATTACAATATAATACTATTCACTACATGCAACATTGATTTGGATATGTGTTAATGTGTTATTAGGATTTTCATGTTTTCATTCATTTGAAAAAATGGCCAGTTTGGCGATAATTCTTACATGGACAAAAAAAAAAAAAAAAAAAAAAAAAAAAAAAAAATGACGAATTTAGCGTTATATTTTTCGATAACTCTCACACTGCGTGTTCTTGTAAGTGAAACAGAGGAGGGGAGAAAAACGGTCGTTGATGAGCGATGAACAAGGGAAGAGAACTCTGTGTTAAAGACATTCGTTTTTCAATTTTATGCACCATTATATAATTTTTACGGGAATTTCGTTGGTGGAGATGTTTAGAACACCTTAAGAGCCATTACCACATGGATTTTGATCAAAATCGCTACACCCGTTTTTTAGCAATTGCAGAAAAATTTGATTTTTTTAATGGCAGCTACCTTACGCGGATACGCAATATTGACGAAAATCTTACTTACTGGTTCCATGGCCACCACTTACCCGCAAACAAAATTTGAACATTGCTGGTCAATTCGTTCGGTAGCTATGCAGACCATTTATACACACAGGTACACAGATTCTACACTGTCTACCAATAAGTATTTGGACATCCACTCAAATGAGGATATCTTCTCAGTGGAGAAGCATAGACACATGAAATTCACATAGCAAAGACATCTTTATGTAACATATCTATAAGTAAACAACTCAGTCGCAAATTGAAATGCAAAGTGTACTGTGGGGGCATATACAAAAGAATGGAGTACCATTAGTGTGCAGTTGTACAGATGCATTTACTTTAAAAATCGCGCAAGTCATGGGGTTGACTTTTAGTGTGAGATATAATCTCCCCTGTCATCAGTGTTTACTTGGCACTGTATTCTCATACTTAACATGAGTTTCTTGATGAATTCTAGTGACTAAATGGTTCGTAACATGTTTTGAACAGTTTGCAGGTCATAGAAAGTTCCCAATACATTAAATCTGTACACAATGCATATAGTAGAAGCGTCCCACACATGCTTGTTGAAATTTAGATTAGAGGTGTAATCTGGCTTACTTATAGTCGCAATATTGATATTTTTTAATAGTTTATACAAGGCAAAAATGGAATAAAATTTACCATAAGTATCAATAAACATGGTATAAAAACCGACATTTCACCATTAACGACTTGTCTAGATCAAGTTAACATAATTTCAGTGAAATAGTCGAATTTAATTATCTTTTGAGCTCTTGGGGAACTTATTAGACCAATTCAACATATGCAACCCAAAGACCAAATCTTTTAAACATCAGATACTGTTGACAGAAAATATTTTTTTCAGTCTTATGAGTGATATTGGACATCAGATGATCTGTAGACACGGTGGGAACATGATATTTCATGGTAAATGCCAATTCAAGTTAACGATTTGGTGGGAAAAGAGTTTTGGTCTTTAGGTTCAATATGTTGAAATTGTTTAATAAGCTTCCCAACAGCACAAAACATAATTAAATTCCACTTTTTCACTGTTAATGAGTTACCTTGATATAGACAAGTCTTTAATTGTGAAATATCAGTTTCTAAATCGTGTTTATTGAAGATTATGGAAAATATTTAATCCCACTTTTGCTTTGGAAAAATTATTACAAAATATTGATATCACCCCTATAAGTAAACCAGATCACTCCTCTAATCCAAATTTCATCAAGCATGTGTGGGACGCTTCTACGATATGCATTGTGTAAAAATTTAATGTATTGGGAACTTTCCATCACTTGCAAACAGTTCAAAAGGTGGGAAGAACAATTTAGCCACTAGAATTCATCAAGAAACTCATGTTAAGTATAAGAATACAGTGCCAAGTAAACACTGATGACAGGGGAGATCATATCTCACACTAAAAGTCAACTACATGAGTTGCGTGATTTTTAATGTAAATGCATCTGTACAACTGAACACTAATGGTACTCCATTCTTTTGCATATGCTCTAAATGAACACTTTGCATTTCAATTTGCGACTGAGTTGTTTTACTTATAGACATGTTACATAAAGATGTCCTCTTGATGTGATTTGCAGGTGTCTATGCTGCCCCCCTGAGAAGATATCCTCATTTGAATGGGTGTCCAAATACTTATTGGTAGATAGTGTAGACTACTTTTTTGAAGTCTGGATCTTCTAAAACGTACTAAAAAAAAAAATGGGGGGGGGGGGGGGCGATGACCGAAAATAATATTTATAAAAAAAAAAACTAAATGTTTAAAAAAAAAAAAAAATGGTAAAACTTTCGAATTGACGTATCAAGGACCATAATTCTACGATTGATAGTAAAACTTTCTTAGATTTTTATCGTTTTTGTCCAATACTTTATCCTCAGTTGATTAAGTTCAGCTTACAAAGTTAATTACTCTATAATAGTTCTATTTGGTGGTGAAAATTTGAACTTTTTTTTCCTCCGATATCATTTTCCCGTGTTATAAATAGGATGCATATCAAATTTAATGAAAATATGTTGATTTGAACAGATGCAGTTTTATTAAGCCGTTAAGTTATAAAATTGACTTTTAAAAAATTTAGATTGAATATTGAGCTAAAACATTACTTACAATTAATTTTAAAAATTTAAGAAGTTATTATAGTTTGCAAAAATCAAGACCCTCCATTATCAAATATCTCTGCCCACAATATAGTTTTAAATAATTAATTTCGTTTCTATATATTTCTCAATAAGTGGATTCCCTCTACAGAGGAATCCTTAATACACTCTTGTGAAAGATATCTACCATTGGCTAAACCGAGTGTCAGTTCATTGAAGTCACAAGGGCCAATTCCAACGAGCCAATTCAAAACGAGCACCTAACATTCAAATAGAGCTGTCGCAACCACTGGACTTTTTAGAAGTTACTGGCATCTGGAATGCTAGCAGGGGACACCAGTCGTCACCCATAGCTCGTAGTGGATATTCCAGAATGTGTTTCGACGTTTTAGTGATATTTCTGCATTTTTTTTAAAAATAGTTCTTCTTACACAGTAAAATTGTGGCATTTTAACAATTACTTTAGATTATATGCTGTAAGACAATTTAAGCAAGTTTACCATTCTTCCTGGTGGAAAATCCATAGTTTACTTTCGGATTTTGTCCACCAGGAGCTTTGCCAGTTGGGGGAAAATAAGTGTGTGGGGGGGGGGGGAGGAGGGACAAGAGTTAAAACTGCTCTATTAACGAACTCGAAAAGTTTGGAAGATTATTTTATAAAATGTACGGAAAAAAATAAAAATCGCGACTTTGCTCATTAAGATTACGATAATAAATTAAATGAACTTCTACAGGAAATTGTCTATGACATTTACAGGATTCCTCAACTGCGACGTCACAAGACACTCTTGAAACGGGAGAGGGGGAGGATGAAAATGAATAGGCAGTTGTCTCTCTTCTATATCAGCCTTATGTTCGCTTGCACCCCCGTACCTGGCAGATTAATCAGGGAGGGATGGAATAGGAATAGAGTATAAGAATAAAATATAAGCGGACTTGTCCCGAGATTTAGAAGAAGCCTTGCACCTGTCGCCTGTTGTTGCTACCTGTTGGTGAATCAGGTCACGTGGGAATAATGGGAGAGGGGGAGGGGGTCGAATACTGGCCAGGCGACACCTGGGATATTTTTTGTTTCGACAAATGAAAGTGCATACGAGATGTAGTTATAAGTAGAAATGGTTTGTTTTAGAGTTTAATCCATCTTATATGAAGGTGTGGAGATTTTTTTTTTCCTTTGAGGCTGGACCACGTTATGGTCAGAGCTTTTTTCTGAACGGGCAAATCAGGCCTCACTTTTCAGGGGCTCACCTTTTTTCGGTTTATAGTAAAAAATTTGACTTCTACGGGTTAGTTTTTTAATGTTGAACTTAGGAAAAATTAAATGGTATGTGATGTGATAATTGCGTATAGCAATAAATTTCCGGTCGTGTTTATGTACCCAACTTAGTCTCAGTTATATTTGTTTTAAGACAAATACAGCCAAACTTTCTGGTTTATATTCTCTGAGCATATTGGAGCGATTTTAAAATAATTTTTCGAACAATTTTTTATTTTGTTCATGTATGTCTTTTGAAATTCTGAGATTGTTCTTAATATATTACAGTGTTTTGTATTGAATTTTAAGACTCGTTCTTTCATTAAAAAAACTACATCGATTAGTTTCCTATGAAAAGTTTTTCACCCATACATGAGGATGGCGATAAAGTTGATCATATACGTCAATCTATCTTATACATTGGTGATTGAGACATATTTTATTCTCAAAACTTCAACCAATTCATTACAATGCCCAATACATTTCAATTCATTAAAAGTTTTTAAAACAGCATTATTATTAATAGAAAAAATCTACTTATCTATTAGTATCGCATTAGCATTCTTTTGATAGTTAAAATGATTGAACGATCAATAAGTTTTTTACATTCACTTTACAATTGAAAGAGACAACCGAATGAATCATTAACAAACAAGAACAAACTGCGATGTTAATGTGTATCTTTTCTAATTAAGCCCGACAAATCTTGTTTTCGTCTGAAGCTAGCCGCCCTTTCATTTCAAACTCGATAGGGTACGTTTGTTTTATTGTTAATGAGCTTTAAATGATGTGAAAGCGATGAACTCTACTGCCACCATTTGTGATATTTGACGAAAGAGTCCTTTTATTATTTGCTTTTTTTTATAGACAGAGTACTAACGATCTGATATATTGAAATTAATTTGAATTAAAATGTCAATCGCGCAATTATATACCTAGCTTTTATCCTTTCAAAGCCTCTTGCTTAGATTAGTTAAAGTTCGTTTAGTGAACTCAAATATTGATGTCTTCTTAGATGCTATCAGGTGCTTTTCTTAATAAAGAAAAATGCTTTAAGGCAACAGCAACTGCTTAATTTATAAAATCAATTGAACGACTAAAAGAATTTGACCATTAAATGGCTTTAAAAAAAAAATAGCATTTATAGTTTTAAAAATTATGTTTATTTTGATGGCTAGTTTTCATAGAATTTAATATAAATAAGAAACTTTAAAGTGTATTTTCTCAAAAGTTCAGAAAAGTCACTTAGACCCCTTTGCTTCTCAGTCCCTCAATTCTAAAAATTAGGGTGCTTAAAGAATTCCAAACTGAATATTCTGTGTAAATTTCGCAAGGCTGGAACTTGTAATTGGAGAATGAAGGATAATTTTTCTGTCAACCTGGCGAGTAAAGCTCCACTTTGTTTTACAATTTAGATAGTATGACTTAATTTTTTTTCTTTAAATGAAGATAATTATTCCATTTACGTGTGGTTGATATATATTACGTCACGCTTTGAATGTGTTTATGTTGTTATATTATCCTAATTTTCATTCATTTCTTTGTGATACTTTCTTGATCAGGCAATCGATAGTGAGAGATTCCAACTGAAACTACCTAATTATTTTCTTCTATTATTATCTACATTTTTTTTATTATATTGTAGGGAAAAGTATACCAATGATCGATAAAAATCTTTTTCATGCTCGTTTAATTGTATTGTACTTAGGTTTAATTTTTAATATCTACTAAATATGTGAAAAAGAAGTCTGGGCGATGTGAATCTGCAGTTAAAGAATTACATTTAAACAATTCTTTCATACTCGAAATAGGTAAGTGGTTTCATTACTTATATTCCAGTTTTTATCACACGATTGAAGAACACATGACTAAATATTTTTTTCCTTTTTTTTCCGAGGATTTATTTTTCTTTGTTCTTTTCGCCAAGGATTTATTTTTTTCGCCAAGGTAATTTTCAAGATTAATGACAAACTGAAATACACAATCATAAGAGAGAAAAAGCGGATGTCCCTCCTTCCAATTCGCCGAGTTTCTTATCTTCAATAAATACCACAACAATCGATTTATGTAATATTTATTATCATTCGTAAAAAAAAAAAAAAAAAAAAAAAAAAAAAATGCAGCTGGGATTACGGTACTATGACGTGACAAATCGCAGTGCATCATTCGACTTTTGCATGTCTTCGGACTCCAGGCAGACCTTTTAATTGGCACTGCAATGTATTTTGCTTGCCATCTCTAATTGTTTATTATAACTTTGACTTCCTTTTTTTTTTCCAATTGTGTTGTTACTGAACGAACAGGAGAATCCGTAAACAAAGCATTATTCTTGTTGCTGAAGATTATTGACGGACTATAGATATGATTGTCGTTAGTGATGGAAAAGTTATTGGCATTTGATGCATTGCTGTAAGATTAAGATTTTTGTTCATAATGTAAGCTTTGCGGGTCTTAGTCATGGTTGAGATATTGTTAGCGGTTAATGAGGGTACTTGTATCTAATTACAATGGAGGCTGTCTAGTCATGGCAAATTTGCTGTTTGGTAATTATATCGCGATACATTTCCTTTTATTACAGACAACGCATAATTAAAGATCAAAGAGCAATTGTCAAGTAAAGAACGATTGGTTTCTAAAATCACTGATTAAAACACTTCTTACTTTAATGTAACCTTATGAAATAAGGGTAGTGTTAAATTTGTTTAAAGAGATTATCCATACCAACAGTTCATTTAATTCTTAAATAGGCACATTTGTGCAATGTAACAAAATGCGCCTTATCAATAAGTAAATATAAATATCAATAATGAAATAGATAACAATCCAAATTCTAACACCAGTATGTTCTATAAAAATGAGTTGTTATTTTAATTGGGTCATGTATTCCATTTACCACGATATAAATTATTGAATGTGAATTTTATTTTTTGGAAATTAAGATATTTAAGCAACCAAACTACTTTCCTTAAAGTCAATGGTTTAAATTTACCTTCTATATTTTATGTTGTGATCGATTAAGAACATTTAACTGTGGATCCACTTGAGGCAATTTTAAAAACGAAGGTTGTGATTAATTTAGTTATTTTGTTTGATTTTCAATATAATGCGTTTTAACTGTCGAAACATATTCAAAGAGTTGCTGTAGAAAAAAAAAAAACCTCTTCTATATATCTTGAATAGTTGGAATAATAAGTTGTAAATATATTCCAGATTATAAGCATACCAGCCCCTTCAGTTTTCGAACAAGACTGATATGTGCGAAAGTGACATAAACTTGCAGTGAGAAAACCCGGCCAAACAAAATTTGTCGCAATCAACATCTAAACACCTGATAATCATTTACAATTAAAACAAGCCCTTTAGAGAATACCAATCAAAAATTTATTGTACTAATCGCCACGGATAACGAGGAGATGGGCCGAATAATTATAATTCAGGTGAGTTAATAGCCGTGTTTGGGAAAAAATGATCTACTCTTCAATTATGCGATGGGGATTAATAGTCAAAGGAAATAAATCAGAGGTTTATGGAGATGATAAATTGCGACGTGGCAGCATTAGAATATTTATGCTTGTTCCCACGATGTTGGTATATTGACCAACCTACAAATAAGATAGTGTCTGTTTTGTTTCTAAAGCATTTGTTTGACTCGTGTTCGGTTTTGATTTAGTCGCAAGCTGTTACTTAAAAATGGCCAATAAACCTCCAGGTCTAGTCACAGATCTTTAATTACAACTTCTGGAAGACCTATAAGCTGTTACTACTCTGCAGCAGATGAAGCTATTTGAATAGTTTCATCCATCTATGTTACGTATTAGGTTTATATACTTTACGAACTATTCGAAACGAAACACATTTTTACCAAGAAACTGTATATTCAATTAAAATTCACGTTCAAGAATCTTCATTTTATTCTTGTACAAGTCATTCTTATACAAGTTAATTTGATTCTTGTACAAGAAACAAATTACTTTTTCCTTGTTCATACATTTTTTGGTGCTATTTCGAAAACTTTAAGTTCGTCTTTCAACATCTCTTCACTCCTAAGAAAGTTATGAAAACACTAGTTTTCCATAGTACAGTTGTATCCAGTATTATTTTTTAAATAAAATTTTCAAATTGATGGATTCAAATAGCAGAAGTTTTCACATTTTTTACTAATAAGTGAAATGTCTGTAACTTGGCGTGCTATGTAAACAACTGCCATGAAAATCCAATAGAGTAAAAAAAAAAGTTTGCCATTATTTTCAATATCGCATTTATTTTTATTGAAAGCATTTTTTTTTTTTCAGTTCAGATTAATTTGTATTCCGCTAGAAACGCTACTTTCCCATTTTCAAGAACACTTGTTACCTCTTTGAACAACTTGTACACTTGTCATTCACAAACTTGGCGACATTTATTACCAAATAAAATAAAATGGATCGTTGTAACAAATTCTTCCAAATTATCAAAGCAGAATAAAAACCAAATAGAATTTAATTTTGTTTATTCATTTAATTCAATTGTGTTTGTATATTCCTGTTCAATTAAAACGCTGATCTAATTTTCTTTGACCTGCTTTTTTAAAAAATAATTTTAGTTTAGTTATAGCAGTTGGGCGGCGGTGTTCGCATACAGTCCGCTAGGACAAACTCTTATTACTTTGAAAGGCTTAAAAAGCTTCTATTTTTTATTATTATTCTTTCTCATATTAATTTCATGCCCTGCTATATACCTGTAGATGTATTTTTATTTTGCATTCGTCTTTAACAAATTACATATACTCAAGATCAAAAGCATAGGCAATGCTTTAGTTTCTGGTCATGTCAATATAGCTTCTGCCATTACATAGTTAATACAATATTTTATTCAGAATGATAATAATAATACTAAAAAGGATTATTTTTCGAAATTTCTTTGCAATTTTCATTAAGTTTGTAAAAATTTTAAATAACAAAAATAACTATACGTTATGGTTTTAAAATCATTAATATTTACTTGCATTTTTTTTACAGATCTGCAAGGAAATGGAGACAATGCTTTTTTAATTGCCTTTTAATTTTAATGTTGTGATTTCTTACACCAGTTTTCTCAACAAATGTGTCCTATTGGGTTCAAATCTGATGACTGAGATGGTGTTTTTAAATTTTATAATATAGATTATAGAGGTACTAGAGCTAAATATTGAATAAAGTGTGTTCGGACTATTATTGTGATAAAAAATAAAGTCGTTCGTAATGCCCTAATTTTGGTCTGACAATTTTAATTTATTGTTCAAAATATTCAAATAGAGTTCCCGGTCACTTTTTTATGTGACTACGAGACATTTTAAGCAACAAATGGACTATAAGAATTGCCCAATCAAATATTATAGACAATCGATTTTGTACATGTTTCCAAAATGCAAAAATTAAAAAAAAAAAAAAAAAAAAAAAAAAATCTATTACTGTGAATTTATCAGAAAATGTTAAGTCGAACCGAGGCCGTGCGCGAAAAACCAAGTGTCTTGCTAGATGCTCAGTCTACAAGGCCATAATCCTGAATTTTTAAACGAGTTTGACGTCACAGAAAAAAGCTATGAAATTTTCAGTTGTTGTTCTGTTGATTTTGTTTGCACTTGTAAATGGTTCACTTTTTTCTTACGGATATTATTGTTTACAATATTTTCGGTGAGTACATTTTTTTAAAAATATTAATACAAAAGTATAGCGCACCAAATGCAATTCGGTTGCATTCTATTTCGAAAGCTATTTCTAAAAAATGGTCTTTGAAATCTTTAACGTATACTGCATTTAATATGTTTATATTAAGCCTAAGCTGTTTTCCTGTCAGATTTTATTAGGTAGCAATTTATTAATGATATTCAATATTTGAACTGAGGAATCTAACCAAGTTTTTGGGTAATTTTCTAGTTATTGTTCATGACATTCTTAATGTAAGTGTATTTTTGTAAGGATTGAAAACAGATGTGGTATAGGACATTTAGAATTTTTTTTTTCTTCTTTTGGCGTTTAGAAAATTCGCCAAAATTAAAAACACATTAACTGAAAGAAGATTAAAATATATTTTAATTCAGTTAATTATTTATAACTTAAAATAAAATCGTCGCCGAAAACAACATTTATTTAAAAAAAAAAAAAAAATGTCAGATAAAATTGCGCCATAGAAATGTCCTATACTACATCTGTACCAAGGATTATTTAGTGATCTTTCTATGGATACTTATCTTCTTTAAAGTGGCTTAAATGTTGGCTTGGTGAATAAGGTGGAATTCTGTATTATAAATTTGTATATATGTATAATGATAGTATAAGTACCGAATACTAAATAACAAATTTTCCTTTAAGAAATCAAACGCATGATGATTTGTATTCGCATATTCTAAAAGTATTAGAAATGTTTATTCAAATATTGTGTAGTTCGAGGCCATATTTTCTAGAAATTTCAAAAAGTTATCGGAGTTAAACATGAAGAAAAATTTTTGAAATTCAAAAATCAGAAACAACTTTTGAAGGAACTAGTATTGAAAAAGATGGATCTTCTTCCTGAAATTCCTGATCGACAATGTGATTGTGGAACGAAGATGAAAATTTGAATAGAATTTCGTTTGTCAGTGAGCATTACATATTTACTTAATTCGGCTCTTCACACTGTTAAGGTTTCCAGCCTACCTCTACATACCTTCCAATCTTTTATCAGGGATCTTGCTTCCTCTAGACCATTTAAGTGATCCTTTTTTAGGTCTGATTGCATTTGACTTTGCCAAGTTGTCATAGGCCTTCCTCTTTTCCTCTTGCTATCAGCAGCCCAGGATAGAGAAACGTGTGTTTCATTCTCTTTTGGCATTCTTAATGCATAAAACGTCCATCGCCACCTTCTCTCACCGATTTCTTCTTCGATTGAAGTAATGTCTGCCCTTTCTAAAATTGCTTCGCTAATAATTTTAACAGGCCAAAAGATTATAAGGATTCTTCTAATACAATTATTTTGAAAAATTTAAAGTTTAGTATTAACATACATTTAAAAAAATTATGTCAAAATTCATAATGACAAAGTGAAATCTCAAAGTATGAAAAGAAAACTAGCCACTCTTTCTGTATAATTATACATGTACATTTTTTTTAATTAACCTATTTTAAAATTTAGTCTTGGTATTGATGAGTTTGATTTCTTTTGTTATCGCTGTGCAATTTTTGATTTCCGAAACAGACACGACAGCATATCGAGACACTTGCGTCGATTGTCAAGCTGCCGTCGGAGTTTTCTGGGTTTCTTCCTAATCAAGGCATAAAATGTGAGGCAGCTTTCATTTAAAAGTCCACCTAGAAGGTATCCGCCCTAGATTCTAGGAAATGTCTTTTGTTTGGACATGATAGTTTCAATTTAGATGAGATATTCTTTATCATTCTAGGACTCTGTTCATGGAAAAGCAACCAATTTCTAAAAAATTAAAATCAATTTAATTTACTTCGTAATACTCTTAAAAAGTTTTGTAAAAATGTCTTTGAATTATAAAAATATGACTTGCTTAATTACTCACTAAATTTTTAAACTATGTTTTGCTTTAAATCTAGGTAAGAGAAGTTTCTTAAATATTAAAAGATATTTTTATATAATTAGTCTTTTTAAAGGAAGAATTTGTGGATAAATGTTCAATTTTTTCGTAAAGGAATTTCTGGTTTTAAATAAAGATTATTTATTGAAGTAAAAGATTATTTAAATAATTTTTTTAATATTGTTTTTGTATTTTAGTTTTTAAGAAAAATTAAACTGAAATTATTTCAGTGTAACCACCAATCAGTTTTGAAACAACAAGCTTTTGAATATTATTTTGAACAAATTTTTTTTTTTAAATTATTCTCTAAAATTATAAGAATTTTTATTTTATTCCTATACTTTAATTTAGAATAGATTATGTAGTTAGGCATTGTAAATATTCCAATTTTGATGCTTCTTCATCCATCTTCGTACGCAATCTTACCTAAAAAGTGAGTTGTGATGGGTTTGCGCTGTGACGTCACGATCTGGTTGTTTCGGGCCTGATACAGCTATAACACTCCGCTCGTGAAACTAAGCATCTAGCAAGACATTTGGGATTTTCGCACACGGCCTCGGTCGAACGAACACCATTGTGGTATTTTTTTCTCCTTTTGCTCTATGAATTTATATTTTTATAAAAATAAAACGATTCAATTCTTTTTTTAAGTATTAGGTTTCATTCAGAATTAATATTAAAAAAAATATAGGAATTAATATTCAAATTCGATTCCAAACTGAAGAACTTATTTTTCTACACATTTTTAAACTGTACGAACACTTTTGGGAACCACTGTATATCATAGTATTTCAAAATAATTAGGTCATTATATAAAAACAAGAGTAATAGGTGTACTATTATCACATCAAAATGATCTTTACAAACGTGTCGAGAACTTTTTGCAGAAACATTGTCTCGTTTAATGACTTTACACCACTTCTTACGGATATCTGCGTGTTTAGCAACATTGATAAATAATTTAGCAGCGTTGGAAATTGAAGAATTCTTGCAATTCGGGACGAGGAAATGTTTGTACGCTGAATTTGAGGACATAATTTGAAATCAATTAAAAGAATAGAAGATTAAAAAAAAAAAAAATCAAAACGCACTGTAGCAATGCGAATAAGTTATGACGTAGGGGGACGTCACAGCTAAGCTAGTCTCGTTTTTGCTGCGCTTTTGAAGGTGGGAAATTGAAAAGGGTGTAACTCGAGAAATATAGAACGGATTTCAAAAAAATTTCTAGTTTCGGTTGTCTTTCGTCACTCTTAAAATAATAATAATAATAATAAATAATAATAATAAATAATAATAATAATAAAAAAAAAAAAAAAAAAAAAAAAAAGGCTCAATTTGTCCATTGTGGATGGATCAACTTTTTATCTTGCCCAGTGAAAATATCAATCACAATCAGTCACAACCATCGGAAAAATACAGAGCTTACCAAGAAAATAAAACAAACCCTGGTAGTTTCACTGGATATGTTCAAAGCAACCATTAATTTAAAGTTGCCGACGACATCGTTTTCAAAGCAGTTAAATATGCAGGTAAAGGACCCTCTACTCCAGCAAAAACGTTTTACTTAGGCATTGTAAGGAAGTCTCATTAACGTCTTCACTTCATAGAAGTTAACAGAACCACCACTACTTATTCCCACGATGGTAGATGGGCCGTTTTGAGTCATAAATGAGGTTCTATATAGTTGTCTTTATAATATATTGATGCAGAATAATACATCCCCCTTAATGTGAAAATCATCAACGACATTTACTGATGAGCCACTAAACCACTTCTTTCATCTCCCAGGAACTTAAGATTATTTCTCTATTCTTTTAATGTCCCATATGACTGTAATGATGTTTAAGATGTCACTGCGGAGTGTATTTTGAACCACATTGCCCATTCACGCTTTAGAGATGTTGTTCATTGCCGATTGTTTCATTTATGGAAATTTCACATAAAAAGTAAATTGTTAACTAATTGTAATCGATTAAGATTTTTATTATGAGATTAGTTCCATGTATGGTTCAATACAAAATTTATTTCCAATTGCGTTACCATACTTTATTGCTGAACATCTATACTCAGTGGCGGCTTATGTAAAAGGTCCGAGTTTTCATCGCTCCACGTACTCTTTTTCTCTTTGCCCCCTGCCCCCCCCCCCCCCCACTCCCCATACACATTTATCATAAATACGTTGTTTAGTAGTGAAATTTCTATAAAATAATATTTTAATGAAAAAGTAAGACTAATTTAAACGGTTATCCGCTGCGTAATATTGACTATTGTGGTTGGAGCAATATTTTCTCTTGTCTTGTGAAATGTCAATCAATCGCAACCAACAAAAAACAGTCCTTTCCAAGAAACAAAACAATCTACGGCAATTTCACGGGACAAGTTAAAATTAATAATATATTTAAAGTTATCGACATCGTTTTCAATGCTTTTAAGTATGCAGACAAAGGACCCATTACACTTGCAGTAACTTTTTAGTTTGGTGTTACAGCAAAACCTCATTCCCCGGTTATAAAAAATAGCAAAGGAAAATTGTGGCAATCGAAACATTATTTAAAGTATTTTAGATTTTATAAATAATTGTATTTGATAACACAGGAAGACTGACAAAATATTTTAAGTATAATATTATTTAAATAATAAAAATTCGTTTCAGAGAAAGTCTTTGAAGTTTTTTGCTGAATTTGTTTACCTAAAGTTTCTAGCTAATATCCATGGTTTAAATTTTATCTTATGTTAGTCATTTTATTTATGATTTAAATAATCAATTCTATCTGTATTATGAAACTTAAAAATTAGCAACCAATTAAGAAACGAAGCACCCAAAATAATTTTTAACCAATTGTTTAAATGAGATTTTGAAAGTATTAACAAATATACTGGGTGAACTCATTTTAATTTGATTTAAAATTATCAGTTTTAAAATATTATAGTGAAAAAATATATATATATTTCTCACCTATTATTTCCAATCAGATATATTTATTAATAATCCAAATATATTTCTCACCCTACCAAACAAATAATACATAATTACCTGTATCACTCAACCATTTTTTCTAAAATCGTGATTTCGAATCATAATAATCATAATTCCCCCAAAATAAATGAAAATTTGTGTTATTTATTTAAAACAAATTTTCTGATACTTTAAATAAATTCTAAAACAGTGTTTAACTGGAACTAAATTTCTTGTACAAAATTATCTTTAGTATAAAAGCTAAAATTACAATACTACTGGTGTTTAATTTAACACAATTAAATAATTTGTTATTATAAAACTATTATTATCGTTTTAAAAGCAAAGCTATTTTATATCAATTATTAACTGGAAAAATACTTTTCACCCTCCAGTTAACTTTTAGGTCTATAACTTACTTTAGGATAACAAAAATGGTGATATTGCAAATTTTGTATCAAAATGTTTAAGAAAAAGATAGCAAAATCACACTTTCTAATATTAGCATTTAAGAAAGTTCTTAAGCATTTTGCTAAAAACGCACCCACAGCTTAATCACTGCTCTAAAATAAAATAATATTTGAACTCTTTCTCCAAACAAATAGATATTTTATAGATACGGATAATCATATTTTTATACTTTGTGAAAAAGATTTTTGTTCTAAAATTTTAATTAACTTCAGGTCCCCTAATTTTTATTTAATATTTTTTCTCTAACTAATTTAAGTATCGAAATAATTTGATAGCTAAACGAATGAATTACGCACAATTTATTGAATATACAACTGTCGAAATGAAACAATCGAATAAAAAAAAATATTTAGTATTAAGGCAAAGTCCATAAATAAACAACTTAAAACCCTCAAATGAATTTCTGAAATGCCATCCATGGTATTATACTTCGTTTTATTAAAACATAAATATAATATTAAAATTAATTTAACTATTTCTTTAGCTGTAATTATTACTTGAATCAATGGTTTTGTTTTTATGCATATTCGAGTAAAATTTATATAATCGCATTATTTTGTTCCTGTATTTTAATTTTTTCCCCATATTTTTATGCAAAACATGTAACTGTTAGTTCAGCCACCTCACTTTTGTTAATCACGAACTGCCACCAGGGGCTTACTGGGAAATAAAATAGGTCAGGTGATTTTAGATTCATACCTGCTCGAATTTTTGAAAAAATCATCAATCAAATTTTAATAATTATTATTATTATTAAAATAATTCCAATATCTAACTAAATATTTATATTTAATATTTAGTTTTAATAAATAAAATAGATTTTTAATTTTAATAATTGAATTGTATAATAATAAATTTAATTAATTTAACTTAGCATCTTCGTTTGGTGTAGATTATCGTATCCAATTTCTAATTACATTATTAGATTTTAAAATATAAACACTTATTACGCGTTTAATATTTTTAGTTTCTTGATTGTGTAACATATAATTTGTTTATTATGACCTGAAAGCTTCCAGCTTGGCTTTATGTACGAACCATACCAAGTTAGACCCCTACCAAAAGAAAAGGCTTCACCAGGAGTGAGGGGTAGTGGGAATAATTGAAATTTTATAGCATTGGGGGGGAAAAAAGGAAAAAAAAAAACCTTTTAAAGGGCTACTTTTTACATTGATAAAAAAAAATTCTTTCGTGTTGTACCGGCCCATATCTTGTAGACTCTGACAGGTCTGGTGGTTATATCGGACAAGCGTATGGCAAGTACGCCCCTGGCAGCAGCTGTACACACTACAGACAGTGATTTGTGTGTATCTACTAAGTAATAAACTTAAAAAAAAATGTTCGGCAGTAATATTTTTCCAATAAATTTGAATACATAAATAATCATAAATACAAAGTTTTCACTATAAATCATTGTATTCATTATCAACTTTTATGTACAATTGTAACTTATTTAAATAATTTGAAACTCCTCTCTTCCAGGTGAACTAAATATAATTAAATAATAATAAAAAATAATAATAATAAAATAATAATAATAAACGCATACACCAAACGTAGAATTTTGAGGGCATTACACTCAGTAAACTATAGCTATTCAACCCCCTTAGTTAAATTCAGATAAATGTAATGAATTATCTTTTGCATGTTTACCACTATTTGTAGTATAAAGATATGTCATAGGTCAAAAATAACATTTCCTAGTGGTTGTCCATTAAACGACAAAAATAAACATTGTTTTTCACTTGAAGAAATTATCAACCTTTTGTGGGATGTGATTGCAACCTGTGTCGGTGGTCGAACAAAAGCAGCCATCCTTGATATGCGTGACATATTGAGTATCACCGATGTTATCGCTCTGTACCGTGACATAGGACACAGGATTCATAACTTCCATCCTTCTAAATGTTATAGCTTCTGTTAAAAAAGGTCAGTGGCCACTAGATATGCGGAGACAGTAAAGACACAGTGTCGCGTGCTTGTGTTCTGGTCGCTTCGGAAATATCTTCCGGTTTTTGCATCCGAGGTTGGACACGTTGCGAAACTATCTCTTGGTGATAGCGTCGGCATTTTTCACCTCGTGGGAAAGATAGTTCAAGTTCTTGTTTTATGGCTTGAAGAAGTATGCTGTGTCTACTAAGAAACAAAGTTTAACTAGGGGTGTGGAACCTCGCACAACTTTCAAATGCAATATAATATTGGTCATTGCTTTACAATTTGATATGGTGTTATTTACCGTTTTTATATTTTCACTTATTTAATAAATAAAAATGGCCAGTTTGGCGATATTTTTTGCAATAACTTTGATATGGGCAAGAAAAATTGGAGAAATTATCGATGTTATTCGATATATGTTACATTGTCATTTCTTGTACATGAAAAGGAAAAAAATACATTGTTAATGAGCGATGCTCAAGGGCAAAGAGCTCTGTGTTAAAGGCAATCATTTTTAAACTTTTTAAGCTTTTATCAGATTTTGACGGGAATTTCGGAGTTCGGAACGCTTAGAACATCTTAAGGTGCATTAACATAGAAATTTTAATCAAATTCGCTAGAGCCGTTTTTTAGCAATTGCCGAAAAACATGATTTTTTCATGAATTCAACTTTAGCGCATGCTCGATTTTAACGAAAACGGTAATGGTTGGTCTCATGGCCACCATCAATCCACACACTCCAAATTTGAACGTAGTAGGTCAGTTTGTTCGGGAGTTATGTTAACCATGTACACACAGACATAAATTTTTTTCTGGATCACATTTTTGAAATCAGGATATAGAAACAGCCTTCACCTAAAAAAATACACGTTGTGGCATGGTCCTCAGTGTCTCATATTACCATATTATTCAAAATATTACACTTCACTTTTTTTTTAAATATGGAAGGAGAAAATGCGAAATAAAAAATATACCGTTTTAACACCATTTAATGTGTGCCTCATATACGTCGCTGTTTTGATAATCGGAGTTCTGATTTTTTCAATCGAACCTTAATAATATGGTCAAGACATAATTTATTAAAAGTAATTAATCTTTTTACTTTCAATTACCCATATGTTTACATAGGGTAATGGAAGTATAGCATTCGGTAACCTCCTCCCCCCCCCAAAAAAAAAAAAAAAACCTAGATTTTTTGGGCATTTCTTCACGTTTGGGAACATTCTGATTTCAAAAAAAGTGGTTTTGAAAAAATGTCTGTCTGTGACTGTATGTAAGTGGTCAGCATAACTCCGGAAAAAATTGACCTACAATGTTCGTGTCCGGTGCGCGGATTGGTGATGACCATGGGACCTACCATTGAGATGTTTGTCAAAATCGCTCATGCTCATAAGGTTGAAATAATAAAAAATCATGAGAAAATCATGTTTTTCAATAATTGCTAAAAAACGGCTGTAGCGAATTTGATTAAAATCTCTATGTTAATGCCTCTTTAGATGTTCTAAGCGTCCAGAACTGAAAATATAAAAACGGTAAATAACACCATATCAAATTTTAATGCAATGACCTTTATCATAGTGTAATTGAAAGTTGCGGATGTTCCATACCCCTAGTTTCAATACTTTTCCACAGCTTATAAAAAAAAAAAAAAAAAAAAAAAAAAAATCGCTCAAGATCAAACTTAAATGTTTCGAAATTTAAATTTTTAACAATTTTAAATCTACATCGAGGAAAAAAAAAAAAAAAAGGTGACGAGAGTGTTTTAGTAAGACATATACCTCTGTGCCCGCAAAAAATTAGATTTCTACAGTGTTTAGCTTTACGTGGGAAGGACGATCCACACAAAAGAAAAATATTTTTGTTTGACATATAATTCAAAAACTAAAGTTTGCTTTTCTAAATTTTTCTCAGCAGATTTCCCAAACATTTTTCTACAAATGAGCAAAATTTCATGCTATTAAATGTAATAATTTTTGCGCTGTGAGACAAAGAACTAAGTGAGGTGGAAACATTCTGAAACGGCATTGGATAACGAGAAGTGGATGAATTAGCGATCTGAAGCTTTTGCTCATCACAAACAAAATCAAATATAAAGGATTTAAAACATAAAAGTGGCGGGTATTTTTTTTTTTTTAATCATATGTCATCAACCTTAACAGAAGAGGGTTTCAGTCATAAAATATCAATAAATTGTAGATGCTTGAATATGGCTTGGTAACTGAATCCGACATACAATAGAAATGTGAGTAAAAAGTGACCTTTTAGTGACCAAAACTTGATACAATGCATCGTCATCGACAACGAGTCCATCTTTTACGTTTCAGCTCGATTGGACGATTTCATTTGTATTAATTAGAGCTCCAATTTGTCCACCTCAAACAAAATATAAGTTAATATGAAGGATTTAAAAATGCATATGATCATTATGGAATAATATTACAACAGGGCGGAAAATATCAATAAGAAAATATATAAGTAAATAAAATTCCTTCGCCTCTGGTTAAAGAAATATATGTCACAAAGTTGTTGCGAACAAATCGGTTCAATAGCACTAAAATTGTTTTGCAGCTTGGTAATTTTATCGCAAAGTATTTCGAAAAATTGATTCACATCGTGATATACATGTTTTGTTACGTATTATGTCGTATCAGCAAAATATTTGAAAAAGTGTTTTGAAATATAATACATATATATTTTTACATAAAATACAAAATTTATTCAAAATTATTTACCCATGTAGCACTGAAGCATTGGCTAAAACGTTGGAAACAACGGTTCTGGATGATTAACCAAATCAGGCTGAAACTGGAGCATTGCTCCAAACACACAATTATTAAAAATAAACATGTCAAAACATCACAAACATATAATTGCCCTCCGTTCTTTCTTACATAAAATAATTCAATTGTAAAATGGTAATTCATTTTATTTCATCTAATATATTTATAATCTAATATATTTTATGCAGCATTGTGCGAAATTGGCTAATATCGGTATCAACGAACGATTTACAACGTTTCACATTGGGTTTTGACAATATCACTCAGTATAGTTCAAAGTTGTGCTACTGGGGAACTTTTATAACTTTTATTCAGTAATTATTTTTATTTGATTTTCTTTACATACAGTTTACAAATTTCTTCAGCATAAATGCTTTTATATGATACTTCTTACAACAAGCTCAATTTTTTTTTTATTTCATTGGTGGTTAATATTCTGGAATAAAAATAAATAAATAAATAAATAAATAAATAAATAAATAAATAAATAAATAAATAAATAAATAAATAAATAAATAAATAAATAAATAAATAAATAAATAAATAAATAAATAAATAAATAAATAAATAAATAAATAAATAAATAAATAAATAAATAAATAAATAAATAAATAAATAAATAAATAAATAAATAAATAAATAAATAAATAAATAAATAAATAAATAAATAAATAAAAAATGCCTTTGTATATCTGTGCAATAGCTGTGATTAAATTTCTATCAAATTGGTCAACTCAATGTGCATGTTATTTAATTTTTTCGAGCGAGTTTGTTGAGTAGAGGTATAGGTAAAAGTATGTCCCATTTATAATATTTCAAAAAAAAAAAAAAAAAAAAAAAAAAAAAAAAGTTGAACTGTTATTAACTGGATCTATATTCCAATGTAATTGACTATATATATATATATTTAAGTACTACCATTTACCATAATCTTTAGAATAAAATAATTTCAAATATTTGTGAAAATTAATGTTATATGTATTTTTTTCTTTTTTTTTTAATGTTATATATTTTGAAACATGTTTTTGTTTTTGTTTTGAAACGCATATTAATAACCGGTGCATTTATAATTTTTTTTTTGTTATTATTTTATGTGTTTAAGAATTCTGTTGAAATGAATTTTATTTATTTTTTATTTTAATGCTTCTTTAAAGAATCGATTAAATAAAAAAAAAATAAAAAAAAAAGATTTTTCAAGATAGAAAAAAAAAACTAAGTAGATTCTTTAATCAAAATATTTCAAATAGGATAACACGCATTTCCAAAATTTATTAAATATAATAAAAGGCCAAGACATGTCTTTAAAAAACATCCGTGCATTTTTTTTCATCGTTTAAAAAAATATTCATGCATTTTTTTGACAATGACAATGGATTTCATTTCCGTATGACACGACTTATTTACTGCAAAAACTTTTATTAAATATTTTTGTAAAGAGAATTTACATTCCAAACAATAGTTGCTTCGTGAATATGTTTTAAGTATTGTAGATAAATTTTATTTTTTCCCTTCGCTTAGGCCTAGAGGAACAATCGTCGATTTTTCTACCATCAATGAAAGAACTTTCTCTGCTACCTATATTTATTTATTGTCTTTAAGAGAACAAAAATAAAAGGAGCATTTTTTTATAACTGAAATCAGTCCGTGTAAAAAGAATTTTAATATTGTGGGAATTTTAAGGCTCCTGGTGATTTGTGGATGTGAGCGTGACGCTTCTGTTATTCCGATGTATTGGCGGAATTATATCACGATTCTATCTCATATATATAACAAGCAGTTTTATTTTTACTTGATTTACCGCTCAGTATTGTTTCACAGCCACTTAACAAGTCGTTAGAATGTGGATGAACGAATTGCCGTGTTGGAAACAATGCTCATTTATTTTTTACCCAGACATGGAGGTTTTCTTGTAAATTTTCTCAATACGATGATAAGATTCCATCAAAAATATCACTGAGAAAAGGATCTAAGTCCAAAATTTCCTGCATTTTTACTTTCAATTACCCATATGTATACAAAGGGGTAATGAAAGTATAATATTCGGTCTAAAAAAAAAATCGATATTTTTGCATTTTGCCACGTTTTGGAACATCCAAAAAGTGATATAGAAAAAATGCCTGTCTGTGTGTCTGTGGTCATCATAACTTCTCAACAAATTGACCTACGATCTTCAAATTTGGTGTTCGGGTTGGTGATGGCACAGGGACCTACAACTAAGGTTTTCGTCAAAATTTCGCATGCGCATAAGGTAGCTGGCATTGAAAAAATCCTGTTTTTCAATAATTGCTAAAAAACGGCTCTAACGATTTTGTTTAAAATCTCTGTGGTAGTATTTTTTAAGCTGTTCTAAACGTCCCCACCTCCGAAGTTCTCATAAAAATGCTTTAATGAAGTAAAAAGTTGAAAAACGAATGGATTCAACACAGTGTTTTCTTTCCTTGAGCATACCTTATCAACGATCATTTTATTTTATTTCCTCAATTTCAACTATAAATAAAGGACAATATATAACTTTTAACGAAAATTATATCGCCAAAATCTCCATTTTTTTTTTTTTTTTTTTTTTTTTTTTTTTTTTTTTTTTTTTAAGATTCATATTAGTATTATGTCAAAAAATATCGCCAAACTGGCCATTTTTTTTTTTTAAATTAATGATGAAAATATAAAACCTGTAAATGACACAAATCCGAGTCAGTGTTATATTGTAATTTAACGTTGTGCGATGTTCCATACCCCAAGTTCTTGCATTGATCAGCCACAAAAAGGAGTTATATCTATAAAGTGTCAAATTTGACATGGTAGATTTTAAAGCAAATCATTAATTTTCTTTAAAAAAAAAATAGTATATAATTTATATCGACATATACTTAAAATTGATTAAAGAAAAAATTATTATAAAAAATAACATATTTAAATAAACCATTTATGTTTCACTTGGCTAGTTTTTCTTTGTGGGGCTATTTTAACAACTACAGAAAGTCGCTGAGTAAATTATAATTGATTTTTTTTTTAAATATGTTTGTAATTGTAATTTTTATTTAATCAGTTTTAATTAATGCATTTATAAAATAAGTAATTATCTTTCTGAAGAAATTAAAATAATTATTTAGAAAAAATTTCAACCAAGTTGAACTTGGCGTTTTTCGGATTTCAGTCACTTTTATAGCTGATCTACGCAAGGAATATTGAACCTGGATTCATTTTTTAAAGTAATGTTTTTTATGGGGTATCAGAACTTTTTTTTTTTTTTTTTAAATAATCTCGATTTCGTATTTCCTAATTGAGGTATTCATATGGCCTGTGATCGTCATACCTCGCGATCTCTGATTTTCACTAATATTTTATGTCAAACATAGTTGCTAAGGTTGATTAATCAAATTTGAAGTCAATCCTCTAAAAAGTGGAGTTAGTAATTCGTTCGCTTATCATGTGACTTTTCCCGCGTTTTTCTCTCAAGTATACACAACACTTTCTAGTATTTGCTCTACGGAATTTGGATTGAGGCTGATTATTTATTTAATTGCCGCATCATTTTGAATTAATTTTGTTCGAAATATTAATGGATTATTTTAATTTTGGTAAATTCCTCCGAGTTTATGTAGTAAATTGGCTTGATTTTGAAAATCTGGTGACAAGATCAAAATTACGCGGTTGTCGCCCAGTTAAGAACCAACCGACTTCTGAAAATATAACAAATGTTCAAATAATTAATAACATACGACATAATATACAATAAATTAGAATAAAAAAACGGATAATAATATAACCCATAAAAAGAGAGTTTTTAAAAAATCCTTTACGTGCATTGTCAATTTTTATATTCATTAACACAGCACGAATATCAAAAACATTTCTATCAGCAAAACGTGCGGTAAACTACGTTTCAAAATGTATTTATTAAAAATGAACGGGATTTTATGATCTCATATCCAAATATCATTTATTTATTCTGATTAAAGTTATTTATTTATTTATTTATTTATTTATTTATTTATTTATTTATTTATTTATTTATTTATTTATTTATTTATTTATTTATTTATTTATTTATTTATTTATTTATTTATTTATTTATTTATTTATTTATTTATTTATTTATTTATTTATTTATTTATTTATTTATTTATTTATTTATTTATTTATTTATTAAAACAATTTTGGCAACAGGAAAGAGTTTCAACAATGGTCGGTTCAATGCTCTTTTTTTTAATACGATTGAATGACGGCAAGTTGGTTTATTAGTATTTCGTAAAAGAGACCTTTTAGTGACAGTAACAGCCCCAAATTTGATAGAATGCATTGTCATCGACGTCGAACCTATCTGCCAAGTTTCAGCCCGATTGGATGACGGCAAGGGGTTAATTAGGCCCCGCAGATTTCGCTCCCATCTTCAAACAAAAACATAAAATCGAAATTAATATAAAGGATTTAAAAATAGTGTATGTTTGTAGAGTGGTCTTAAAAGAACAATGTTACATTGAAAACTACATCACTTGCGATATTGATTTCAAAATCAATTTCTGGATGTAATCATTTGCTTATGTCGTGAACACTGATGTCAAATGAACTGACACAATCGGGTTATTAATTTAAAACGAAAAAATACGACCTAGCATAAAAATGTTTTTGTGTCTTAATCAATGGAAAAGCGCAAAAGTTTAACACTTCATCATAGCCACTTGCACATTTAATAAATTTCCAAGAACTTGTTCCTTATCTTGCTCCTATCAGGGAGAAAACAATCATCCTGCATAGAACTTGTATCATGTTCTTCAACAACAACACTTCCAACGCAATCTAGGTTGCCACTACGTTTTCAAAATTTTAATTCACAATTCCCACTCACATTAACTCGTTGAATAAGTTTTTTTTTTTTTTTTTTTTTAATGCTGTTTCAGCATGACATATATTCAATTCAGTTTAACCGTTCAGATTTTGGTTTGTAAACCAACGGCCGGTGTTGCCAATCCGCATACACACAAATGGCCTTATAAAGTTAATTAAACTTTTATTTTTCAAAGGAACAGCAATTTAAATGTTACTAATTGTATTAAATTAGCCTCTTCTACACACCAATCCTTTATTTTATTCCTTTGCTTTCCTCTATTGTTAACTTGAAATAAAGGCAGTTACATTTTTGTTCCACAGAAGGGAAAATATTCAAATTTAGAACAGTAGAGTGAAGTAACGGTTTTTGATTAGCAGATGGGTGGAAAACAGCCGAAGTAAGTTGTTTCATGTAAATATTCCTTAAAAAGCAAGAAGTTGTGCATATCTCGTTTAATATAGATGGGAAATTATTAATTTGAATAGGAAAGTATTAAATTAATGTATGAGAATCAATCAATCTTTCATTAGAAAGTGATCTTCCGTTAGACGGGCACCAGATAAAACAGCCAAATCGCAGAGATAGCTCATCCAAACTAATAATCTTCAAAACTTTTATAATTCCTACAATAAACCGTTATATGGTTGCTATAGCAACTCTTTAATAAACAATGAACATTTTGGATTGGCGATACATTCACGCGTTATTTAAAGGTGTAAACCAGCGTTCGCCACTAACTTTTAGAGACGAGCCATATGACTTATGTTGGAGCTTTTGGTGGGCCGGTTGAATCAATATATGTATCTTTAGTTATTATCGATTTGAAAAATATATAGCATTTCTGAAAACTGAAAAAAGTATTGATTTTTTTGTTTATCTTGATAAAATTAAAATTGATGTTTGATTATTTTTTCAAATAATTAAAAAATAATAATTTATATTATCAGTAAATTAAAGTCTAAAAAAAAAAAAAGAAGTGATTTTTTTTTGTTCCAACGTGACAGTAGGACTTGACCTAACTTTTAATAAAAGATTTACACTGTTCTTTCAGATTAATCTGTTTTAATCGATATTAATATTGTAAAATGATGGCGGTCGAAAATGTCAAGTTTTTTTTATGATGGAGTCGATTTGTTACTGTCAATCTAAATAAATTGACCAAATGAGATTCAGTTGAGTTTTTCCTGAATTTAATCTTGATGAAAACCATCTTGCTGAAAGCTTCTTCGTGTAGTTTCTTCGAGCAAGTAGTGGAGAACTCGCCCTATATAGTTAAAACTTACTATTTTGGACAAATTACAAAATTATGTTCAAAAAAGTTCATACCATGAAATTTGATATTTTTTTTAATTCTGCGCTGCCGGCGGGCAGCGTAAGGGCTAACGCGGGTGTAAACATTTAGGCTTGGTGACAACTGCGCCAACTGGTACCCGTCTAACGGAATAATACTCATTAGAAGATGCTAACCAAGCAACTTGCCTTTCAAGGTATAAGGTTGTAACTATGTTACCGGAAGAAAAAAAAAATGTATGTAATAAAAAATAAAAATTCAGTGTACAGACTGATTAAGCGAAATAAATTAACTATTAATAATTAATAAATTAAAATTCTTAAGGAAAACAAAAAATTTAGAAAGAAATTTAAAAGCCGTTCTTGGAGAATAAGGTAAATTATCGGGACATCCGGTGTTTAAAAAGAAAGGAAGCTGTCTGTTTGCGATCTGCTGTCTTTTGAAACTAATCTTGCCCTTGTTCAAAATAGCAAATTATATGTCATAAGTTCATGTGTCCAATGAACTAACATCTCGGAATCGATTAATGATAACTATTTACAAAAGAGATCGATATCAAATCGATCATAACTATTATTAAAGTTATTCTATCATTGAATTTTCGAACAAAATTTCATCTCCACAAAAGCTTATATGACACGCTATTATCTACTTAAAAGCAGATGATGATTGCTTAGCTTTTAGTTCGTTGCATTGTTAAAACTTTCGATATTGATAATAACATATGTTTTCGAGATTTATGACTACAATAAACATTCTGTATAGAATTACAGTATAAGTACACTACATTGTAGATCCCTGTACGATTAGGGTGATTAAATGATTTTTAATGACCGTAACCCACCAATGAAAGAACTTTTTAACTTTAAAACTGTATGTAAGATATAATGGACAATTCCCGCATTTTTTAAAACGAGTGAAATTAATTTATATTTATGAAGAATTTCTTTCTGATTTCAAATATTCCAACAAAAGTTTTTTTTAAAAATTAGTTACTTAAAAAAAAAAAAAAAAAAAGAGAGAATAATCGAAAACCTCGTCCGATTGCTTTTCGGTTAAAACGCTGCTTTATAGCTGTGACGTCATGAGATCCTTTCATTTCCATGGTTTTCGTGAGGTTTTTCCCTTTTTAGACAATTGCCATATCCCTTGCCGGTTGGAGCGATTTGAGAGAAACTTGCAAAACTGGTTTCCGCTGCTGCGTTTCAAGTCAAGTTATTTCAGATCTTCCATTCAGAAGAATTTTGAAGTATCGAAAAATTTTGACGTCACGTTAGCTGAGAACTGAATGTATCGTTTTTCCCGCCAAATCTAAAAGGCGAACTTTGGTTGCAAATTAATAAAAAGAAAAAGCGCAGTGAGCCGAAATTTTTGTGTTTATGGCCTTTTCGAAGTATTTAAAATTGAATTAAATAAAATTAAAAAAAATTAAAAAAAAAAAAAAAATGTGGCATTTGATACCGGTTTTCAAATTTTAAAATAACTGAAATCTAAAAATTTTGTGAGTAACCTTTCTTTATTCTATAATAACTGTTGGAGGCATACAAGACATAAATACTAAATGGGATCTTCAAAATATATGACATTAGATTATTATATGAGGAGTTAAAGAGGAAATCTTAGTAATCATCATTCCCTATATTCTCCATGTTACAATCTTCCAGCCCAGTACAAGATTTAAACTTTAGTCGTGATATTTGTTCCCCTATTAATGAAGAAATCATTGCTAATGAGCGAAGAATGAATCCAGAAAAATCCCTACAGTTTTCATGTGTCGTGAATCCTGCCCCTAGTCTTATCTTAGAGATAGATTATTATAGTACACTTTCTAAATGATACAGAGTCACAGCGTGGGAACGAAGATTAATTAATAACTCTAAAGCTGGTGCCGAAAAACAAACCGGAGTTATAACTGTTCATGACCTGTGAAAAGCTGAGGTGTATTGGGTGAAATTAATTAAAAATATATCTTTTGAAAAGGAAATTAAAGATCTTAATAGTGGAGATGAAATAGATAAAAATTCTAAAATTTATCAACTATATCCATTTCTTGATGAAAATGGTCAGTTGCGAGTAAAGGGACGATTGCAATTATCTAAATGTGCGGTAGATGAAAAACATCCGCTTATATTAGTTGCAAAAACTAAATTTGCTGAACTTTTAATATTAAATGCACACGAAAAAGTTCTTCATTTTGGAGTTGAGGCCACTTTAGCTGAACTTAGAAGTCGTTTCAGGATATTAAAATAAAGACATTTCATAAAATCCGTTCTTAAAAAGTGCTTGATTTGCTGACGATACAACTCGCAACCAGGACATCAAATTACTAATCCATTGCCATCATACAGAATTACGGGATCTCCTCCATTCAGTATTACAGAATTAGATTTCTTTGGTCCTTTGTTTACAAAAGGATCAGACTTAAAGTTTTACTGGTTAATTTGCACTTGTGCAGTGACAAGAGCTATTCATATAGAAATTGTTGCCCAATTTAATAACAGAAAGCTTTATGCTTGCTTTCAGGAGATTTATTGCGAGGCGCGGTTGGTGTAGTGTTATTATTTCAGATAATGCGAAGACGTTCAAAAGAGGTGTTTTGGAATTCAAATATATGTGGGGAGTTCTTAATAACCCTCAAGTAAAAGAGTTTTATGGGTCCCGCAGTATCGAACGGAAATTTAATGTAGAAAAGGCGGCTTGATGGGGTGGAACATTTGAACGCATTATAAAATCAGTGAAAATGTGTCTTTGAAAAGTCATAGGTAAAACATCTCTAACGCAAGAACAACTTGAAATGATTCTTATAGAAATCGAGAGTGGTATAAATTCTAGACCGATAACTTACGTTCACACTCATGATGAACCGAATCTCCTCACACCTACCCATTTTTTAGTTGGAGATAGACCATCAACATTACAGCCGTTAGACTGCCTCCATAACTAAACAGAAACGCGATTGTGAATCGATACAACTATTGTCAAAAACTACTAAACCAATTTTGGAATATATGGGAAAAGGAATATTTATTCAACTTGAGAAGTGTTCTTCACCTGGGAAGGCGGTCACTAACTTCAAAACAGATGATGTTGTCCTCATTGGTGGTGAGCATTGCCCCAGAAACATGTGGAGACTCGGCAGAATTCAAAGGGTTTTCTCAGGACAAGATGGAAAGGTCCGATCCTGCCTGGTGAAAACGATGTCTGGGACGATCAGACGTCCGATCCAGCTTCTATATCCTTTAGAGTTGAATTAAATACTTAAAGCTAATTTTAATTTTAAAACTTGTAATTGAATTTTGAAATTGACTATTTGAAGTTTAGAAATAACTTTGAATTTAGATGCAATTTATATAGATGGACACTATATATAATCTAAGTTACTTTAAGTGCAAATGATTGAATATTAAGTATTGCATTAATTGTGAATTTTATAGATTTCACTTTGAAAGTTTATTTTGATTGAAATTTTATATGCTTGATTTCATGTACAACAGTTGTATATTAATTGTGAAAGTATTAAGTATCATTAAAATAGGGTTTGCATGATATATTTAGTATAAGTTTAGAAATTTGTGGCTGTTGGTTTAAGAATTAACATATTTATACTGCATTTGATAAATAACTCTGATATGTTATTTTATACATTTGAATTGTTTTAATACTTATTTGAATTTAGATTATTTAGAAATCTGATGAGTTTAAGAGTAATTAATTCTTTAGTTTGTTATTATTTTTGAAATTTAAAGTAAATGTTTTATTATATAATTAATAGTTGGTACAAATTTATTGTTTGAATATTTTATATTTATCAGTATTGACTATGGTTAAGATATTTTAGAAAATCTATTTGAATGTTATATGATAAATTAGGGTATACTTTATTTACTCTCAAATTCCTTAAAGTCGTATTGTTGATGAACTGATTGTTCATCGGTGGGGAGTGTGTCATGGATATTAACCAGATGGTCAGACCACTTGAAAAGCGCTTCTCTGCCTTGCCTTAGTGGAAGAGAGACTCGCCATCGGTTCCTATCAGAGGAAAGACGCAGGCCTTAGAGCTGCGACGTTGTATTTAGCCTACTGGATTGAGAAATGTTTAGGCACAGGCCTAACATTTTGTAGAATTAAATTGTAAATAAACGTTGTTTGTTATTATAGCAAAGTGTTTTAATTGCCTTACGATAGAATCAAAATCCTTCATAGCAACAAAGCATTCAACAATGACAAGTCCCGTGTAAGAGTCTATTTGTAAAATTATATACATATAGAGCAGAAATTTTTAGAAATTTGAAAACACATATTAAAAGGATAATATAATTTTGGTATTTTCATTAAAGGAAAGAACTTTTGTCAAAAAACAATTATGATCATGAAAATTGCATTACTCTCGAATTTCTATTTTGTGACATACGTCTTGGCTTCATGCATCTAATGAAATAGTTGATTTTTTTACTAGTATGATAAGAATATTATCAAAATTAATAAGTTTAGAGTAATATTAATGAACTACAAAAGATTACATTTGTCTGTCATTAAATTATTTATTTGTCAGTTAATTATTTTAGATATTTGAAGTTTGACGTTTGCCACACAACTTTATATTTTAAAAATGGATTATGGTAATGAACTTTTTTTCTCAAAATTTGTGTGCTTTATTTAAGAAGTTTAAAAAATGAATAAATAAAGTTATGTATAAATTTTAAATAATATTAATGTAATTTTTGTTTGACACAAGTGTTGCTTTAATTATGTCAATTAATTATTTTAGATAAATGATGTTTGACGTTTGCCACAAAACTTTATTTTTTAAAAGTGGATTATGATAATGAACTTTTTTTTTTCGAACTTTGTGTGCTTCATCAAGAAAGTTAAAAAAATGAATAATTAAAATTATGTATAAATTGAATATAATGTAATATTTGTTTGACACAAGAGTTGCTTTTTATCTGCAATGAGATTCTAAAATTTTCAACTATTTTGTGCAAAAAAAAACATGTATTCTATATTAAAAAAGAAATGTTATAGCCAAGAAAAGTTGTCCTTGATTAACTGGCTATTGACGCAAACCCTATTCTTAATGACACTTCTGATTGTTCAGTCTCTCCCAAAGAAGAAAAACCATAACACCAAAGTTTCAGCAAAGTTATAAAACATATCTCCCTTATCTCTAAACCTATCAACTGGAAGAAAGGTCTAAATAAGTAAAATAAGCGACTTGGCGATAAAAAGGAGAGCACTATTGGACGAAGCAGCCAAGAAAACAGTTGGAAAAAAGAGTAAGACTTCGGCGGGACGATATGTCATTTCTGCTGTGACTTATCACACTAAGCATCTAGCTGACAGTGCGACAGTGAGATCCAAACTTCTCGATAGAAGTTAAAATGTTTGAACGAGAAAGAAATGTGGCTTCCTTGAGAGAAATGTTTTTTGTTTTTTTTAGAAGTTTCTGCTATTTGTGGCGATGAAATGGGTAAGATGTTTGTCGCCGATAAGTTTTATTTTTGGAATAAAATGACATCCAATACTGATATTCTTGTCATAACACAAAATTATTTGCCGCATAATATATATTTTAATTTATTTCAACAGAATATCAATACCCAATTAGTGCATGACATTCCATTCAGAAATCAAATTTAAATTTTCGAAAAATCGAAGTTTGAACAAATGGTTCATTCGCCTTGCTTCGCCCTGAAATAATCCTGTCAGAATAAATGGTATCGTAATTCGTAAATACCGAAAATACGGGAATTTCAGTGAATGGGTCAATTCTAAAAAGTATTGGAAATGGTATCATGTAAATTTAAAAAATAAAAAATTAAACAAATCAGGGTCTTCGAGAATTTCAAAAGCAATACAGATCAATTCCAAGGTAAGAAGAAAAGAAAATTTATCCCGATATTCTTCTTCTTTTCATATTACAAAAGTTGCTCTTATTCACTGGGATTAAATTTTGAAAAAAATCATTCAAAATTTAATCCCAGTGAATAAGAGCAACTTTCGTAATATGAAACGAAGAAGAATATCGGGATAAATTTTCTTTTCTTCTTATCTTGGAATTGACCTGTATAGTTTTTGAAATTCTCAAAGACCCTGATTTGTTTAATTTTTTATTTTTTAAATTTTGTGTTATTTAAGCACTTAATGAACAGCTTTGATATTTTCCTGCAATGTATGATTATTATTGTCTTGTGCAATCATGGTTGCCGGCAGTATTACAGAGAGGTGCATATTGTATAAAGGGGTTGCAAGGAGTTTTAAAACCTTGTTCTATCCTTCATTTTTCAAAAAACCTCATTGAATATCGTATTGAAATTTTAATTAATAGCTGTGCATTTATTTTATGTTTAAAGGAATAGATAAATATTCATATATATATTTTTTATTTCCACAACTTTAATTTTGATTTTTAAACGTCAAGGGGGTGTAAATGCAGCCATTTTACTCTTCCTGGAGGCGAGAGAGTAAAAAGGCTGCATTCTCTGGAGACTTTGCCTGGATGCATGGTGTATTACTTCAAATTTTCATGAACTCCGTATCTACAATTTATCATACAAATTAAATATTGCGACTCACTATTTTCATTAAAGGATAAAACTAGTATAAAAAAGAAAATTTAATGCTTAGAAGAGTAGTAGAAGTGATTTTTTTGTGAAATACGCAATTTGAGTTTTCGGAACTCGGTGTCATGGTGCGAGAATCAGCGAAATTGCCATATTTGTAAAATTTTTAAGAGTGATGGCTGTTAAAGTATTTAAAAACTGGAATTTCAGCTGAAAAAACGTGACTAAAGATGAAAATTGTTGTGTTTATCAACTAGTAAATTCTCGGGTTGAGCATAGTCTCCAGAATTGCATAGCCACCTGATGGCTGTGTGGTTAGCATTCTGGCTTCGCATGCCAAAGGTGCCGGGTTCGAATCCCTGGTTAGGCATGGATGTTAGTTGTGGTTCGGAATCCACGTTAAGCTATTGGTCCCGGCCTTATTAGCCGTTACTGGGCACAAGTATAGATCGTTGAGCGCACAAACCAACCAACCAGAATTGCATAACACAGCAAACCCAAAAATCAATTTACGATTTGGTAAAACAAAACTGTAAATTCTATAGACGAAGTCTCACTAAGAGTAGTAGAACTACATAATATTCTACTGGAAGTGCTTTGAAGTTCGAACAGAAAAGTTTTTATATAGTGACTCTATAAGAATTTCAAATCGTGGCTACAGATAGAGATATTGGATTAGATTTTGGATATTTTCGGTTACAAGTTTTCTCGCCAAATTCGCCATCTTGGCTTTCTCAATCTAAAAAATTTATTTGGGTTATTGTTAGACTACGATACAAGATATGAACTAAACATATAAATTGTTTGAAAAGTAGCACCACAGAAAGGAAGAGAAACATTGAGTATTTAAATAAACTTGAAAAACAATTACTATTAGTATGATATTGTTATACAGTCCTGAAAACTATTCTGAGAAGCATGAAATTACATCTTGTTTACTGATGGTTGTCTTACAGTTCCGGTAGCGCAAAATCAAGAAGCAAAACATAGATATCAAGTTAAAAAAAAAAAGTCAAGCTGCTTTCTTTGTTAAATTTGAAAGGTAGATCAACATCTTTTGGGGAGAAGCCAAATTGTAATAGGCTTTGTTTCGTCAGCTAAGGACCTTCAGATGAAAAAAGTGTATTTTTTTTTGTTTTGTTTTTCCAACGTTACAAAAATTAAACTTTTTTATTCAAAAATCGTGAGGAAAGTGACACTTTATTACGAGGCGTGCGGGAAAATATTTTATCACATTAGTGCGATAAAGTACTTTCCCACACGCCTAGTACTCAAATTTTATGTAGTCTTGTATAGAAATTACATATTTTCAGAAGAGATGCATAGACTGAAGTTTCCAACATTAATATATACATATAAGTATCAAAAATATTTTTTGTATGTAATTTTTTATTATAAAAAATATTGTATGCAATCTGTTCAAAATTACTATTTGAAGAGTGCTAATGCATTTGTAAAAAATAAGTATTTTGCCTCGTTTGAAAAAGTATAACTTTCGAAACTAGTTACAAAAGAAACTTCTATATCAAATTTTCATTTTTTAATTTTGTTATCGTTTCTGATTAACTTATTGAGATTCTCAAACAGTTTAATGTACCTTATGAAGTGTGACATAATTTGTAAGTGTGAATTTTATGTTTTGCAAACACTAAATTTAAAAACAAAAATCTATTAATAAATTAAATCTCAATTCTTGGCATACAGATATGTACTTATATAAATAAAAATAAAAAATTTAAAAAAAATAAAAATAAAAAAATACACAATTAACACATTAACCTTATCAAACTAGTGATTAATGGAAATTAAGTTTTAAAAACGCTTTTTGTTATTACAATGGACAATTCCCGCATTTTTTTTTTTTTTTTTTTTTAATTTTTTTATTCAATTCTAAATGTTTCGAAAATGCCATAAACATAAAAATTTCTGCTCAATGCGCTTTTTCTTTTTTTTTTATTTGCGTTCAAAATTACCTTGTTAGAGGTTGGCAAGAAGACTACTCATTTTCGTTGGCATTGAACGTGACGTAAAAAGATCTCAAACATCTTGGCTTGAATTGCAGTAGCGGAAACCAGATTTGCAAGTTTCTCTCAAATCACGCCAACCTGTACGGAATGTGGCAATGGTCTACCAACGCCAACTTTTTTAACGATAACTATTTGGCAGAAACCTTTCGATAATCATAGAAACGCAGGGATCTCTTTACGTCATGAATTTTGCTGACTGTTTTTGGCTCGGTTTTGGGGCATTTTCTTTTCTTAATATTTAAATAACAATTTTTTTAAAGAACTTTTGTTTAAATATTTGGAATCAGAAAGAAATTCTTCATAAATATGTATTAATTTCACTCGTTTTTAAAAAAATGCGGGAATTGTCTATTGTAATGTATTCACCTCGGAAATATTCTGGTTAAGTTTTAAATTTCAATGTAATTGTGAGTTGTTCAATTGCTTAAGAAAAAGAAAAAGATGAATTTTTTAGAAAAGAAAAATATTTGGTTGTTTTGGGATTACTGCCATTAAAGCGATACTATGCTTAATAGCTAATATTACTCTTTTCGTGTCTTAGTCTATCTTTCAACTATATTAAATTTTTAAATATGAAAGATTGTGGGAGCAAATGAGCGTGATTGTGAGAGCGAGCGCCACGGTTCACGTTCAGACAGTCTGCATTGTGCGTGCAGCAGGACAACTTTGAATTTAGATGAGATGGAATTTAGGCTTGGACGAGGCAACATCTCTCTGCGATGATTTGGTTGCGATCAATGGAGTGCTGCGGTACTGGAAACTAAAGAGTGACCTGTGATATCGTAAGACTGTTGTTTAATGTGCAAAACTTTCACTGTTCATCATTTGTAAATAATTTATCTAATATAATAATATGAAACCCTACACCTAGTCTGATCCTTTTCCTTCCACAACTTGGGGAGTATTATCATCATTGCCTCCCACAAGAGTGTCTAATTTCGTCCCTATCAGGAACTTAAACCATCACAAACCTGGCTTAATTACCTGTTAGTTTTTCTCAACAAACAAATCTCGTGAAGTGTTAACCATATATCGTAAAAATTCTTTATAACATTATTTAAAAAAAAAAAATGGCTTTAAATGGCTGTTTCTCAGCATATGTCTTTCCGTAACTATCTCATATACAAATTAATAACGCCTGTAGTTAAACCACAAGTGCTGATATGATACGCAAAATGTGCAGAACAAGGTTAATTCTCGTCCAATGGCCAGAACATTAAAGGTCCAACCATCAAAGCTTCAATTCAGATCTTACAATTTTAGGGGAATAAAAAGAATTAAACTATTAGGTTTCAAAACAAATAGACATAAACTTAAAGTAAAATTCTCTTTTTTTTCATAAATGCCATGTGAAATCTACAAATTAATTTCATTCTAATTTAAAAATTAATTTTGATAGATTTTGCTTAAATTTATAACTTGACACTCGGTCGCAAATGCATGGGACTTTGTTACTATTCCAACGTAAAATATTGCCTAAACCAAAATTTAAACTCTTCCAATCACTTCAATGTGATTTTATAAGACTCAACCATAATTTCACAATAAATTATTTGCTATAAAAAGTTTTTGTACTAAAAACCTTTTCGTATTCATATCAATTGTATCATGCAGTCTAGCTTGAATCCTATTGAAGCAAATTTTAAGGATTGCATTGATCAAAAATAAACTAAAATGTAACAGTTATAGTCTTATCTGATTCAAAAACATCAACTAAATTTTTGATTTAAAAAACCTAGCCACGTTTCGAGATCCTTGTATTTCATTTATAAAAAAGATACTTATTCTCATCAGAAAATTGCAGGCATTTTTTGTTAGCAATACAAAGTTTTAAATACTCTAAAGGCTGACTTGCATCTTGTCAGTAGTTGGAATGCCAACTGGTAAGTTGATTGGAAGGTCACTGTCATGGATTGATTGTAATGCCAGCTTTCAGTTTACACAATGTCAGCAATTTGAACAGTTCAGCTATTGAAAGATCATTGTCACCAGTCGGTGATTGCGTGGCAGCAGGGTTGATAGGAATTGATGTGCCAGCAAAGAGAAAAGGTTTGACCTAATAAAGTCGCCAACTGCAGACGCGCCAGTGACAAATTGGCTTCTCCATCGATCTTAATCAAGCATTTACTGGGTGCTAGTTACTGGCATCTAATTTCTGGCGATCTCAACTAAGACACCGACTGGTAAAGTGAAAACCAGTCTTAATTTACCTTGGACAAATTGAATAGAACTAAAAGTTCAAGGTTCGCATTTTTCGGATTGCGGACTGTGTGATAATTAAAATGAATAGTATAAGAGTGTAATGTATAGAATCTTATACACATAATAAATAAAATGAACAGTCATTTTTCATTTATTTAAAACTAATTTTCGCTGTTTTACACGTTGCTAAATGTCTGCAAGAAAGAAAGGTGTTGAAACATCATTGCCAAGTTGTAACAATAGACTTGATAGATTCTGCACGGCTGGAAAATTGGACGACGCAGTAGTTTGTTACAAGAGGATTAGATTCTGTTAAGCAAAAGCAGATGGTTGAACTCTCGTACACATATTCAATAACAAAAGTTATGTCACTACCCGACAAACTTACAATCAAAAAACAAACTTAAACTTTCCCAACTTATAAATACTCAGGAGCAAAAATATCAAGTTTTCACTCCCTAATTTAGATTTATTTCCGTTACTTAAAAGAAAAGACCGTGACAAACGATTCACTAAACGCCGACTCTCTTCTGGTTACACGATAAATTGGATTTTTACATCTTCCAAAGCTTGTTTTTGAAAATGGAACGCCTCTGCTGGAGATGGTTGTCTCTTAAATCTTCTGAGACTTGTAACAAAGTGACCGAAAGTGCACGGTGAGTAATAATTTTAAAATACTTTATTTCTGTCACAGCTGGAAGAGATTTTCATAGTAGGACTGGAGTGGGTCCTAACATTGGAAAGGAAGGGTGTAAGATTTTTTCTCTCGTATTTCTTGCCAGTGGATGGTGGAAAAGAGAGAATGAGAAGTAATAAATTGAATTTGCAACAACTTTGACTTTGGGGATATTACTGGAAACTCACTCAACTCATAAGTAATTTTTACTTTTTCAATAAAGCTAGATGGTTGATATTTGACACAGGTGTTGTTTATTAACTAATTACTAAAAATAAAGAGGTTTCATTTCAACGTTTTGTGATTAGGAGTAGGGGGTTCGTGAAAATGTGTGTTAGCTCATATCTCGAGATCTACTGTACTGATTTGAATTGCTTTTTTTTTCTTAGGGTATTTTGAACTATTCATATTATCAGGAACACTTATCGATTAAAGAACACGTCCCTATTGCCAAGACCAAATAAAGTTGACTTCAGGTACAGAGTGTCCAATAAATGACTGACCTATGTTGAAGTAAAATAATAAAAACACGATTTTGATATAAAAACTAATTGGCCAACATCCGTATTTTTCAATTTTACTGTTTTCTAGTGCTAATGCAGTAAACTGTACATACCTATCTTAAATCTTATTTTAATTATTCTCGTTTAAAAATTTAAAAGGGGCCATTCATTTATCGGACACCCTGTGTATACTATTGTTATTTTGTAAATCAAATTACATGCACTTTTTAGAATTAAATACTTTTTTTAAAATTCGTAAGTATTTATTTCCATCTAATATCCATCAAAATCTGGGAAACACTGAGTCTTGTAGCTTATAAAGAAATAAAATAAAATGTTTAGTAGGATATCAATAGTTACGCGACATTGTATACTTTAACTCTAATTGTATATTTGAGACGTTTCTAGATTAAAAGTTAAACCACGTGGACAATCTTAAAAAATTTATAAAATCCATCGATACTGTATCGAAACCGAAAGATATGGCAAGCAGACAATAATAATAATAATAATAATAATAATAATAATAATAATAATAATAATAATAATAATAATAATAATAATAATAATAATAATAACAACAACAACAACAACAACAACAACAACAACAACAACAACAACAACAACAACAACAACAACAATAACAATAATAATAATAATAATAATAATAATAATAATAATAATAATAATAATAATAATAATAATAATAATAATAATAATAATAATAATAATAATAATAATAATAATAATAATAATAATAATAATAATAATATAATCACAACAACAACAATAATAATTATAACAATAACAATAATAATAAAATTATTTAATTTTTTAGAGTGACGATCGGTGAAGGCTTAGTAATCGTTTAATATTTAGTCACAAAAAAAAAAAAAAAAAAAAAAAAAAAATACACATTTCTATATTCACTTTCTTTTTTTTTTCTTCCTTTTATTGCTGTTAAAATTAATTTTTAATTGCAATTATGGGATTAACCAATCATTTTATCGTAATCTGCGGTCCGCTATATTCCTTTTAAATTATTTCTTTTGTCGAAAGATATGTCAATATATTAATTTATTTCTATTGGTCGCAGTTTGTTTATTCAAATATAATTAAAACTTTTTGTTAGAGATATAAATCTTGTACTGCCAGCCGCGTAGTAACGGCCTTACACTCTAAGAAGTATTTTGCAAGGTTTGGGGATCAAATTAAAAGATCAATCAACAAAATTACAACAATCAGATATTTTCATTATGAAGGGAAAAAAACATAGTTCACTGATAACTGATGACATCGAGAAAATGTGGAAGTACACAAAAACAAATGATCTCCTATTAAAAGCTAATTAAAATATATGTATGCATAAATATATATGATTATATGCTAACGATAAAATAAAAGTTATAACTTGTCAAGGATTAAAGTTAAAAAAAATTAGAGAAGAGAATAACTCAAGTTCATAATTATAAAATGATTTTCAGTATTTTTTTCTGATTAACTCTATGAAAGATATTGATAGTTTGCATATACTAGTATTAAAATAAACAGATAAAAATTAAAATAATTAGAAATATTTTTTCTTCATTACTTTCGTTATCACTTTCATTACATCACTTTTCAGAAAAAAAACTCATAAGATAAATTTACTGATATTAAAGTAGAAAATGTTTAAACAGCACCTATCAAAAAGTAAGGATGAATGTTAATGAGATGGTTTTTCTTTCTACAGAAACGTGCATAGAGCGTATAATTAGTTATAAGTAAAGCTCAACACCACTGAAGATCTATTTAAGTTCTGATAAGCCGTGAGGAGTGAGAATAGATAATAGAATCTGATTAAATAACTTAGTTTTAAAAAGTTCATAATTTAATGCACAACTCAACGTCAACAGCCTTTCCAATGGAGAGTGCTAAAGAATAATTTTTAATAAGTTTTAATCTATTCATGCATTCGGAACACATCTTATCTTGTTATTGTCTATTAAGTTTTCGTTTTAAATGCAGCATACAAATAGTTTTTTTTATGGGCAAATGTAAAATTATCAACGTAACTTAAATGATACATCGCGAAACATTTATACATTAAGATATGTTAGTGTAATAATTACAGTAACTTATATAGTCTTAATATAGAACGAAAGGTATTGTTTTCCTTAAATTCTTCTTGCATGTATACTTTCAAGCACTGTAATCTCCATAAAACTGCTGTAGTCATGCAAAGGCAACATAAAGGGTAACCATATAAGAATATAGTTACCCTTTATAGAAGTTTAAGAGCTACATATAAGTAAATTTCTACACCATAGAAGATCCATAGTTGAGATAAGCCCTGACGAGTGACAATAGATAATCGAACCTGATTAAATAACTTAGTTTTAAAAAGTTCGTAATTTAATACACACTTAACGACGACAGCTTTTCCAATGGAGAGTGTTAAAAAACTAAAGAAATAGTTTTAATCTATTTATTCACCCGAAACACATCTTATCTTGTTGTCTATTAAGCTCTTTCGTTTTAAATGCGGCATATAAATAGTTTTTTATGGGTAAATATAAAGTTATCAACGTAACTCAATTGATGCATTGATAAACATTTATATATAAGGATATGTTAGTGTAATAATTACAGTAACATATATAGTCTTAATATAGAATGAAAGGTATTGTTTTCCTTAAATTCTTCTTGCATGTATACTTTCAAGCACTGTAATCTCCATAAAACTGCTGTAATCATGCAAAGGCAACATAAAGGGTAACATATAAGAATATAGTTATCCTTTATAGAAGTTTAAGAGCTACATATAAGTAAATTTCTACACCATAGAATATCCATAGTTGTGATAAGCCCTGACGAGTGACAATAGATAATCGAACCTGATTAAATAACTTAGTTTTAAAAAGTTCGTAATTTAATACACAATTAACGACGACAGCTTTTCCAATGGAGAGTGTTAAAAAACTAAAGAAATAGTTTTAATCTATTTATTCATCCGAAACACATCTTATCTTGTTGTCTATTAAGCTCTTCCGTTTTAAATGTAGTATATAAATAGTTTTTTATGGGTAAATGTAAAATTATCAACGTAACTCAAATGATGCATTGATAAAGATTTATATATAAGGATATGTTACTGTTACTAATTATTGTAACATATATAGTCTTAATATAGGGAAAGAAAAAGATACTTGTTTCATTAAATTCTTCTTGTATATATACTTTCAAGCTCTGAAAACTCCATAAAACTGTTGTAGTCATGCAAAAGCCACATAAAGGGGAACTTAATGAAGAAGTAAAGTTACATATTTTTTCGTTCCTTTTTTTCGAACGTGTTTGCAACCATTAGGACGGGAGGAGTTTAAATTCGTTCAGGTTCTTAATGAAAGCTAACAGCGAGGATATAGTTTGCCTTTTTCTTCCTCATTTTGTTTCTTCATGCATAATTGAAACATATAAAAAAAAAGGGGGATAAATAAAATAAGGACGGGGAAAAAAATCATCTGAAGTTTTCTCATTAAAGCAGCGCCTTAGGCAGACTGGAATTTTCTTAATCATTAAATTTCTTAGTCAGGGAACCGTTCTTTGAAACTATTAAACTTATGCACATATTCACAGAGTCAGGTGAATTTTCTTTCACTTTCTTTTAAACTCGTTCTATCACGATAACAAGTACAAGTAATCCTTTCGATAAAAGGGGGTCTTATAAAAGTTTCAAAAGAGATAATTTGTTGCGATGTTTTAAATATATTTGCACTTGGGTGGGATGGAATAAAGGTATCAGAATAAGAGGGAAATAGGATGTTATTAAATTAAATATCTGATAAAAATTTAAGAAATATATCTAAAATATTTAACAGAAATTATAGTAAAAAATATTGCTAAAATAAGTATACATAATATTTAAATCAACGGTATGCAAAAGTATAACTAACATTTGAAACAATTAGAAATTATACTGAACAAAGACAAATTTAATTATAAATATATTTTAAACGAATATAAATAAGATGAATATGCATATTTTTGGCACAAATATAAATATAATTGCCACAAATATAAATGTATATCTTGCACACATATAAATATATTTCACAAACATATAAATATATTTCACTCAAATATAAATATATTTAACACAAATACAAATATATTTAAAACACATATAAATGAATTTGGTCAAATTGTTAATATATTTAACACAAATATAAACAGATTTGACGCGAACGTAAATGTATTTGAGGCAAAATATACTCGACAGTAATATAATTAAATTTAAGACAAATATAAATGTATTTAGCACAAATATAAATATATTTCACTCAAATATAAATAAATTTGACGTAAATATAAATGTATTTGAACAAATGTAAATATATTTAACACAAATATAAATACATAAATTTGTGTTAAATATATTCAACACAAATATAAATATATTCAACAGAAATATATTTAACACAAATATGAATATACAAATTCATTAAATATAAGTTTTAATTACATTAAAAAAAATGCATTCAATGGAAGTGTGAGTTATATTTAAGGCAAATATAAATCCCATTTAAAACAAAAACTTTACTAAAAACAAATACAATTTAAGCTCCCTGCGCGGTATATTCTCTTCTTTTGTTTAGCAAACCGTCCTTGTGTGGCTAGAAAGGTCGCCGAGTCTGCTTGAAGAAAGAAAAGCAAACCTCATCTCTATCAAGAGACAACAAAAGGTGCCAGTCTTTGCGGCAGGCTGTGAATCACAAATCTATTTTGGAGACGCACTCCCCCGCCCCCAATCATCTCTGGAACGTCGTCTCTTCCTCTTCCAGCAATCTTATTCCCGTCTACAATATTCGCAGCAGACAATGGGATGTTGGAACTGGTTTGAGATGAGATTGAAATGTAAAATATTTTGATGGGAAAATGGCGACTGAAAAAAAGATGAAAGCCTTGCCAAGGAATGAAATTGTAAAGGGTTTCAATTTGATGTAATTTACTGAGCAATTAGATTGCAAATTTTAGTTTCAAACGTACTTCCGTGAGAAGGAATTAGTTTTTTTTTTTACGCATTTGATTCAACATGAAAATGATTATTAAACTCATAGGAAGTGTGCGAATGAATTCAGTATTGGTATTTTATTTTGTTTTACTCTTAAAGAAAGTTAGAAAATTTATATATATATATTTTTAACTCCTATGAGAAGTTTTGATTAACATGTTCAATTAACTTCTAGAACAAAAATAATTGTGCATTATAATTATTTTGGCAAATGCTACTAACCTACTTATTTTGAACATAAATGTAACGTTCATCTAGTAAATTTCTTATTATAGAAAATAATAATTTTCGTTGAATCTTTTATATCTCTTGAAAGGTGTTGAAATTCTCACACATACTTTTTGTGTTAGAAGCTTTAAAATTCAAGTTAAAGGATATAAATCTTTTAAATAAAAGTATTATATAAATATGACATACTATTCCTGTTTAAAAAGATTTTGCTGGTAAAAAGATTGAAATTCTCTATATCACATATCTTTATTAAATTTATAATCCATTTTTTTTTTTTTTAAATAAATTGTATTTAATATTTTACATGAATGTAAAGCAATATAAGATGGTTAAATGTAACATGAAATATATCAATATGTAGTAGTTATTTTATTGATATATAACTAAATATATGAGTGATCAGTAATATAATATGTATAGTGAATGAAACAACACAAATAGGCTACACCGAGCAATTTACATTCTACATACATAAAAACATAAGTTTGTTTTTGTTTTCTAAATTAAAAGAAAATCCCAAAATGTATTAGAAATTAATATCATTGTTTATAATTTGAAAATAAAACTTAATATTAACTATTTAAAAACTAGGGGTGTAAAATATCGCACAGCTTTCAATTACACTCACTACTGGTCACTGTACTTAAATTTGTCACGAATTGGTGTAATTTACCATATTTTTATTATTTTAAGAAAATTGCCAGTTTGGCGATACTTTTTTGGCTATAATTATTACATTGGCAAAAAAAAAAAAAAAATAATAATAATAATAATAATTAAAACAGTAAAATTAGTTATATGTTTTCCGATAAATATTACATTGTTCTTTCTTGTAAGTGAAACAGAAGAGAAACAGTCGTTTATGTGCGATGCTCAAATGAAGAAAACTCTTTGTTAAAAAGTTTAGTTTTTCAACTTTTTACATTTTATCACATTTCTACTGAAATTTTGAAGATGGGGATGTTTAGAGTATCTTAAAAGGCGTTACCAAGGCAGTTTTAATCAAAATCTTTAGAGTCGTTTTCTGGCAATTACTAAAAAACATAAGGAAGCATGGAAGTTACCACAAGCGCATGCGTAATTTTGACGAAAACCTGAATGATAGGTCCCATGGTCACCACTAACTCGTAGAAAAAATTTGAACGTCGTAGGTCAATTTGTTCTGAAGTTATGTTTACAGCAGACAGGCACACAGTTTTTTCTTGGCCACTTTTTTTTAACTCAGCATGTTCCAAAACATGTGGAAATGCAAAAAAAAAAAGACAAAAAAAAAAAAAAGACCGAATACAATACTTTCTCTACCCTACGTTAACATATGGATAATTGAAAGTACTAAAAAAACAAAGATAACAACAAAAACAACAAACAATGGCTACGTGCAAAAGTTAAATTACATTATATATGATATTATACAAAATTAAGTATGAAAAAGTAGATCTTTACATGTCAGTTAAAACGCATACAGGAGTATTTCAGAATAAATTTTGTCAAGTGTTTCAAACTAATGAATGTCAGAATAAATTTAATATTTTTTTCACAACTGGGTTTTACCAGTTGGCTTGAAGTGTTAGGATTTACCCAGTCTAAACAACCAAAAGTAGAGATAACTCCGTTGTAAACGGGATACGAAGAGAAATAAGCAGGAAAAAAAAAACATAAAGTAAACATGTTGATCTCTGTAAGCCATTTGTAGAATTAAATGAACTGCATCTTTAAGTAGAAAAAACATTAATGATGAGAAAGGGTTTTTTTTTATAAGGAAGACGAATTATATACCAACTTACTTGACAAACTTAGCAATATATACACGCATTTTCATACTAAGTTTTTGTACATTAGGTAAATAGTACATAAATCAAAATTACTTTAGGCGTATGTATATGCATGTGATTTTCAAGTTTTATTGATAAAATTTTTGATTTAACATATGTATAAAGTATTTGAAATCGTGTGATAATGAGTTGGAAAGCAAAGCTTTGTATTGAAGTTTTCAAAGAGATTTCACATAAATAATTGTTGCATAATAAACCCTTATAAATTTTTCATACAGAACTATAGTAAATTGTAAACTAGACACATTGGTGCAGATAGCTTTATCTTAAGACTTTTAGAACCCAAAATATAGATATCGTTCGGATTCTTCTTACCTGAACCTGTTTTTAGAAAACTGATTATTGTTGTTATTATTATTATTATTATTATTATTATCTTACTATTATTATTATTATTATTATTATTATTATTATTATTATTATTATTATTATTATTATTATTATTATTATTATTATTATTATTATTATTATTATTATTATTATTATCTTACTATTATTATTATTATTATTATTATCTTACTATTATTATTATTATTATTATTATTATTATTATTATTATTATTATTATTATTATTATTATTATTATTATTATTATTATTATTATTATTATTATTATTATATTATTATTATTATTATTATTATTATTATTATTATTACTATTATTATTATTATTATTATTATTATTATTATTATTATTATTATTATTATTATTATTATTATTATTATTATTATTATTATTATTATTATTATTATTATTACATTATTATTATTATTATCATCATTATATTATTAATCTTATTATTATTATTATTATTATTATTATTATTATTATTATTATTATTATTATTATTATTATTATTATTATTATTATTATTATTGTTGTTGTTGTTGTTATTGTTTTTATTTTTATTGAGGCTCATATTAAATTATTTTGCTGGTGTTATTGCTGACAATACCACTACAATACTTTGAATCTTCAGTTTCTATATTTGAAAACATTAAACTTTGAAGATAAGACTCAATTTGAGATGGAAACATTGCATTCATTTTAAAAATGTACCGTTCAGATAAATTTTAATAAATCGCGTTTTTTCACAAAACAATGGAACATCAAGGGGGTACCCATAACTCAAAATTATCTGACTGAAATCCTTATATTAAATAATCTGGCTTTATTATGAGTTCTTTTATTCCCTTTTAAACATATGGAATTTAGTTCAACAATGGAACGTAACTGCGAAAATACAACCATATTTTTATAACTCGAAAGGCAACAGAGAAATATTGAACAATGAACAGCCCGTAGTGTAACAATTGCTGTTCAGATAGAGAAGAACTCATCTTCATGAAATTACGTAAGTGGTTTCGAAGAATAATAATATAAATCTTTGGCACGCGCCAAAGTGATAATAATTTTGTGCTCGACTGGGTTCTCGTTGTGTAACTCATCGTTGATTGGCTGCTTGGGCATCTTCCTCTGCTACATTTAGACAAAGTAAGTGAATTTATGACGGACTGATGTTAATTTGATTGGTAAAGTTCATCATTTAGATGGCAATTGGACAACAATGAAATTGAGAATTCTAATAAATTTGAAGGACAAAGAAATAGCTCTCGTCTTTACAATAGAGGTGACAAAATAGGTTTAAAGATAAATAATAGAGATCCACTAAATGTTAGACTTGCTTTATTGCTTATTTCTAAAAGTGGAATTTAGTAACAAAAATTTTATCTTTCTGTTATAAAAAAAGATGTTCCCTAGAAAAAGAAAAAAAGAAAGAAAAAAAAAAAAAGAAAAAAAAAAAAAAAGAAAAGAAAAAAAAGGAAAAAAAAAAGAAAGGAAAAAAAATACCTTCCTATTACTCTTTTTATTCCAGAACTGAGTGTTTGTTTCCACGTATGCACTCTTTTAGATAATTTTTTGTGTTTCTACAAATAGTTTTCCAGAAAATACAAACTTAACAAAAGAGTTAAAAATTAGCAAAAAAAAAAATAATGTTTAAAATCTTTTTATTCATAATTGATATTAAAATGAAAAAATTATGACATTCAAATGTTCTAGAAGCCATTCTTTTTACAAGTGGAAGAGTTATTGCAAATCATTGTAAATATACCGTAATTCGCTTGACAGTTGATGCAAATTTGCCTTATTTCGTCATAAAATGGTTTCATTTCTCCAATTTGTCGATTTTTTTTTTGCTGTCTAAAAAAACTTAACATATGTTTTAGTCGCTATAAATGTTTGAATTTTGAATAAATAATTTAATGAAACTTAAAATAATCTTAAATAACTAAATACAAATAAATATTTAAAAACTTTAATGTAATGCCGTACGTATTATAATATTTTACAAATAATTTGATTCAACATATTTAAAAAGTTATAATGTTATTAAGTACTTAAGTTAAATATATTGTATTTTGATGCTTTGTTTTTAAAAACTGTAATGACACTTTATGAAATCATAGTGTTTTTAAATCGACTTTCAAAAGCTATTCTTAAAGTATTTCAATTTAATTTTGTTAAAATTAAAGCATTTGAGAATAGAATGATATATATGTTCATTTCCTGTGAAGCATACGTGTGTACAAATCAACCAAAAAATCTTTAGAAATATTTTAATTTTATCATACCAGAACCAAGAATAGTTTTAAAACCTAAAAAAGCAAAATCCACAATCTCCATAATATGTAAAGGAAAGAAAAACTGAACATATATACTTGAGAATTTCGTTTTATTTATTAGTAATAATTTCATAATAAAAAGTATATTTCACATTAAAATCGATATACTTTCCTCTGTTGTTACTTTGTATATGTTCCCAAGTAATTGAACAATAAGAGCATAGTTCTCTAAAATGAAACGTGCTAATTATACTCACAATAAAGGACCACCTACTAAGATTAATTTTTTCTTAATTTAGTGTTTCAGTTTTTGTTTGATCTAAGCACTAAGAATATAATTAATAGTAGTGATCCAACAACAATTTCACTTATACTAGAACAAAACATTAACTTACTTTTTTCTGCATTAGGATCTTTATATTGGTAGAATTTATGTATCGCTATCCAAAATTATTATGTATAGATATCCAATATATATCGAATTGTTAAGATGTTTTGATTTATAAGTTGTATTATTGATAATTTTGAATTAAAATAATATATTTTTACAACCACCCAGATACCACAGCAGTATTGGCCAATGTTCGAAACAAGGTTTCTGAAAGATTGGCTAATTCTGTCTGAAATTCGAGCATTGTCCCAAGATACACGATTTTTTTTAAATTAACATGTCAAAAACACTACAAAAATATTTTTTAGACCCTTCATCCTTTCTTATCACTAAGCATGAATATTTCAAAACATGCAGTAAATTTTTCAGCATTGGCCGAAATAGTCTAAGATCCATAACATCGACCGGTTTACCACATCGTGATTGGCTAATATCGATCAATATTGGGCAGTGTTGTTGCAATTAGTTCAGAATTATTTGTTTTACTTTACTCTTAGGAAATTGAAGCAACTCATAAATACAATAATTAGCTACATTAATAGTTAATTAATAATGACACATACCTCAGAATATGTTATTTTAATTGTAGTTTATTTTCATTATTTTGACAGTTCAGTCTATCAACCTACAGAATATTTGTATTGGAGTTAGAGTAAAAGTAATATTAAATACAATAGTTTATATATAAGTAAGAATTCTATGACTGGTATGGAATGGATATAAAATACTTGGTATTTGAACTTATACTTATTTGTTTTCTGAAGAATATTCATTTTGCAAAGCTCTGTTTATTATGAATTTGTTCATTAGAGATACGCGCAATTCTATTTCTATAAAACACCTCATGCTCTTAACCAATAATAAAATCAACTAATAATAACTAAATAATTATAATACAACTAATTATATATTTATAATAAAATTAATTAGATTTTCATTACGTAATATATAATATTTTGAAAAATGAATTTTATTTATAATTCTACAATCATAAAATGTTTAGTTCGTATGTTTAAATCACATTCGGCAAAAAAAATCAACAATATAAAGAATTGAGTATTTCTCATTCATATTTTATATTTCTTATATTTAATTAATCTTATCATTATCCTATAAACTCTCTCTCATTATTTCATGCAAAAAATACAATAAAAATTAATTAATTAAATTTATTTAATGCACAAAAAAAAGTTTTAATAAAGTATATAATGAATGAATATATATATAAAGTTAAATTTCCGTAATTTTTCGAAAAAAAATTAAGTTTATTGTACAATTTTATCAGCTAATCGTTTCCGAATTCTAAAATAAAGTAAAAGAGAAACTGGTAATGTTCATTAAATAACGTTTTGTCACCGAATAACAGAACTGTAACAACTTTTAACTGACACACACAAAGTTACTCTCAAACACAAAGTTGGAATGCCCGGCTGATTAAAACAAGAGGACGAGACGTGCATGGAAAAACAAAAGTTGCTGAGATAAAACTAAGAATTGAATTAAGGGGGAAAGAAAACACGAGAGAGGAAGAAGAAAAAAGAAGAAGAAGAAAAAAAAAAAACTAAAAGAACCGAGAGAGAGATAGCGGGAAACTGTTCGAGATGCTACTCTCACCGGACAAGCGCGTTCTTGGTAAACAACAATCCGTTTAGACAAAACACGCAATTATTCGAGCGCCTTGCAAACACAATTAATGATCCTTACCAAATAGGGAGGTTGTCGGATTTAGTGATAAATCGCTAGTTGGCGAAATCAGAAACAAGCCAGCTGGCGAGGGAAATGTCGTAGGATAAAAATGAAAACCTCATTTTAGTGATAAAGAGTCATGTGGATTTGTAGTGATAATCCTTAAAATGTTTAGCTGGAAATATATTACAGTCATTTTCTAATTTGCAGACCCCAGTGGCAATCAACGCTCTAAGCAGTAAACAGAATTTTGTCATTAGCATTTAAGATTTAAATTAATTTTTTAGATTGTAATGGATGCCAATTTTAGACGGCTTTTACCAACAACAACAACAAAAAAAAAAAAAAAAATGCAATTTGTTGGGTAATTTTTCTAAAAAATATTTTAAACAATTTTTTCAGAATTCAGTTTATTTGAATAAGAATAGAAACAAGAATAAAAGTTTTATCTAGAAGTGTCATTACAATTTTAAAATAGACAATTTAAAGGACGATCTTCACATATACTTTAGAGAAAGTAGTATTTGTTAAACATAGTCATCAAGTCAAAATTAAAAAATTACTTAAATTCTTACATGCCATCTAGTGCTTTTGTATTAGAAAAATCTCAATTGTATTAATTTTTAGATGCATAATTTCTAATACATACAAAAATTAACAAATTGTTGAATATATACCACATATTATTAGGATATATTCTTATCTAGGCAAAATATAATGAAACAATTATTTGATTTTAAAATTTGTACCTAGATGTGTCTATATTATTTTAAAAGAGACAATTCAAAGGATCATTTTAGCAGATACTCAAAAGAAAGTAAATTTATTAAGTATTATAATATTAAAATTTTATTTCAGGTACGCAATTTAAAGGTTGGTGAGCAATGACCAAGCCAGGTTTTTTATATTGTACGCCATCACCCACTAATAGGTCAAGAACCCATTTTCAGGGTTGCTTCGACATTTAATCTGTTTTGAATGTAATTAATTTTATAAAAGAAAATTCTAAAAGCGAAGCACAAGAATGGAAAAGGGTAAATTTCATATCTTATCCCTATGGAATTTCGTCATTAGTATTGTTATAAAGGACATTTATAATTGCAATATGTTTACTGACAAAATTTAAAATCTGAATTGTCTTTGGAGTTATAAAAATATTTTAATAACGAAACTAATAATTCTTTAAATTTAAAAAGCAATTTTCTATTAAAATATAAGAAACACAGTAACAATCTGTTTGAAAAGATTGCCAAAAATTTTATGCCAAAAATTTTAAAACTAAGGAATTATCTTGATACCTTTTTAACTATCAGTTTTCAGATTTTTTAGTTAAAAAAAACTGTTTAAGGTTTTTTTTATAAGATTGTACGTTATGAAATCACACATCAGAATTTTTTATATTATTATTAATAATAATAAAGATTTGAGAGAAATTCTTTACATTTTGTAATTTATATAAAAATTAATGTAATGTTTATGTTTAATTTATGCGTGTTGTTATTGTTAAAAGATTACGCGTTATGATAACACGACCACTGGAAGATATTTTTTTATAATTTATAAAGAATTTAGAAAAAATCTTTACATTTTATTAGCTGAATAAAAAGTTATATAATTTATTTGTTATTATTGTTTTGTATCAGTTTGTTATATATTGTTAAGATTGCACGCTTTGATATCGTAACAGCTGGAAGGCGAAAATTTTTGTAAACTTGGTTATATAAAAAGTTTATTTCTAATTTTATTATGTTATAATCCAAAATTAAAGATAAAACAGGTTGTAGCAAGTTGACTTTCTACAAAGGGTTTGCAAATGCCGCATAGTCAAGAAACATCTGAATTGAGAGGGTAACCGAATAATTATTTATCAATATATTTTTATTAAACTGCATCGTCAAATCTACTAAACTATAAAAATTCAGAATAAAAATTTCGAATTCAATTAAATACAAATCGATTAAATTATAATGAATACGTAGTGCGATTAGTAGAGATTTTTTGATGGACCAGTTTATTTATTTCAAACAGCAGACATGGAATTTAAATAATACCTCAATTTTTCAACTAATACTTGGTTACTACTTACTTTTTCTATTCGGTTGTGCAACTTTCCAGGATAATGCATTCTACCAATGGTAAATCACGCAAACTCAAAGCCAATTAAATCCAATCGGGCACCTTCAACCAAGGCGACAATTCATGCATTCCAGCAAACCTAGTATTCAATACCTTCTCGTTGTTTTCATTTTTCAAATGATAGGGTAAACTTCCCATTAATTAATACTTTTCACGACACGTATCAATTCCGGGGGGAATTCCGACCCCATGCCCATTTATTGTTCCTGCCCATCCTTTGACATGAGCACTATAATTTGTTTATGAGGCAAAGCGAAGCAGTTCTCTGCAGCTTGTGCGTAACTTGGCTTGTCGGTAGTCTGTCCCGCTTAGTTTGAAGGTGGCTGTAAATACTGTGTTTCGGCAAAAATAGCATGTCATAATAGTGTAGTCAGAGAGTGGTTGGTAATTTGGTTGGGAAAGTGTAACGGGAGCTGGGGAAGGTTTCTTACAAGTGATGATAATTTGAGGGAAATTATATTTTTAGCCGAGAAGGGGCAATTTGAAGTATTACAATGATAAAAAAAACGTGACATAATAAGGAACTTTCACTTTAAAAAATAAAATAATAATAATAATAATAACTGAAATAATAATAATAACTGAAATAATAATAATAACTGAAATAACAATAATAATTAAAGTAATAGTAAGAGTTAAATAATAATAATAATTAAAGAAATAATAATAATTGAAGTAATAATAATACGAGTTAAAAATAAAAATAATTAAAGAAATAATAATAATTGAAGTAATAATAATACGAGTTAAAAATAAAAATAATTAAAGTTATAATAATAATAATAATTAAAATAATAATAATAATTATTAAAGTAATAATAATAATTTAAAAATAATAATAATAGCTAATAATGATAATAATTAGTAATATTAATGATAATAATTAAAATAATAATAATAATAAATAATAATAATAATAAAACTAATTATAATAATAAGAAGAATAGTGTGACCCATTTGCTATGCATCCTTAGTTATTCTTTCAATAATATAATTCTCTTATATATTAGTTTACTTAGTAAGTTTTCAATTTAATAAACTTATTTACATAAATGTACTGATATCCATATTTTTAACTTCATTGGCTATATAACTTTATCAACATATATTTGATGGTTTCCAATTCTTTATATATAGTAAAATAAGTTGATTTTCATTGATAATTTAACTTTTTTTTTTTGTTTAGATCACACATATAGTAGGATATTAATTTCGAACATTAAGTAACAGTTATTACAAACTAGCTAAATACCCGTGCTTCGCTACGAGATTTTAACATGTGCAATATTTTAGCTAGCTGTGAGGCCTCGCGTTGCGGAAATCTGTCATTCGTGTATAAGACCCAGTTTTTGGCGCTTCGCTCGCTAGAAGGTTCATCTCTACGCAAAATCGAGCTCGCTTCGCTCGCAGAAAAGTTCATGGACACATAAACACAGCCTTATTTCACTCGTTGAAAGGTTCATTTCTATGCAAGCATAGGCTCGCTTCTCTCGCTGAAAGGTTCATTGCTCTGCGTAAGTATCTAATTGATACATAAAGATTTAATATTGTAAGCCTCTCCCTTGTCAAGAAAAAAAAATCCCCGTTAATACAGTAATACAACACCCCTTTAAGATTATTTTAACGCGTGTTTGTGGAAAGAAAAATTAGAGTCTAAAACTACTTATGTTGAAACTTTCAGAGATCTAGGCCTATTCAAAGACACTTTTTGTAAAAAAAAAAAAAAAAAAAAAAAAATAATCAAAATTCAAATTAAAATTTTAACATTCTTTTTGTCAGTCCAATTAGAAGGCCAAAACTACTTGCGTTGAAAATTTCAGAAATGTAGCGCAATTACAAATCGTTTTGGAAAATATTTGTTAATTAATTAAAAAAAAAAAAAATCTGTTTTTTAAAAATCCAATTAGAAAACCAAAACTACTTATGTTGAAAATTTCAGAGCTGTAGCCCTATTAGATATCGTTTTGTAACATATTTATTAAATAATTAAGGAAATTAATTAAAAAAGAACTGATTAAAATTTTAACATTCTGTTTGTGATATATACAATTAAAAGGCCAAAACTACTTATGCTGAAAATTTTAGAGCTCTACTTTAATTTTAAGTAGGTTTCTATAGATCCACACAGAACCACAGACAGACACATAGCTTGTTTTATTATTATAGATTCATGGTTCATTTTACTTTCTAACAGTTACTGTACATCATGTCAAAACTTAAACTATGTACATTCACTTTTTTTTTTTTTTAATTTAGCCTACTTGGTATCAACAAAAGCTATTTCTTTAAATTAAAATGTAAAAGTACGCTATTTGACTATTTGTTGAGTAAATACAAGGGTCAATAAGAGATTGATAAAGGGGAATCGAAACAGACTTTCGGGAAAATGACATGATCATATTTTTATGGTTAAATTTTCATTACTCTATGATATCGAATATGGAAAGAACGAGGTCACCAGCTTACTTTCATCGAAGAAGTGAACAAATATAACTTTGCGGGGGAGGGGGGGGGGGGAAGGATCGGCTCACCCTTCGAACACGATTAATCTAATATTGTGCGTCCAGATCAATTTAATCAAAAGAAGACTGTGCTCATGGATCACAATTATCTTTAAAGTATTGAAAGTTTTTAAGTTGAAAGAAAAGGAATGATTCTTTTATCATTATCTTGAGTTTGTAAAATAGAACAAAACAAAAAGAATTATTTCCAACAAATGAATTTATCCAGGTCAATGGAAAATCATCACCTAAAATCAATACGTTTGTAATCTTTTCGGAAATGATTAAAATAGCAGTTCAATGCCTTAGGAAGCAAATAAAATTTCTCATTCAAATTAATTCAGTTCTAAAAAATCAAGATAATAAAAACAGAATTCAAGCTCAGATTTTAGTTGACATACATCTTGAAGGTTTTTCGATTCCGAACAGTCCTTATGAGAAAGTTATAATCCATTCTCTAGAATGTTTGATTTGTTGAAACTAAAATTTACAATCAAATTCAAACCAGGATAACTTTAATATGCTTCAAATTTAAACAAAGAGGGAATCTTTAATTGCAAAAAAAGTTCACAATAGCGTCAATGCCATAGCATTAATTCACCAGTCTAAAGAATTAAAAATTAAAAAAAAAAAAAAAAAAAAAAAGTTACGTGAATGATTGGCTTCATCTCATTCAATCGAATGACAATCAAATGAATGTTTCTTAGAATCCACGGATGTTTCTTCCGAAACACAATCTCCTCTGCTATTGATTGTAAATACATTAAGATTATATTCTCAAGCGGAGTAATGTACAGAAATGATTTGATAAGACAATGCAATTTGTTTGCTGCCGAAACCATTGTTCGGACGGTAACCCTTCCCATTGTGTTAACTCAGAATTTAAAAAAGAAATGTTTGTGTAGTTTTTATTTGGTGCTTGTTTTATATCGTGTGAATGGAATGTAAGTAGGTTTAATTTCGCCTTTCAAGATGATAGAGCAGAACAGGAGGCAACTTGTTTCCCGAACCAAAATTGATGCTGAAGAAGCATGTTTCTGTAGCGTTCAAGAGTACTAATATGGATGGTTTCAATGTTGAAAGGATACTCGATGCTTCATAGAAACTGCTCATTAAAGCTTTCATATATTGTTATTGTTTTTTAAACTAACAGCGAGATGTTTTAACAATATTACAAAATATATTAGAATGTGACAAATATTGAAAGAAGAAATAAATGTGTTGTAAAATGTTTCCAGAATACAATTCAAACTCTCCATTCACCGTTGTTTCAAGTTTTGTTCAGCAAGTTTCAACGATAGTAAGCTAAACATTGGTTCACATGAATTAGTTGCTGTTAATCTTAAGAGTCTTATTCAATAATTTTTTAGCAACTGTAAGTGATTGCTTTTTTTAGCTGTTAAAAATAGAATCATCTGTCAACTTTAAGCCAAAAAATGTGAACCAATTTAAAGCACTTACTGGAAATGGAAAATTAATTTACCTTAAGTTAATCACAAACAATTTTTTTTAATTGAGTCATCAAAATGTAAAAAAGAAACACGTCTACTTCAAGCGATTTTTCAAGAAAGACGAATATTTCTTTTTCTTCGACTTTTAACAAAACTTAACTTTTAATATTTCATAATTAGAACTCAAATATTATTATCGAAACATTTGCAATCTCATATTGTAAAGCGCAGCATTCTACAGGACTCGGATTTTGCTATATCTTATTTAAAAATGAGTAGACATAAGGACGATTGCGACTGACTATCTCCAGTCGAATTTCTGGTAGAACTTTTTCTGGTTTTCTCAATTTGTCCATTTTTCTTTAAAAGACTCCTTTAACAACATATCCTCCTCAAATGAATAACTGTATTCTTGTTATAACTATTTTTCGGGACACACACCAATCAAAATCCTATCCACCCAACCATCCACTAATCTGCAACTTCAAGTAAGCCAATAATGTTGTCCGACTTGCAGGTATTTGCCCATTGTCTACCGTAATGTGAACAGATGGGGGAGGACTGCGGTCTAAAAGGAGAAGTCAACAGCAGACAGACATTCCTCGGTCATATGAAGACAGTAAGGTAGGTCATATTTAGACGTTTTAACAGATGGATGAAGGGGGAAGAAGATGTCTGGGACCGAGTTATTGTTGGAATCTGTTGGCACACTTCAAATGTCACGTTGTAATGGTTCTCTCTTGGCGAGACTCCACCCGCAATATTTCTTCCCCTTATAAGATCTCTCTCTCTCTTCCAAGCATTTAAATTCCCTTATCATCAATCCGAGGGTTATTGTCCCTCTAGAAGAGAACACTAACATGGAATGAGATCTGTTATTTCATATTAACCCATTTCATGTCTGAAACCATGATGAGGAGTTCCGCACTAAAGCACCATTTTGTCCTGAAACCGTAAATTTACGAAAATATAAAATTGGAGCAATTTACAGAGCGGAAGAAAAGGAGCATACTGCCAAACGACTAATATACTTAGCACTAAAAAAGTTCTACTCAGATATAAAAACATTCACCAATTTTTATTTTTTTTTAGCAAACTAAAGTCCTTTTTTTCTTTTTTCATGATTCGAGTACTTGCCTTACTTAAAAAAAATGAAACGTATTATTCGATTTCTATTATCATAAGCAGCGATAAAAATTTAAACTTAGTTAAACTTAGCTTAAACTTAGTTTTTCAGTTCTAAAATATTTTAAGCAAGCATTTCGTAATGGGAAGTTTATCGCTTCGAATTTATCGAAATATTTAATAAAACAAAAGTAACGTCTGTAAACGATTTTCGCTTTAAATTTAAAAATTAACAGTTTCTAATCTTCACGTGTGATCAATCCATGATCCTTACAAATCAAACAGGTCAAAAGTCCCCTTTCAAATTGTCATATTCATCTATTTTGAGGAAGAACTGGGCGTGTTCGTTGGTTGGGACATGGAGACAAACTGGGGCTTGGACTGTTCGGTGACCAAAACTGATGTTCGCATCAACTGATGCTTTCAATTTAATTTTTTTTTTTAAATCAGTATCATCGGCGGCTCGTGCACTACAGCAAGTGCAGCCAGGCTGCATCTAAATTTATTAGTTCAAAACTAAAATTTATATCTTACAATTTATTAATTTTTTTAAATGAAGCTCCAATTTCTACGGTAAGTGTAAGAAAATCCTATAAACAGCAAACTTCTTGCCTCAATACTCAATTCACGAGGGGGAAAATAACGTATTCAATCAAGATGATCTTCCTCCGAACGTCAGCCATGTGTTTCTGAAACGCGTTTCAAGTTGCCATGGTAACCATTGGAGTCCAATAGAGCCTTGCCTCCACGTATTGTATAGCGTGGCAGCCAGATCAGCGATTTTCTGACTTCAGCTGCCCGTGAGGATTTCTGCTTTAAAATAATCTCTAAATGGAATTTTTGCAAGATAATGGTATCATCTGAAGGCTAGAGAGTTATTTTATTAATTTGAAGTTCTCTTTTATTCTGAAAATTAATTTGAATATTTTAAACTCATTATCTAAAAAATAGTGTTTTTGGCAAATGAAACTTCATTTAAACAGTAATAACTTGGTGGGTGGAGGTAGTGGCAGGTTGTTGGGAAGTCGCATCTTTCCGGCTGCACTAACATTTTCGACCACAGAACGCCACTGATTAGTACGTATGTTTCTTAAAAATAAAATGTTTCCAGAGCTTTGATAGTCGCTTATGGTATTTAAAAGTGAGCATTCTAATTATTTCCAAGTATTTAATTATTCCAAGTATTTAATTACAGAGTTTTCAGCAGGGATTTTCTTAATTTTCATTAACACACCTAGCTGAAAATTTCTGTCGTATAGTAAGGACATATTTTCTGTTCAAATGCGCCAGTCGATTAAAAAAAAAATACCAAGACATTAAAAGTTAGTAGCTAATAAAGTATGTATGTGTGTAATGTTAGTTTTTGTGCGAGGTGGGACACTAGCAATCTTCCTAATAGAATTGTAAAAAATTTCTGGAGATTAAAAAATAACTTGATTTGAATTGAGGGTTATAAGAAGGTACTAGAATAAATACAATTGACTTAGCTAAAATGCCCTGCAGTTTATTTCTATTTGGATAAAGTTACCAGGGCACCTAAAGTGAACGTCCTATACAAATTACACCTTAGTTCATAGTATTATTTAAGAAATTGAAGCAATTTATACAAAAATCCTACATTATACTCTTTAGATCAACTTACCAGTTCATCAGCACATCTTTCTTCTAAACTTTATCGGAGGACTCGGCGTAACTGCGGAAGATTACACCGTCAATTATAAATTTGATCTCCTATTAAGAACAGCGCCCTAAATGACAACGCACTTCACTAAATTAAGAATCTGAACCATCCATCACCAATCGAAGGCGGCAGCTCTGGACTCTCGTAAATACTGATATTTATTTCCACTTAATAATTCTTTAATAACGGCTCGAATCAGGATTTCCGCCGATTCCTCCTAATTCGAGATCTTCCATTTGTGATCAATATCCATGGCCCCCCTCTCACTTAATTCAAGTAATCCCTCTCTAATCGCGTCGCGTCCCATTCTAGATGTGCGACACGTTCTTTTGGTTTGGGGCACAGGAAATCCGCAATTAAGAGGCCCATTTTTTTGTTTTTTATATATACTTATATATAAGAGGCGACAATGTTTGGCGAACTTCTCGTTGAATCTGTCGCCCGAGGGCACCACAGTGTTGCCCATCTATCCCTAAGGAGATCGTGCGTGAACCAGAATGCAGAGGGAGGTTGGATGTTGAGGATGGTATGGAAAGTATTATAACATGGGGATTTCTGGAGAAAGGTGGATGCTGCAACATAGGACGCGGACGAAAATGCTGGTGCCGCTCCCTTGTAGTGAATTTGGGACGAATTTTGATGAGTGGATTAGTTTCTCAAGATAGATGTTAATCGAATGAAGTGAAACTTAGGGTGGTTAAATGAGCCGTGGAGAGTTTGTTAAGAGGTGGGTACTTTTGGGGGATCGTGTAATCGCTCATTAGTGATTGAAGTGGTGATGCGACTGCTTCGGAAATTGGGTTCTTATAAATGTATGATGGAGTATCCAATTCAATAATTTAATCAAGCGAGTAGATTTGAATCAGTGTTTTGTATTTGGACTGTAATGAACAGAATGAAAAGGGATGGGGGTGATAGTTATTAAATATAGAATTAAGTATACCTGGTTTTTGATAAAGGAGCCCCTTAAAACTATGATGTATAGGCACCAGTAACAGAAATCCGCTGGCCAATTACGATGTGGACCATTGTGTACTGGTCGTTGCTCCAGATCGCTCGGTGCTGGGTAAAATATATTGGAAATTTTTTAATGTTGATGAAGACTTTTAAAATTGAAATATACTGTTAAGAGAATAGACAGAGGGATAAAAAAAAAGTTTTGTGATGGTTTTGACATGTTTATATAAAAGGGAAAAAAAATCGTGTATTTTGGAACGATGCTGGAGACTCTGCATACACTGTGCAATCTCCCTACAATCCCTTTTTCCGACTTCGAAAAATACCGCTGTGCTATCTGGGAATTACCATATAATTATACTACGTTGCTTACAGCAATTTGGAATCAGTAGAAATCAACGTACATTCACAAACTTTGTTAAAGTTCTCCAAGAAAATAGGAAAGTGATTTCTTAAAAAAAAATATTGACAATTTATAAGAATTTTAAAAATGAGTTATATATATATATATATGTGGTATATATATAACTCATTTGGTGGTACGGTGTGGTATAAAGTAAAAAACTAGTTTACATTTTTGAAAAGGACGCTTTAAGGATACCAATTATATAATCACAATTCCCACGTTAGTAGATTTTCTTTTTGGTAAGAGACTCCATTTACTAACTTAACTTACTCGATAAGGTTCAGTTAGTATCCTCATAAGCCCTTACTTTGATCTGATGGCGAACATTTTATCTAATCTTTTTTCATTTTTTTTTCTTCATGTCTTTCCCATGGTTCTCATAACATAGTTTATATATAAAAAAAAAATCACCGGTGCAGTTCAATTATAATCATCCAGTAAACGTCACTTCCTTATAGAGTACTTTTATGATACATTTTTTTTTATTGGATTAAGTCTAAATAATTTACGAGGTGATAGTTATTAAAGTACACATTTCCAAAAACTATAGAAAAAAACGGTGCGTCAAAATGACCTGAAATTTGACCTGAATGTACGCGAAGAAAGGATAAATGGTATGGTATGAATAGTTCGACATAGCATTTTTCTTATGCCCTGAAATTTGATATAGAATTTTTCTTATACCATTCCATTTCTCTCACGTAAATTTATGACAAATTTCAGGTCATTCTGACCAGTCGGTATTTATTCACAGCTATTTTTTAAAGTTCTTTAATTATAATTAGTATGCTCTGAAATTTGACTTAGCATTTTTCTTATGCCATTCCATTTCTCACTCGTAAATTTGTAACAAATTTCATATCATTCTGACCAGTGAGTCTTTTTTCACAATTATTTTTTAAAGTTCTTTAATTATAATTAGATAGAAGAAGTTTGTTGATTAGAATAGGTTATGAAAAACTGGTAAAAAAGGGGGAAGGAGGGAGGGAATGACAAAAATTGACAAATTCGAGTAATGAGGTGCTTTAGATGTGTGTGATGAGGTTTGATTCAGTACTTTATTTCTTAGAGCATGGTCTTTTGTGTAATGTGGCACCTGGTATTGGAACTGAATAATTACAACTTATTTAATAAACACATCAATTTAATTATATAAGTTAATGTAAATCGATATGTTGTATTTAGAACAACATCTGTAACGAAGATAGAGAGGATTAAGTGCAACGAATAGGGTGGATACCGATATTATATAGAAGAAAGAAGCCATTTCAGAGACCATATAGAAAATGGTTGCGGTGTCTTTCTTTATGAATTATTTGCGATGCAGTTTGGTGATTGGGTTAGTTTAACGATCGCTTGAAAGGACAAAGAAATTTAGAGTTGTTAAGCGATCCGTGAATAGTTCGTTGGAGGTTAGGTCAATTTTGACCAATACAATGAATCTTTTTTTATTTTATGAAAGTTTTTCGCGGAATATAAAACATAAAGCATAAGAAAGCCAACTTTATGGGCTAGAGCCACCTCTACATTCTTCATAACAAATTGTAATATTTTAAAAACTACTTGATGAGCTATAGTTGAAAGAGTTTAATGGTAGTGTAAAATAATATTAATTAAAACCTTCAGAACTGTATAAAGTTTTGTTTTATAAGATTGGGAATCATCTTCGAGCATCAGTTACATGGCAAAAGACTAAAAAAATTCTTATTATATTGAATTTAGAGAGATATTTCGGTTGCATTTTTAATGAACGATAAGAACTCTGTTTAAGTGTTTATAGAAGGTGCGTATAGTTAAAGAATGTGAAACTCTTTTTTTCCCCCTAATAATCCTAGGCCTGTTCCAATAGAAAGAAATCCTAAATCTTTTTAAATAAATAAAAAAATAAAAAAATAAAAACTGATTTTTGCATGTAAAATGCATATTAGCAAAAGGCAAAAAGTAAGTAAAGAGCATTCAACTTGTTCTAAAATTGCACTTATAATTATGGAACTTTTGTAATTTTTGTCTACTCAATTTGTCTACTATTTGTAGAAATTTGTCTGCGACAACTTTTAAAAAATCAATACTTTTATACATACATGACACCTAGTATTATTATTTTGAAAATGTTGGTGAAAATGGCTACTTGCAATAATATCTTAAAACAAATATTACAAAGTGTGTGAAATAACATACCACTGATTTTGAGAGGATTTCTAAAACGTATCTGACAATTCTTAAAGAAGAAAAAAAAAGAAAAAACTACTTATGGATGGAGATGTAGCTAGTTTTCATATGATAAGTTATAAAAACCATAAGGACAATACGACACATATATTTTTGGTAAAGTATTATTAGAATTTAAGTAATTTTTGTAGTTTATTTTGCTGTTTTAGTAAACAAACATAAGTGAAGTGTTCTGATGTCTCCATTTATTTCGAAGTATTTTCCCCTCAAGTTGTAAATTAAATTAAGATAATTGTGTGGTACAGTGCAAAATAGCTTTTTAAAAACTCCCCACGTAGAGTACAACAGTATTGGCTAATGCTGGAAACAAGGGCTCTGGGAAGATAAGATAGTCCATTTCGAATCTCGAGCATCGTTGCAAATGCATGATTTATATATATATATATATATATATATATATATATATATATATATATATATATATATATATATATTACCTCTCTGTCATTTCTTATAATACTATATTTCAATTTTAAAACGCTACATTAATATTTTAAAACTTCTAGTATATTTTATCCAGCACTGGGCTATTGGGGTCATAAATAAAACAACAATCATCCCTTCGTATATACAAGCATAACAATATTCTACCCACATCTTACAAAGTAAAGATTTCAAAATAGATATGTATTATAACACTAAAAAATTATTAATACGAACAATATAAAAAATATCTTTGTACGATTTATTGCACATATCCTAAAGCATATTTTATTTTAGAACCATGGATTATTAAATAGGAGAAAATGTCATATAGTTCAATTTATGTAATTTATATTTTTTTTCTTTATCAGTATAAAAAAAATGCCACTCTTTTTCCAAGACAGCAATAATACCTTGAGACACGTTCTACAAAATAATCGTAATACATCGCCCGGATAATACGATCTTTTCAACAGAACAGATAAATAAATCATAATTTCGATTTGAATGGGCCTCGGTACAAATCTACAATACCACACTTAAAAAAGCATTGAAAGAAACCACACACTGAATTCGGTTATCGACAGTTCTAATACCACCCAACCATGAGAAAACCACCCCAAAAATCTCCCCCCTCAAGAACAGGTATAATATATTATAACCTAACAAGTGAACCACCTCCTACCAAGAAATCAGCTCACCTTGAAGAGTCTTCCCCTCCTCCCCCCCACAATGATTATGAGGATAAAAAGAACTCAGGGGGTTATATATTTCGCCATCCACGATTGAAATGTGCAGCATCTATAAAAGGGGCACCTGACTTGCACAAAGTTCCCAGGGATTTTTTTTTTCTTCTTCTTGAGAAAACCAACCAAAAGTAAACTCCGGGTTTCGAATTTCAAGAGGATATCAGCGCCATTCAATGGTGGTACTCGTTGAGTTTTTCTTTTATTTCATTGTTGGCTATTGTTGAAATGTATGTTGCGATTTATACTGTGGGCGTTGTTGAAGACCCAGGTCAGATATGTTGTGGTGGGGGTTAGGGGAGGGGCAAAGACGCACCTGAGACAGTGCCAGGTAGTCTGTTAACTTCCGTTCCGGTGGGCCATGTGAAAATGCGGAATGGATGTTCGAAGGAGGGGATGGTGACCGTCAATATTTGTTGTGGTTTGTGGACACCTTGTTTTGCTTTGGACTCACCCTTCAATTATTTGTTAAGAATTATTGTCCATTTCCTTCTTGCGTTTGTAAGTCTTGCTTAAAGTAGGAAGTGGGGACTTGGGATTGTGTATTCAATGACTGAATGACGATTTCCGACTTGCGGCGGACGCGGAATTATAATCTGAATGTTATTTTAAATTTATAAAAAATAGTAATCAAAAATGTGTTTTCAAAAAAGAAGTAAATGAAAATTAATTTTGTTTGGGAAAGTGAGTTGAATAAAATTAAAAACTAATAATGACGTATTGGTTGTTTATCTTGGTTTTTAAAGTAATTTTTATGGCAAAAAAATTGTAAGAAGGTAAACGAACGTTTTCAAACGCAATTATTGAATTTCCTTATTGAAAAGAAACATGATCTTGTTCTATTCTGACATAAATAATGACATTGCGTAATCAATACTTTTTAAAACACTCCATTCCGAAGTACACGATATGAAATTAAAATTTACTAAAAAAACACAATTTTATTAATTATTTTCAAATTTACAAATGCACTGCTATGCTGTTATGTCAGTGTACTTTTAAGAGTGCATATCATCACCGTAATGTCAACGAAAATGCATGTTTGTTTACATACCACATTGACACAAATTACCAATTAACATCGTGAAGGTGCACTTATATTTTGCTTAATGACTAAGTATTTCTAAGTAAAATTTAATATATTCTATTAAAATATATTTAATATATTCTATTCTATTAATTTAAGATTTTAATATTATTCTTAACACTACAATGATTAAGAAATTACCCTAGTTATTATGTATATTATAAATCTGTCAACACTTAGTGTCTGACATTTCCACATGCCAAAACAAGATAAGAACGGTACTGGCAAAATAAGATTAAAAATAATGTTAAGCTACAAATTTTGCTGATTACTAATATCCATAAACACATTTTGAAAGCCTGTACACCTCCTTCGACTTCCTCATTGTATTTTTGATCGAAATGAATGATACATTAATACAATAAGTACACTTTAAAGCACTTAGCACAATGCATACAAAAACTATTGAATATAAAGCAACACTTCAAACTCACAGAACTCCATATAGAAAACCAATTACCACACCCATTGCTATGCAGTTCAGTAACATACCACAAGCGAGAAATCCAATTCAAATTTCATAAAAAACAAACAAAAAAAACCTCATCGAAATGGAGAAATCGGATTCGACATTTATAACAGGATTTTGTCGGGCATAAACTCATAGCACGATAAGAAAAAAAAATCCTCCTTGAATAGGCGAATAAGAAAAAAATCGGCTGACAATTCTCCCACCTATGGCTCCGTGTGGAAAATCTGAAGATATGCAGTTTTTTCTCGGTCATCTTCAGAAGTAGCATGCGTCAGTCGTAGACTGCTGAGAATTGGAGGAGGTTTCCCACTGATTTTCACCTATTCTTTTTTTCTACGGGGTGCGGAAACCTTCTCTCTTCCGAATGAAATATGATATTAGAACCCCCTCCCTTGGCACGTAATTGTATTTCGGAGGGTACACCTTCCCTGCATCTTCTAGATCGACGTGTAGTCTCCCACAGACTACTGACTATTAACTATCATGAGAAGAGGTGGTTTCATTCGTCTTTGGGGTGGACTCGTGGAATGCGGATTACTCTGTAATTTTCTAGTAGTTTGAAATTGGACTATTATCTCATCTTTGACTTTTTTTAAAGTGAAGTGTAGTTCAAACACGCGTTTTTTTTTCCTTTCCTTCATTGTAATCCAGCCCAAAATACTCTTTTACCCACAGCATTAAATTTTAATAATTAAATATCTGTTTCTCTAGCATGTGGTGGCCGTTTCTCTATCAAGATTTCAAGTAATAATTGTTTTTAATATTAATAGTAAAAAACGTCACACTCATTTTTCGCATAGAATTACTTTATTTGTTAGTATTAGTGTTGTTTGTCTACAACACAAAATTTTAAACCTTTTGAAAGATTAATTTTACCAATTTTGTGTTCAGGAAAATTAAGGGAAGAAGGGGAAAGGGTAAACAAGAAATTGACGTCATTTTAAGTATTCAATACGCCTTTGAATTCATACTGTATTCAAATAAACTAGCTTTTAAATTTAATAATATTCAGACACAGTTGAATTACCTTTATTTTAAATACTTAATGTACATTAAAAAAATCTCAATAAATTGCATTGCCAATAGTAATTGGAACTATTTAAAATAATTTTTACTTTTTATTAGTTCTACTATTTCTTTAATATTGACTACAGTACGATACGGAAGTATTTCACCTCTCTTCCTCAACATAAATCCTTCGATATCATTCAGTCATCATCTCCAGTTAAAATTGTCTTTGCTTTCCAATTAATTTGACTCATTTGCAGGAAAAGATTTATGGATTATAGTAACAAAAAAGAAAAGAATAAAATTGAGGTGATTTAAATTTTGAGATTCAGACTATTGTTTGACGTTATGAATGAATATTCCCATGATTAATAAAATTCGCATATATATATATATATATATATATATATATATATATATATATATATATATATATATATATATATATATATATATATATATATATATATATATATATATATATATATATATATATATATATATATATATATATATATATATATATATATATATATATATATATAATTAATGAATAGCTTTAACTATTGCTTAATAATAAAAATAGCAGTAATATTTAATCAGTATTTGATAATATTAGTATTAATGATATTAGTATTACTGATATTAGTATTAATGATATTAGTTTTAATGATATTAGTATTAATGATATTAGTTTTAATGATATTAGTATAAGCAATATTAATATTAATAGTATTAGTATTAATAATATTGGCATTAATATATTAGTATTAATAACATTAGTATTAATTGTTTTAGCATTAATAATATACTGCATATATTGTTTATACTTATATTACGAATACTATTACTTATTATTTTGACTAATATTTTTCTTCTACTTATATTGGAAAAAGGAGAGGGGAGGGTATATTTGAAAATTCTTTTATTTTATCCCGTTAGACTTTTAGAACTAGTATATTCATAAATATTATTTAATTGGTTTTTAATTATTAATAGATTATGTCTATATTTCCATATTTTTAATATTTCTTACCATTTTTAAATAATGACGAAAACGCAAATAATATTCAATTCATATTCATGATATTATTATTTTGACATTAGCTAATATTAGTATTAATAAAATTCGCATTAACAAAATTAGTATTAAATAAATTACTTTTATTATTCGCACAATAATAAAAGTAATATTATCACTACAATTAATTCTAGTATTTTAGTGCTAAGTTATTTTTTAAAGTCATTCTGAGTTAAATTTTTAGTGGAGTTATTTCTTTATAGTCAAATTAATTATTGAGGGGTGTTAGGGGAAACAAATTAATCCTTAGTTAAATTTCATCCTTAGACTTCATTTGTAAAAATATGAGGCTATCAAATAACAAAACATTAAACATTTCTTTCAACTCTTCCAAACGTGCCTCCTTCAGGTATGATGCGGGACAGAACTTGAAATGGAGCAATCCATTGCGATGTTCCACACGCGCGTGGGAACATTCTTCCTTTTGAAGACATTCTTCTCTTGAAAGCAGTTGAATAGAAAAAGACGGCCGTCGAAAAAGGCAAAAAGGGAAAACCTTCGGTATTAAAAATCCAAGCGGCAGCATGTGGCTTGTGGAAAGAAGCAGGAAACGTGTATAATGAACTTCCGGTTTTCTTCAGGTGTCTCGAACCGTTTTCTCACGTGATTCCCTGAGAAGTGAGAAGGTGTCGCAAATAAAGTTAAAAAGGAGATTAATTTATCATCCTTTCTTCCGATACTCATTCTGATTTCTCAAGGAGTAGTGCACTTGAACTGTGGTTGAGGTGGGAGTTCACAGGTCACTTGGCTGGCTCCAAAAAAAAAAAAAAAAAACCAAACATTCGCCTTCTATTCTCTGGAGTTTTGGACCAGATATTTTGGAAAATGAAAACAATTCCTGGATTTCAAGTTCAGACGTGTTATGAGGAAGATTAAGGGGAATGGCAAATATTTTGACGTAACTGGGTTTGATTCGTGTATCAGAATTAGGACTCTGTGCGACAAACTTTTACATTGTATTCTCAGAAAATTGGCGTTAGTTTAAATTTCGTGATAGATCGGTCTAAAGCGTGTGCGATTGCATGCATGCGATTTTGAGAGTGGCACCGAAATGAGCGAAAGTATAATAAAATAATATGGAAAAAAATTAAAAATTTTATGCAATTTTGAGTGCAAATTAACCTAACCTACTTAAGGTTAACTTTTTTCGCAAGAAAGACTCAACAGCTTTGCAATTTCGTCCATTGCAATTGATAGTTTATTGTCCTTAGATTATGATGCACTGATAAAAACATTTTCGACTGCTAAAGCTAAGAAGGTTCACTGCTTAGTGTGCAATACAGATTATTTTAATCAATTTGCAGTCATATTTTTTTTATGAATATTTTTCCATTAATATTAATTCAAATAAAAATTTTGTTGTAGTTGAAAAATGTGTCTTATTTTTTATCTGACAAAACTATGAACTGAGTAAAAGAATTTAGGAGTTTGCTCTTTACACAAGAGGCAGTACAGCACTCCTATTGAAGTTTGTAAAGTAAATTAAAAGAATTACAAATAGAAGTAATTTAAAAAAATAAAAATAATGAAAAGGTACTAAATACTTTACTTTAATATTAACTATTTATTATTACTTATTAGTTTCATGTTTTGGTTTTTAATCCCTTTAAAATGCCAACTTCAGGTATTAAGTTCTAGAAAATTTCATTTATAGAGTACCTATATACCATTTTTGGAGATTTTTCTATACTCATTTTCATTGTTTCATTGTAAGAGGTGCAAAACGCATTCTTGCTCACGCAACATTTTGCTCTTATGCCGTTCCTGATTTTATGAATGTTTATAACAATCATATCATATTTAAATTTTAAGAGTAACATTATAAATCATCAGATCACAATTGCTTGCAATCCAAGTTTTACACAAGGTGGTATATTTTTCATGTTGTAACTTTTATCCTGTAGGTAGTTAGTGGAAGTTCGTGCACTACAGCCAGTGTAGCTGGGCTGTATCTAAATTTATTAGTTCAAAACTAAAATTATATATTTTACAATTTTCTAAAATGAAGATCCAATATCTACGATAAGTGTAAAAAAATCCGATAAACAGCAAACATCTTACCTCAATACTGGATTCACGAGGGGAAAAAAACTCTTCCCAATCAAGGTGATTTTCCTCAGAACAGCAGCCGTGCGTTCCGGAAACGCGTTTCGGCCGCAAAGTTGCCATACGTTGCCATGGTCAAAAATGGAATACAATAGAGCCTTCCTTCCACGTAATGTGTAGGCGAGCCAGCAAGATCAACGATTTTCCGATTTCGGCTGCCCTTGAGAATTTCTGCTTTAAAATAATATCTAGATGGAATCTACGTAAGATAATGGTATCATCTGAAGGCTAGAGAGTTATTTTATTAGTTTGATATATTACTTTATTCTGAAAATAAATTTGAATATTTGAAACTCATTATCTAAAAAATCGTGAATTTGGCACTTGAAACTTCATTTAAACAGTGATAACTAAAAATTGATATAATCTTTTTGAAAAATGGTTTGAGAATTTAAATTTGCATCAACTATTATATGTTTTGAACCTCAGTCAAATTGATTGGAAAATAAAATAAATTTTGTTAGATTTTTAAAGCAAAGTTTTTAGAAAAATTGCGATTTTTTCTATTTTCAATGTTAAAAAATTCTATTAAAAAAAAACTATACATTCTAAAAACTAAATGGAGGTTCATAAGATTAAGAATGATATTAAGAAGAATTTCCAACCGTAATTTCTTTTCTTGACCCCATAAAAATCGTATAATCACTGTTCAAAAATATGCTAATTATAACGAGTTAAATGTTATTTAGTTAATTAATTTCGGAATAAAACTGAAATTTTTTTCATTTAAGCATCATTACTAATAATGCAAAAAAATCAGATTTTTAGATGATAATTAAAAAAAAAGTTCTAGTATGATTGTACAGTACAGGATTAGGAGCGAACTAGGTCATAAAATCCACCCGGTGATTTTAGTTTTCTACAGGCCTAAATTTTCATTACATTAATAATAAAATTTTAATAAAATAAGTCCAATAGTTAAATAATTCATTTTTAATAATTAAATAGTCTTAATAATTAAATAGTTTTAATAATTAACAAATTTTATTAATTAAATATTCGGATTTAATGATTGACTTCGATAATTCGTTATTTTATTATAAATTTTAAAAATTAAATTTTTATAATAATTAGTTTTATTAAATAAAATTTTCTTTGTCTCTAGTATTTATATCTCCTTTGATTGAACTTAGCTTCCATAAGCCATTGATATTTTGTTGCAAAAATAAAAACAAAGAAATATAAATTGTAAAATAAGAAATGTCCAGGAATTTAACTAGTAGGTTTATTAGAAAATGACATCTGAACATATAATAAATATTTAAAATAAGTAATAAGTAATCTATAAAATAACTAAAAAGTAAAAATCTTTCACCTGGGAGGGAAGAGATGATTGGGATTAAAAGACGTTAAGGAAAGCAACTATTTGTATGGAAAAAAGATTTTAAAAATTAAAACTTCTAATCTGAATGGCCCAATTTTTTACAGACACTGGCTGGCCCGTTGATTGCCCCGGACAACCCTATGGCCAGTACGCACCTGTAACAGGATTGAAGAATGTGTGTGTGTGTGGTTGTTGGGAAGTCGCGTGTTTCCGGCTGCCCTAACATTTTCGACAACGGGCCGCCATAGCAGGTAGTATGATTTGTTCCGCAACGGTATCACAGTACCAAAGAGTTTTTGCTATTGAGATAGTGTTGATGCTACAAATGCATATAATTACACATTATTATCCAATTTTGTATAATAATATGTGTTAAAATATTTTGACACACATTATTATCAAAATGTTTCATTAAAAATCGCCAAGAAAATTAGGAAGTCACATCTGTACTCTCAATTTATAAGATAATGCTGCATTTTTATTAATCTTTATTTTCGAACTAATATTCTAGAGATTTGGTTAAAACTCATGTTAATCATTTATTAAAAAATTGCTGCGAAGTCAAATCACTTTAAAACAAATTGATTACGAAAAGTTTATTGCACATTGTTATTGTTAAAGCATTGGGTATTAATTCCAGCTAATATTTTTATGGATTAGAACCTACTTTAAACTGAAAAAGCAGAGTTAAAACGTAAGGTAGATGTTGAGATTTGATAATCTAATAGCTGTTTCTTAACAATAGTGGAAATCCCCACCATTTTACATTGTATAGTCTATTACCAAAAGCACCAAGCTTATATTTCCCATAGTTATCGAACGTCCCCTTTCCGCCTCTAAATCAAAAGAGAGACAAGGTTAGCCTTTAGCCACTAAAAATTACAGTCAAAGCAACATCCTTTTGAATTATTCCCACGCCAATAATTATGTTTACTTCAAAAGTATTATAGGCACTTGTCTTTTAAATAGGCAGGACAAAAGTTGTTAGATTTCTAGGGAGAATGAACCCCCTTAGCAAAGTCTAAACTGCACATATATTTCACAAAACTTAATGTTTTTTCATACAGAAGTGGACTAATAAAAGGATGTTGAGGTGAACAGCCTTATGCACTTTTTTTCCCAAACCAAATTTCAATTTACGGCCTGGAACTAAATTATATTCATTAAAGTTATAACACCAAATTCACATTCGTAAACTAAAGGACCCACTTTAATATACTCATCAAGCTCACTCATAACATACCAGAATGTTACCAATACGTGACATACATATTAACTGCTGGGTCTAGTGCTTCTCAATTCCAAAGATAAACCGTCAGAAATCCAACTCCTCGCCAAGAAACTGTTCGCGTGTTATATATGGCGTACAGTATGACATTTCTTACACGTATTTTACACCGTTGCCCTATCGATTTCCATATATACCAAGACTTAGCGAACTATCGCTATCATTCGTCAGGAATTACGACGTCTGGCATGACGCAAGCGGCATACTAAAGCGTGGGAACGTCACCATTTGATTGTGTCATCCGAAGTTGTCTATCGAGAACACCCCCTTATGCGGCGCCCCCCATCCACTATGTAATGGGAAATTACAGGGTAATGCGAGTGACAATTGACAGTGGCTGTAAATATCGGACGGTATTGAATTGATTGTCGCGCTCATTTGGAATTATGGAATGGCTCTTATCGTGCGATCGGGATTTATTGACACAAAGTTGTCGTAATGAGGACCGGGGGTTGGCTTTGCTCATCAAGTCTCTTGAAAGGTCCTTTTTTCGGCGAGGAAGTTTCGGATGTGCAATTATGTATTTATAAGTGACTTTTAGATGGTATCTTTCTAAACTAGGGTGAGATTATGTATCGTAAAAAGTATCTGTAATGTATCATCTTTGGATCGAAGTTTTCTCAGACTTAACAGACATTTGTGTATATTATCACTCCAAGAATTATATTTGAAATGTATACAGTATTAAATCAAGAACAATTTTTATCAATTTGTATAATTTCCAAAAATCGCAATTTCTTCATATCTAGTCAAACCCCTCTTACCATGAAAATCCATTTTAACGCAAAATAAAAGCAGTTTTTCTTACGATGAAGCTTAAACTTCACGTTAATTTGTTCGTTTAATATAAAATCGCATTCCTCTTCAAACAACTTTTTTTAGATGAGGTTTTCTTTCTTTCTTGAGACGAAAACTAAACGTGTGACTGTAACGGAAACATTCCTTAAGTTGAAACTCAATAACAGAAAAAATGATCTAATGATCAAATTTTAAAGAAAATCATTAGAAATGGAATTAAAAAAATTAAATTAAATTGATGATACATTCTTTTTAAAAAACACACACACATTGTATGGAGTCGCCAACAGCACTATCAACGATTTTTTTAAATCGTAAAAAATTGGGAAAACATTGAAGCTGTTTATACATTAAATCTATTTGAGCCTTCAAGGAAAAGAATGCAGATATCACTGATGCTGGTTGACTGCAATGAAAACGTGGAAGTGGCACTTTTGGTTGGATAGAAACATGCAAAGTTTACTAGTAGCAAGGCCTCATGTGCTCCAAATAATTTAGAATGGATAGAGACATTTAAAAAAAAAAAAAATTTGAAAACTTAAAACAAAAATCAATAACAGACTTCTTTAACACATTGAGTGCCGCGTCAGCCATCGGTGTCTAACAGTGTAATATATGATATAAAACTAAAAAAATTACATTGATTTAAGCAATTACTGAAATTTATTAAATTTTTATTTATTACAGGATAGTATCATTAACACGTTGAGTGCCACGTCAGCCATCGGTGTCTAACAGTGTAAAATATGATATAAAACTAAAAAAATTACATTGATTTAAGCAATTACTGAAATTTATTAAATTTTTATTTATTACAGGATAGTATCATTAACACGTTGAGTACCGCGTCAGCCATCGGTGACTGACATTACGCTGTAGTTTTCCCCACACCTATAATTTGACATATGCCTTTCTTAGTACTTTTTTAAGTGCATGAAGTCTTAGTTTTTGAAGTACTATTGATATTTCAATAGATAAAAATATTATTAAATATACTATGTCCAAAAGGCCCTTGTGAAAAATTTGCTTCCTAAGAATTTTAAGTCCGAGGTCTAACAACGCTGCGTAAACGTGTAGAATAAATGTCTATAAGCATTTCATTCTAAGCGTAAATATTTTCTACTGCGATAAGAAACAATAACCCTAATATATTTACTCAACTATATCGAGTAAATTTCAATCTGTTAGCAGCGATACGCTGGTATTGCGGTATAGCAATGCGAAGCGCACTACTACGTATGGCCTGAAGTTTCTCTTTTAAGAATTCGCGTGGAAAGTCGTGGAATCAACGTGTTAAGAAATAAATTAGAGGTAAATACATTTGCTTCTTTTTGTTCCTTTGTATGTATATTTTGCTAAGCTATTGTACTAAATATAAAAACTGCAATGTAAATGGTCTAAGAGAACAACATTATTAAATACACATATAAGTAGAAACTGAAATCTGCATTTATTAGACAAAAAAGTTTTTAAAATGGTTAACGCGAAAAATTCTGGCGGCCCCATCGACTTAGCGTTAACGAGGTTTGATTATAATTGATAAATATAAATTTTTGTTACGACCTTCTAAAAGCGAAACGCAACATTTGCAAAGTTTACATAATTCATAAACTCTTTTGGAATACTTTCACTAGCCAAGATCTTGCGGAAAATGTTTCTCGCAGTATCTCCTTCGTTTCCCACCCGAATATTCGGTTTATACTTTCATTTTTTACAGTTACCTTAAACTTTAACAAAGCTATCTCGATGTTGATTGATTCAAAGTGCTTTTAGTTCATAGAAGCCTGAGAATACAATTACACGATGAGTCGATATATACCTCGACTCTAGTGTTTCTTTTTTCAAACATCTACATTTTTACCAATATTCCTTATAGAATGAGAACCGTTGTCGAATCGTTTTCCACATTTTAATATTCACCCTAAATAAGTGTGCGATTTTTGTCACCTGTTCATCTGCAAAATAGGCAGTTGACAGTGATCGATCACAGTCACGATCAAAAAGTCACAATGTTCCGTCAACTCAAACTGTTCGTGTTCTTTAGCCAGTTGACGGACTGCCATCAAGATTAATCGAATGAGCTTGAACAATTGATGTGAAATGTCAAAGAAAAACTGGTGTTACCCAATGGATTGAATATAGGCGTAATCAGAATTATGCTCTCTTTAACCTAACAAAATCTTTAGAAAAGCTATAAAATATGTAATGTGGAAGCGAATTTTCAAAAAGCTGAAATCCATATAGTTTACCTTCTTTTTAAATGGTAGTAATTATAGTAGATTTCCAATTGGAAATATCTTAAAGATTGTTAAATAAATTCAGTATAGTAAAACAATTGAGTGATATTATTTCCTGAAGCTCCTCCTTTCGATTAAATATCAAAGGTAACTCAATTTAAATTGCAAAATACAAACTATGCTTCATACAGAATGTTGCTGCTTTGGCCTTCATTTTGTTTAAGATATAAAAAAAAAAAAAAAAAAAAAAAAAAAAAAACTTCTGGAGATATACCATTACTTTCAGTTGCTTATTTTTTTCACTGGTGATAGTTTGTTAAAAATAAAGAACTAAAGCGAAAATTTCGAAAGAACAATTGTCCACTACAATGCAGAAGTTATTAAATGAACTAATTTGTTTTTAAAATTTGCCATTTAAAGCAATTGTTCACTCAGTATTGCACAGTACCTGATTATTTAAAACACTCATTCTACGAAAAATATTATTAGAGTTTTGTCGGCAATTTCTATCCATAAGTCTGAAATGTTAAAAGCAATTAATTTTTTTTTTTTTAAAGATTGAGTTATTTAAAATGAATAGTCCACTCCATACATACGCACTGAAAAAAATAAATGCAAAATTGAACAATTTTTGGAATGTGGTTTTTCTAATCCATACTTTAATGGTGTCTAAGGAATTCAGGTTTCCTACGAAAACATGTCGAGAAGAAAGTATTCAGCTTCGCTTTGAAAATGACCTTATATTTTCTTATTTGATCATATTGGTTAAACAAATAATGTAGTTTCGTTATTGCCTCGTTGCTTAAGCAGGAGGTTTTTTTTTAGGTATACTATGACGCATGTTTTATGAAGACGTAAACATATAAAGACATGTAACTAGAAGGAAAAAAAATGTTGTTGAAGCATAATTTAAACGTAAACTTGCATTACCTGTCATTTAACTTTGAAGAAATCTATTACTTTTGATATTATCAAATTTAGAATATTTTATTTTTTTTGCAATTCTATGAACTAAATTAAGTAAAATGAATTCATCTAAAATATTTATTTCTTAAAATTTACCGTACAAATATATCGCTCACGAAGAATCTTCAGTTAACAATTAGTTGGTTTTTTTTTTCTTGTTTTTTTTTTTTTTTTTTCTGGGAAATTAAGTCGTATTAAAACTTATTTGACATAAGAGCTAAATAATCGTACAACTAAATTCAAATTCTCTGTAGGGCCCACATATTACAACTTCGAATACTTTAGCTACTGACATTAAATTAAATATTATTGTAAATAATCTTTTATAAGGAAAATATAATTGCATTTGGGCTTTAAATCTTTATCGATTGCGGAAACAATTTATAATATTAAACAAAGAGAAAAAGTGAAATTTTTCTTTTTTTTATCATAGTATTAGTATTGGAAATAGATTATGATAAATTATTTTTCCAATAGTTAAATATTTTCTTTCCAATAAAATTAAATAAAAAATGTTCATCGTTTCCAAAACCATTACAAAATGGGTAATTGGTATGCATACACACGTTTCTAATGGGTTTAGTTTTAGAGCAAAATTACTTATCGTAGGTAAAATATTCCGGTATAAATCGTTTATTAATATTAAGTTATTACATTGAACCACACCTTTGTTTACCGTACAAAAACTAAACTCCATTTTATTCTGTTAAACTAAAATATTTCCGTAAATATAAAAAATTGTTTTCATGAAAATAAAGTTGATTGTAAGTTATTTTTGATAATAATAACAACGAATAACGAGCTCTATTTTTTTTATGTAATACATTTCCTTGAAGTGTTTTATATAGAATAAATGGGCTGAGAAGTAGCACCTTGGTATCATAAACAAGATTTGCTTATAAGTAAGTTTGTTATTATTTTCTTACACTAAATATCCTGCAGTCAAGTTTCAGAAACTTTTACGTTTATGAAGTAATTCTTAATAAATCAACTTTGGGAATTTAGCTAATACACACTGAGACTAGTTTGAAAGTACCATTCAGGAAAGGCGCAGTTTGGCCCTTGTGTTGCCCTTGCGCTTAATAAATCCAAAATATAACCAACCATTCAGGAAAATCAAGATTGCTGGAGATTTACTTAAACTTTATGTTTTCAATGGTTTAATACTTTCTTTTTAATAAAATTAAATAAGAAGTGTTCATCTTCTCCAAAAAATATTACTTCAATTTTGTTTGGAGAAAAAAAAAAAAAAAAAAAAAAAATCACTTGAAATAAGTATCAAAGAATCAGCCATTTTTAAGTAACCATAACAGAAATGACTTTAATCTTTAATTATAGGATATTAATCTTTAATTATATATGAAACATTTAAATTTTAATATATGCAGTCATGTGTGGTGATACAGGACCACTTCTGGCAATACAACAACACAAAGAGAGAAAAAAATTAAATCTTCATGTCCCACTGATTTTATAAAAATTAAACTGGTAATATAAATTATAATTTGTTTGGTTTCGATATATTCAGCAAGATCAAAAAAGAAAATTCATGTATATTGTATTTAATGGTATCTTATCACAAAGATATATATATATATATATATATATATATATATATATATATATATATATATATATATATATATATATATATATATATATATATATATATATATATATATATATATATATATATATATATATATATATATATATATATATATATATATATATATATATATATATATATATATATATATATATATATATATATATATATATATATATATATATATATATATATATATATATATATATATATATATATATATATATATATATATATATATATATATATATATATATGTATCTTTGTGATAAGATACCATTAAATACAATATATATATATATATATATATATATATATATATATATATATATATATATATATATATATATATATATATATATATATATATATATATATATATATATATATATATATATATATATATATATATATATATATATATATATATATATATATATATATATATATATATATATATATATATATATATATATTATCGTATTATATATATACATTATCGTATTAAAATATTGAAAGAATATAACCATTTAACACAACATTCTGAGATTAAAACAGGTTGTAAAGATTCAATTAATTTGTTGTTTTCATTTGAAAATTTAATTGAATCCCTGAATCCTGCAAATCTGTTCTTCGGAATATTAAAGTATAAAATAATATCGAAAAATTAATGGTCGCCCATTTAGTATAGTGGTTAGCGCAACAGACTTGAGCGCTGGTGGATCTCGGTTCGAACCCGGGGCATGTCATGGATGTAAGACGTGGATGTCCTATGTTAGGGGTAGCGGTGACTCTCAAAAGTGGCCATTACTACCGACATTGTAGTAGCCAAGTGACTGCGAACTCTATCAAGTGACTGTAAGTACTTGGGCCCGCCATTAGAAGAAGAGGAAAAAAAAGGGGAAAAATTGAAAAATTACATTTAATCACCTTTGAATTTACAAATCAATCTTAATAGCCATATTTAGATTTAATATACATACATTTATTTCTTAAAAACTATTTCGTCAAAACTTTTAAAAATCTTCTATTATTCTTCTAATTATCCACTTGGTTGGTTGTACTCAGATTATCTGGCGCCGTTAGCAACACGAGGGCTATAATGCGCCGAAACCTTCGTCATTAGACAAGCCAACATACATTTACAAATACCCATGCCTAACACAGGACTCGAACCCGCAACCTCGCGGTCTAGAAGCTATCACGCCACTATACCGTAGTTATCCACGCCACTAACCACTATACCGTAGTTATCCACTTGGAATTTTCTTACTGAAAATATTGCTAATTTTTTTTCATCTATTACAAAAGGTATAGAGATAGAAAACCAAAAGTATTTTGATAACTAATCTAACTTTTTCTTTACAATAACTAAGAGGAATAAGCATTTAATTACCGTCTTTGGCTCATTCGAACAATTGTCCCACACTTAAGTTTCGTGCCTTAAGTACCAAAAAAGATAAACGTCCGCCAATTAGGGTGTAAAAATCGCTTTCAACGACTACGCGAGAACGAAATAAAACTTCATTCTTCATATTCGTAACACAAAGAACTGTCATATTTATCAAAACTGAACTCTTTGTGTGAAATTCTTATCGGCAACGATAAAAAAAGTCACGGAGTTAATTATTTAGTTTCCCGATTCAATTCCCTTCGTTCAATCGAAAGGCCTTGCCGATAAAAATAAATATCATATTGGCTTATTGGGTTCTTTTGCAGAACACTAAACGAGGTTCTCTTAATTGGCTCATTTGCCATTTAAAACAATTCAGTTTGGCTTTGTTCGGTGTCTTTACCCTGGCCTAATGAATTCTTGTTTTAGGTCTCCAAAGAATCGAAAACTTTGGTAGTTGTTGTTTTGTTTCACCTTCGAAAAGTAGAAGAATGTAACACGATATATTCGGGAGGAATCGTTATTTAAGACAAGTGGTATTTTTGGATAAAGTTACGTAAGAGTTCGAGGTATAATCGCGATTGTTATGGTTTATTATGTTACTACAGATACAATTACGGAACAGATTGCCTTGTAGTTTGGAAATTTTTTCAGATAGTATCTTTAATGATCAGTTGAAACTTGATTAGTGGATAATATTTTAATTACTATAAGAGTTACCTTGATCACTGACTCACTCACTGCCTTAATGATTCTGTAACGCTGTAAGTTAAATTTTAACTCATCATTGTTGAAAATCTTTCCTGTTGCCAAAATTGTTTTTAACTGAATGAATAAAAGAGTCCAGTCAAGAATTCCAGTCAATTCAACGTTGCATAGCGTAGTAACGCTTTAAGTGAAATAATTTGAAATAATCATTGTTGAAACTCTTTCCAAAATTGTTTTAATCAATATATATAAAAGATATTTATACCTGAATGTATGAATTCACGTTAATTTTTAATAAATGAACTTTGAAATGTACTTTGCCGCATATTTTGCTGTTAGGGATGTTTTTATTATTTAAAATTAGATGCAAACACTAAGCACGAGCTGACAACAGAATCAACGCTATGTTAATGAATAAGAATCAGTTGATTTGGTTGATGGTAACTTACAAATCGATTATAGCGCCGCCGATTCTGCTCTCATTGAAAATCAAAAAGATGCATTCAATATTCCTGCTGAATTCACGTTGAGTGTTTTTAATTGGTTCTTTATTAAAAACATTTTTTTTTGTCAAATATTTTTTTTTTTATCATTTCATATAAATTGTACATCAGAAATAATTTTCATTTGCATAATGTAAAAGAAATTGAATTTTTACAAAATATTTCGGATAAATTAAATTAAAATATTTGTTATTCATGATTTTTCAATAGTTGCCTTTGGCGTCTTACAACTTTCTAGTAATCATATCGATGGTATTATGGATATTCAGTTAAAGAAATAAGTATGGTTTTAGTATTTAAATATAAATTGAAAGACAAAGATTAATATATCAGGCAAGTATTGCATAACAAAATTCAGATATAAAGATAAGAATAAATTTTCATACAATCTAAAATGTGACAATTTCACTTTTCGATTTTTTTTGGAAAAAAATAGCTTATATATTTAATTTTGATATCAGAATTCATCCATTCTATTAAAGAAACACATTTATTGTTTACTATTAAATTTGTAAACTTATTAAGAAACAAGAGAGCATGGTCAAGTCATCAAGAAATCGTTACAACCAAGTAAATTAGAGAATTTTAATAATGAAAAATATAGAATAATAACAATTACTCCTCATTCTGATCTAAGAAAAAAAAAATCCTTTTCATAAATAATAAGACATCCACAATAAATTTAACATTCTTACAATACATGCCTCTTTCCTCTGAAGAGAAATGGTGACAAGGTGTTGACAAAAACTTAAACTATTATAAAGAACCATAACCATCACACCTTAAAAACCAAACACTTTTAAAGCTAGTTTAAAAATAACACCATTCAAACATAATTATAACAGAAGAATTCTAAAAAAAAAATAAAAAAAAAAAAAAAAAAAACCATCCTGACCGGAATGCACAAGTCCCAGAGATATAAATAATCCCCAACATATTAAAAATGTTTTTACAGTTTTTAAAAACCACGCTTTACTGACTGGATCTAAAATTATCCATAGCTGTTTAGTATTTCTAATTTTTCAAGTAAGTATAAAATAATAATAAAAGTAGTTTTGATTAAAGAAAACAATTCATATTTGACAAAAATAACATACTACTGTTTTTGTATACGTTTTAGGTTAAACAAACACTTTTTAATAATTATTACAACTCATGTGAAATAACATCTAATTTAATCTGAATTTGTATTTTAAAATAAAGCTAGAGACATATAATTGTATCAGTCTGTGAACAAATAAAAGTGCTCTATAATTAAATAGAAAAAAAGTTTTCTAAAACAAAATTAATTAACACCCAAGTGTCAATTTAATTAAAAATAAAATATTTAATTACTTTTGAATCAGACTTAAACACAATCAATTCCAATAAAAATGCTGAAATGTTACTTTATGTTCATGAAATTGCCATTCATTTTTGTGTTTTTAAAATAGCTACATTTTAAGGGCTAAAATTCTCAAGAAATAAAAAATATAAAAAAAAAATTTTAAAATAAAAATTAAGTATCATTTTTTTTTTATTCCGTAAACCCTTTCAACGATTCGTGTATATTTAACACGTGAATGTTAACGCAAAACACATTTCTAGTGAGCAATTTTAAATGACAAACATGATTGCAAATTCATACATTCATTTAAGTTATAAAAAAAAAAAAAAAAAAAAAAAAAAAAAAATTACCAATTCCACGATATTTTTATCTTTAATTATTTTTACAATTCAAAACTAGTTGACGAATAGTTGCCAATTTCTAGATTTTCCTCTTAAAGAGACTAAAAGACATACAAATCTTGGTACAAGCTTATTACTATAATGTAGTAACTAAGTTAAAATTTAATACTTTAACAAAAAAAAGTATTAAAAAATTAACTAGGGGTCGTAAAACTTTCAATTACAATATATTTCTGATCACTGCTTTTAAATTTGACGTGAATCATAAGTGTTATACTGTTTTTATCTTCATATTTCCACTACTTAAAAAATGGCCAGTTAGGCGATATTTTTGGAGATTATTATTACATGGGCAAAAAAGCACCCAAAATAGTGAAATTGGCGGTATGATTTACGATAAATATCACATTATCCTTTTGGGTAAGTGAAACCGAGGAAGTATATATAATCTTTGATGAGCAATGTTCAAGGGAAAATAACTCTCAGTTAAAGATGCTCATTTTTTAATTTTTTAAGCTTTTATCGAATTTCTAAGTGTATTTAGGAGGTAGAGATGTTTAGAACACCTTAAAAGGCATTATCACAGCAATTTTTATCAAAATCGTTCGTGCCGATTTTTGATCATTGCTACTAAACATATATATATTTTTTTTTTCAATAGCAGCCACCTTATGCGCTTGCTCAGTTTTGATAAAAACCTTAATGAGAGGTTCCATGGCCACCACTAGCCCGTACACAATATTTGAACATCATAAGGCAATCTTTTTTGAATTATGCTGACCACAGACATTTTATTCTAAGCCACTTTTTGGAACTCCGTTTATTTCCAAACATGTAAAAATGCGAGAAAAAAAATTTAAACATTTATTTAACTTTACGTGACCTGGCATTTTCATTGTTGGCTAAAGACTATTTACTGATAAGAAAGGCGATTTTTACAGTTCTACGGCGATGGTTTTTCTTCTTTTTACGATTTTCGCACATTTTACAAGAATTTTGGTGGTGTAAATGTTAAGAAGACAAGTAAAGACTTTACGAAATCAGTTTTATCAAAATCATTACAGACGTTTTTTAGTAATTGCTGAAAATCCCAATTTTTCCATCGGCATGCAACTTCTACTCAAGTGCAATTTTGACGAAAACTTTATAGTCGGTGTCTCATTGGTACTGACTTGTTCACCAAATCTGAACATCATAAAAAAAACGACTTGTCTTCCAATTTCAATAGTTTTATATCCCTTTATTATATATCTTATCAACAATCAATTTGTATTAAATTCTTTTAGAAATAAAGAGATGTCGTGAATTAAGATCTAGCTGTCGATGCTGTGTTTTTCTTTGGAATATGCTATGATAATCCAAAACCATTTAACCTTGAAGCATATCTATAGTCCCGGTCAAAATACCGATTCCTCTGAGTTTATGATCGAAAACGCTGAGTGCGCACGCAATACCTCGTGTCCAGTGACATGCATGATACAGAGGTCAACAAGTATTTTGACCTGTAGTAGTATGAACAAAAGCGAAAAATATGTCTGTTGTCGATTTCTTGTGTCCAGTCATTCTAAATAGTTGGGAAAACGTCAATGAGCCAATCTTGCTATGGGTCATTTTTCATAAACTCAAGAATAATTTCCATATATTTAGAACATTTTAATTTTGTCCTTGTGAAATGTCATTTTCATTTATTGTTTTAATGATGTGTCTTTATCTCCACTTTTGAAAACAAGTGTAGCTTAAATCTTGAGTAAAAAGTTTTTTTTGTGTGGTATTACTTGTGGGTAAGGAAAATTTTCGAAAATCATGAGAAGAAAAGCATGATAATTTTTAACACCCGGAATAGTACTCTTGAGTCAAATGATCAGTTAGAACAGCGTTAGCCACTACTCGGCCACATATTGGCCCGCGACAATTTTTTCTGCGGCACGCGGGCACCATAGAAGCTAAAAATTTAAATTTCACTCAATTAACTTTTTTTTTTACATAGTTGTAATTTATCCGAAATAGTATGTGTTAACTATGTAGAACAGAGTTCTCCACTACATGCCCGAAGAAACTATATGAAGAAGCTTTCAACAAGGTGGTTTTCATCAATAATAAATACAGGAATAACTTAACTGAATCTCATTTGGACAATTTATTAACCCTTGGTTAGGCGCGTTACCTTTTGTTTCGCGGTTAGTCGGGTGTGAGGGACTAATGCCTCCCAAATTAAAATTTTCGTGCATACCATTATATTCTGGACCAAATATCAAAGTAAGTGGGTATTTTAATTAAAAACACAACCTTATTGAACAGAATAAAGTAAAAATTAAAAAATATTTTTTTAAATAAGTTGAAAATTGTAAAAAGGTTTTGATCATAGGCTGCCCTTTATGGAAAAATTGTTTATGGGAGACATTTGTCAACCGAGCGACTAACCAAGGGTTAAGATTGGCTGCAATAAATATTGCGACAGACTCTAGCATAAAATTAACTGAACGATTTCAACCAACATCGTCTCACAATTGATATCGTGTAATCTGGAAGAACATTTTAAATACTTTTATTAAAAGTTATGTCAAGTCGCCTGTCCACGTTGAAACAAAAGATAAAATTATTTTGTAGACTTTGATTTACTAATATTGAAAATTATTTTTGAATTATTTGAAAAAATATCATTATTTTTTTCAGTTTAATAATAAAAGATATTGTTTCCGCCCTATTCAAATTTATTGTATAGTTTCTAATGCGCATGTGCGCCTTAGTTGTATTTTTAGTTAAATACCGCAGCTTCGGTAAATAAAATGTGTAGATACTTTAAAGTGCTGACTTTTTCTATCTGAATTTGGATAAACGAACTTGCAAGAGAATATAGTAACAGATACGTATATTGGTGTAACCGGCCCGAAAAGCTCCAACACAAGGCATACGGCCCGCTTTTAAAAGTTAGTGGCGAACGCTGGGTTAGAAGAAACTGCCATTTGCTATTCTTTCACTCTTTGGCTCTATATATTCATACGAATAATATTTTTCATGCATGAACCTTATCAAAATTAAATTGAGAAATCTTCTTTTCAACCCATTTTAGGGCAAGCATAGAAGTTTTATAAAATATGGTATTGTTTTCATTGAAATAGGCTTAAATTACATTCATCAAAACACAAAAGAAAGTTTCGTGCAAGAAAATAATAAATTATTTAAGAAAAAAATTGGTCGTATAAGCGCCAATGGCCAAAAAATTGTTCATTGAAATAAAAAAAATTTAATTTTTTTTTATGACATTTGTTATATTTTTATTTTATTTACAGAACTTGCAACTTTAATCCATTATAAAAACATATGATTAATCTTAAGTACAATAATTATACATTTTCGAAAATTCGAATTTGTCAATAACCGTTCCAGCTTAAAAAACTAGAGTATTTTGAAAATTTCTTAGCAGAAACTGTTTACTCCAATTGAATTACTTATATTTTATAGATGTCTTCAGAACACTTAAAAATAGCATAAAAATAAAATTAGTGAAAAATATACTCCACAGTGTTAATAAAAAAAATATTTATTGAAATTGTGCTTTGACGCACCTTTGGACGAAAATGAGTTAATGAGAATTTAATCTGTAAAACAACGTCATTCATACCCGACTTATCCAAACTTCCCAAAGAAATACTAATTCATTATTCAAATAAAATTGACTTTTTGTCATATTTTTATTTAAATGCAAAAATATTTTTTGTCAATAAATATTATTATTATAATATCTGGTTTTATTTAATGTTAGAAGTCCTTTTAAATTAGTTGCTAAAAATATTCTTCAAGGATTGAAATTTGGCTCCAAAATGCTGATCGTTGGATTTTTTGACTACTGACTGCAGACCATTGATCTAAATAATAAAAATATATACTATTACAGTAATGCTTGTATATTTTTTTAACTTTAAAATACACTTTGAATTTAAATTTCGAATCTAAATAAGAAGCGTTTTTATTGAGTAATATATTTCTTTGTAAGACTATCCAAATCGATTCGAATATCATAAAATAAATACTTTCTTACAAAGAAATTCTACAGCTGAAATTGAACCGTTTAGAGAAAATTATGCAGAAGAAAAAAGAAGGGAAAAAAAAAAAAAAAAAAAAAAAAAACACTTAATCACGTCTGTGTCTGTCCTCCTAAACTATAAAAAGTTAAAAGATTTGACATCTGTTCACTTTTTGGAGGAAATGTGGCATGCCGATAATGTTTACTCACCCAAAACGAGATACTGGATAAATTTTGACCTGTATAACCTGTTCAGCTATCCTTCTGTATAAAAAAACAAAAGGTTAACCTAGTTCAGTTCAATCAGTTTAATTTATGAGAAATTTCATGGTATATTAATTAATTTTAAAATATACTTGTCGGCCAAACGCAAAAAAATTCGATATACTTCGCCTTGCGTAAAATATTTCAGAATAAAAAACACGAATATTTAATTTTTTTTTACTATGCATAACATTTGAAATCCATTAATATCTGATGTCGCTTTTTTTTTTTTTTTTTTTGTTGTTAACTTACTCATTTACTTGGGTTCGTCCTTGTTCGTTTTTAAACTAAATTGTTTTTTAAGTTCAAACAAGTTTCGAGTGAAACTTTCGCTCTTGCTGAGTCTGTTCAAAAGATTAGTTACAGCAACAGCAGTCCATTAAAAAATCGGTTACCAATTCCGCTACTTCCTCCAAATACTTCCATCTTTATTCCATACATAATTCAACCCTCGAAACTCTCATTAACCCTAAAAAGTGACGAACTGCGACAATCAACGGGTTTTCACGGCGGCTCGCTTTGATTTCCATTATAGTGAACCCATTAACACTGTGACGAACTTTCGGACCGTGCAAGTAACCACTGGAGATAGATATCAAGGCGATCCCACGCGACAGAATACCAAATAAAAGGGGGGGGGGGGTCCTGCCGTTTAAGCATTCTATGGGTTTATTTTCTATAGTGGGTAGTTCAGTGGTGTGTGGAACAAGCGTTCCGAGACACCGAACCTGGTTTACTGTGTAGATGAGTGAAAACGGGCTTAGGTTTTTAAACCTGCAATAAGCCCGGAGCAGCCGAGGGAATGTTAATGCTGCCCTAAATAAAAGTTGATAAAAAATTTATTGTTTTTCTTTCTTTACTTTGTTTTAAGGGAAACGTTTGGATGAGTGCTTGGCAGTTTTTTAGTAAATTGCAAACTGTCGTAGGTCGATTCTTCGACAGAACTTTGTTTTCAAGTTGAGTAGAATTATTAAAATAATAGAGATAAATAAACTGTTGTAATAAAGACAGTTGGTTAAAAAATTATAAATCAATGTATAAATGTTAGTCCAAAAAAAATTGAGAAATCCAAGCAGTTTCTAGTATCCAAGCTCAATTAAAACTTGTTTGATCATTAATAGACTATTGGACATGTTTAAAGACACGGAAGATTGTCTTTTACTTTAACGTTAAATAAATTCACCCAGATTCAAAGGTGACAATTCCAGATTGTCCAATGTCAACTTTATTGTGTTTTTAAAACGTACAGAGTTTCAACGGATATCATAAAGTTTTCATCGTCAAATTACCGAATTTTCCGCAAAAATTCGCTAATTTGACGATTTTTATAAAAGTATTAACACCAAAAATATTGCCAAGTTTGCGAGAATTTTTTTAACTTAGATAAAAGTATGAAAATCAAACGGCTAAGTATAAAATGCTAGTCAGTGACCAGTTTTGATGTGTAATTGAAAGTTATGTGATGTTGCACACTACTATAATTTTATTATTTTTCAATAATAAAGAAATAAATTCCTGATTGTGTGATTGAACCTTGCCCAATTAGTCAAGAATTAATTTTGTTATCAGAGTCAAATTTTCATTTTCAGATGCACATATACTTTAAATCTCTAAATTATTATTTTTTAAATACCATATATGACAAAAATTTTGAATAGTATTTCATAAAATATTATTTAATTTTCATTTTGATTATATTCCATATTAACACTTTTTTTTTTAATGCATTTCATGTTTAAGCACTCGTATTTGTTTTGCCAGCTTCAATGGTAATCTCAAACTTTGCCAAACTAAGCCATTTTATCCCCAAACTTGTATTAAATACAATGCTTAATTTTAAAATATCCGTTTTTGATTAGCTTGAATTTTAGAAGCGTTGAAATTTATATCTTTGAATGCTATATATTTCAATTCACGAAAATAATTTTTCTGAATACTATTTATCTTCTACTATTTTTATTTTTTATTTTAAAAAAATAAACCGGTCAACTTTAGAAGGGAATCGGAGGAGGCGAAATTTTATTCATGTAGATTTTCTGTTGATAAAACTTAGAACACCATTAAACATCCTGTGATTTCGAAACTCCTCTAATTCTCATGCTTTCATATGGCACTATCGCCATGCAATTAAAGAAAACAATTCTCTCAAACTAGAAATAAAAAATTGAATTTTCTAAAAAACAGGTTTTGTTTCTTTTATTTTTGGATAGTTTTTTTTAACTGTGTGTCAGATTTCATTTAAATCACCCAACCAATTCGGTCGTTATTTAACTTTCCACGTTTCGGAAGGTAACATTGAAGTGATTCTATAAATTGTTCCGCTTTGACCTTTGGAGTAAGGAAACACTAAATAGAACCATAAAAAGTATAGTATTATATTTCTGGCTGAACAGAGATGTCAGATACAATCACTACGGAGCTATACTTTGATTTGTCTTTTTCCAAAAAGTTTATTTTTTTGTCACATATCGTCTTCATCCACTTCAATTGTCCTCAGTATAAAACAGCATTCTTCTGCTTTGACAACCCAGACAATACAACTTCCGAGAAGGTTTACGACCGGAGGGCAAGAGATTTTATTAAAATTAAAATAATAGAACAGAAATAAGTTACATGACAACGAACATACGCTTTTTACAATCTCATGTAGTGAAAGGATGACACTCGTCTCTTTATGCATAAATTATGTCACAAAATTGCATTCAAAAATGGTTTAAGGATTCTTATAACTCTTTATAATCTTTAATTAAACTTTAACCCATAAAAACAAAGTTTTTAATGTAAACCCTTTATATGCATTACCAATTTTTATATTCGTTAACACAGTGCCACTTCTGTAAACAGCGTGTGCTTGGTATTTGTATCTAATTTTAAATATCAAAAACATTTCTATCCGCAAAATCTGAGTTTCAAAATTTATTTATTGAAAATGAACGGAATTTATGCACTCACATCCAAATATCATTTATTTATTCTGATTAAAAAAATTGAATTTAAAAAAATCTGAAAAAATATTTGGCAACAGGAAAGAGTTTCTTCAATAATCAGTTAAATGCTATTTTAATGCGTTTGAATGACGGCAAGTAGATTTATTAGTATTCCGTAAAAGCCATCTTATAGTGACAGTTACAGCCACAAAATTTGGTAGAATGCATTGTCATCGGCATCGAATCTATTTGTCAAGTTTCCGCCCGATTGGATGACGACAAGGGAGTTAGTTAGACCTCCATAGATTTCGCCGCAATCGACACATAAAATCGAACTTAATATAAAGGATTTTAAAATGTTCAAACCTGACATATGTAAAAAAAAAATTTACCCTGAATGCAATTCTCAAGCTCTGATATTTGGGGTGATAAAGGAGATCGTTTTCAATAAAACGCAAAAGTCACAAGCATTAATCTAGGTAAGAAAAATAACAAAATGGCCAAAATTTTTATCAAACCGTTTTGGCTCTAGGCCTGGTAAAAGTTTTGATTAAAATCAGAAGAAGAATAAAATTACGTTGACATCAGGGATATTCAAAGTAATGTTTCGCTATCTCGTTCAATGTAAAGAATTATATGTTGTTTTTCGTCTACAAAATTGAGGCGATATGATTGCAATATAATCAGGGTTCTAGATATAATATAAGATGAGCTGCAAGTGATCAAAAACGGGCCTGAGCTCGGTCAATATAATATATACTCGAAGGTTCGGCCAATATAATTTTGAAACTTGGTTGATTAACCCATCCGCGTTCCAAAATAATTAAAATTTAGTAAGAAGATCCATTGATTCTTTCATAGAAGAAAATATTTAAATATATATTTTTCGATGTTATTTTGTAATTTTTGGAATGTGAAAATGAAAAACGTCTGTTTAATCACACCCAAAACTATACACCTAAGGTGTTTTTAAATTTTGTTGGAAAGTTGCATCATTAAAATTGTGTCAATGGAGTTAAAAAAAGATTTAAACCTGCACATCAGTTCAATGATATAGAAGTATAGTTATTACCATAGAATGCAGTACTAAAATATTACATAGACTTTAGATTAATATTTTTAGTTGATGATGAAAATCCGGGATAAGATGACTCAATTTCTTTTTTATTGTTACTTATTCAGTATGTTTTTCACATCAACTAGCATTAGGAATGTTAATATAAGTACATATATATTTTTTTTAAACCAAACAATATTTTAGAACAATAAAATTATTTGATTAAATATCCGATAACTCTAAAAAAGGGATAAAATGCTTTTTTGGAACAAAAGTTAGGTTATTTTCTTTTTAGCATTGAGAGAAAAGGTAAACGCAAAACGAGTATAGTAAAAAATTATAGTTTTAAAAATATGATAAATATTTAAAAGGTGTAAAACAAACAATTATATCTAAAAAAATATATTAAATAATCACAAACTAAAATATGAACAAAATTAGGCGAACAAAAACAATCTAAGAGCTTAAATATTACGAGGAATGCATTGCATAAGTGCCTGGGAAAATTAAATCTAATCCCCTGTGTGCTTTGATAAGTGTGCTCAGCACGTAATAGAAAAAAAAATCAAAAACTCGGAATTTATTATCCTCCAGTCCTGAAATCAAGGGAGGGCAGAGACAATTTTGATCCTATCTACACAACTAGGAATCGAATATTAATGGGCAGACAGTAGACAATCTTATCTTTCTAAGAAATGCCCGTTTGTTCTGTTGCCAGAATCGAAAGTGTGTGAAATAATATCTCGATAAAAACCGGTACCTAGTTTTATTCATATATTTGGATTGCGAAGAGGGCTTAGCATAAAAGACTGCTTCATCCCCAGCAAAGGATTAAATTTTAAACACCATTTGCTTTGATGTTCCGGTGTGATGATTTGCGATAAAGATTTGATTTTCTTCTTTTTCGTGACTTCGTCGTAATTCTTAAGTGATTGATAATATATTTCTAATGTATGCTTGTCTGTTGAGTAGTGTGAGCAGAGCTGAGATGTTTCGATAGATGCCTTGGCGCAAATTCTTAATAGAATATTTCTCAACCAGGGTGTGAAAACTGTTAGGCGTTCGAGTATCATGCGGCAGAAAACCTGAAAAATCCAGGAAGCTGGCTAAAGGGATAAGATAGATTTGCACAATATCTCCTTTGAATAAGTATGCTAGTGTCACTAACACGATAAGAATTTGGGATGAATGTCCGATAAATAACAACTTACGGTCAAATGGAGTCATAAGCAGAGACTTTGTGTCACAACCTTTTTTGAGATATATCCCTCCTGTCCCTTTTTACCATCGAATACATAAAAGATTATCTAGCTGCGATATATTTAAGCCATTTTATTCCAACAGAGTATGAGTTTACCACGAAAACCCATATTCGGGTTTGTTTAAGTCAGCGTTTGCCAACGATAGATAGAACATGATAGATTTTTCTAAGCCCACAGGCAGCACCAAAGGACAATAATCAAGCTTCACTGTGTGGACTTTTTATTTCATAATTTTAATTTAATATTCACTCTTCTTCTTTTTTAGACTTTACGTAGTAATAAAAATTATTATTGTTTAATTATTTAAAAAAAAAAAAAAAAAAAAAAAAAGGGAAAAAAAGAAGAAGGAAAAGAAAAAGAAAGAAAAAAAAAAAAAAAAGAAGGGAAAAAAAAAAAAATATCAGTTGTAATTTTATTAAAATAAAAAAATATATTTTTTTCAGTTTTCAGAAGTGCTTTATATTGTTAAATCGTTTATAATTAAAGATACATGGGTATTGGGGTATTCGGTATGAATCTGCGGCCAAAGAAAAGCTTTAACATAAGTAATACTCCCGTTTCTAAAAGTTAGTGGCGAACTTGAGTTTAAGTGATTGGTTTCTTGGTAGACTTTTGAAAGTTCTTAAAAATCTCTACTGGGTTCACTAATTAATTTTCTTTTTATTTCGACATTCAGATTACTGAAGATTGAAGAAGTAGCACAACAGTCTAAGAGTAATGTTAGTTTCTAATTGACAAACTTGTTTACTCAAAAAAAGATTCAACTCATAGGTTAGTTCGCTTAGGATCTATGAAACAAATCATAAAAAGAATATATTTTGAGGGGTGGCTTAGTGTCCCTTTTGCAATTTAAAAGTTTCCCTCTTTTTCTTAGATTATGAATGATTTTTTCGCATGTGTTTTAGAAGCGTATGTTTTAAATTTGTTTTAGATGTCGTCTCTTATAGATTACAGGGATACAACCTTCTAAAATCCTCTTAATGTCTGAAATATCCTGTTACCTCAGCATGCAAGTGTGGAGATTAATTTTTCCCTATTTCCGGCAAGCACGATGCATAGAGAGAGGGATTAAAAATTTTAAAATGTTTATGTCCAAATATTTTAAGGGGGAAAAACATAGATGGCACTGTCATCCCACCCCATGGCCTAGATAGTGACGTCGAAAGAAAAATCCTCGTCCATTGTCAGAACAACTTACATTTTTTGATCATATGAACTGGCAATTGATATCTATGTTGTATTAGGTGTTTCATTACGTCTATCAGATATTACATAAAAGCTTTAAAAAGTGGTACAAAATCGTCACATTTGACCTAGCTCCACACTTCGAGGTAATTGCTTGTGGAAAATACAAATGTTGCCACTTCTTTTATTTAAAGAGTTGAAAAGCGTACTTTTAACTGCGAATTCAAAAGTTTTTCGAAGTTTTATGTTAAGGAAGTGGCTGCAAAGGAATAATTTTGACTGGGTTATTGATTCAAAATTGTAACAAAGTATGTTTGCATCCTTAAATGGCGCCAGCTGACATTCATAACACATTATCGTCCAAAATATTGCTTCAAAACGTCTGCAATTGTGTGCTGTAATGTAGATCGAACAACAATAATAGAAGTTCATTTACGAAATTCGAAGGGAAAATATATCGCAGCTATATTACTGTTAACATTTAAGAATTTATCCCTTAGAAAAGATTGTTGTGTCACCTATTGGAAAAAACTACAAAATCTGCTATTTTCTATTTTTTTCCCCTCGAATTTCAAATATGGGATTGTCATTGAATGCCAATTATAATCAGGGTCTCGTTTATTAACAGGCGCGTGTCTAAGGCCCCGAATTTTTAAGATCTGCCAAATCTTCTAAAAATAAATGTTTTCTTTCTCATAACGTATGTACTTAAAATTAAGTTGTTAAAAGTAGTTATTAATATTATGTTCAGTTCACTTGATCAATTCCATGAAATATGAAAAAATTAATAACTCATTAGTTATTAAAAATATTAATATTTTGCCAATAATTTAGTCATATAATTTAAAACTATCATGAATATTTAAACAATTGTCAATGGGGAACCCCATCTTGTACGTTATGCCTCTATAAGTAAATGGTTTTCTAAATCGGGCTCGGTGTTGAAAGATTGTTTAGAAGGCCTCAGCTGGGCTTTCATTTTGAAGAGAGGGAGAGTAAAAAAATATGTTATCCACCTTAACAAAAATTGAAGATGTTTTGAAAAACAAACCAGTTAATTTCCACTGCTTTTATTGAGAAATTCAAAGTTATATGTCTGAGTAGTTTAATGTATGTAGTACAACCCTTATTGACTATCACTCAAAATTTGCAGATTAACGTTTTTCATGGTATTGTTAGTCTTATTTCTTTAGCCGTTATTGAACATGAGACTTAACAAATGGATTTAATAAATCAAGGATAAATACGTCAGTCGTCTTTTAAAATGACTGAGTTTTTAAAAAGCTTTAAGTACGTTGCCATTTGATAAAAAAGAAATAATCTGTCACACACAAATAAAATAAAGTCACAAAATGAATCAAACATAATTAAAAAGAAATAATTGTAAAATATCTGTATATTTATGCAAGGTTTTAAATTGGAGCAATAATTATAACTTTTGATAATTGTTTAATTCTTTAAATCGTGATTAAAAAATTGGGGAGAAATATATTTGAATGAATTCAACTATTAACTCAAGTAAAATCTTTAAATATTAAAAATAGCCTTCAAATAAAGTTTTCGAAAATCGAAGGTAATTCCTCTGCCTTAAGCCGGATTTACACGCTACCAGTCGGGCCTCCAGTTGAGATCGCCAGTTCTGTGACGTCAACTAAGCAAAAGTTGCGCAGTCTATCGATGATCACAGGAGAGCGCACGTGATTGGTTGATCGGAGTCGCCGGAGTCAGTAAATAGAAAATGTTTGGTTTACTGGAACCAGTAGCCTGATAACGTCACATGACGTCACTGGCTGGCGATCTAAACTGGAACCTCAACTGGTAGCGTGTAAATCCGGCTTTACTATTTGAACATATTCACTGTTTTTCCAGCAGTCAGAAACATACAACGTTCTAGAATATTTCAGTAGAACGATCTTTAAAACGATAAAATTATGCGTGATCTAATGTTTCAAGAAATAAAATTAGAGATTAAAATAAGTATTGCATTCGTGAATTTCATATTCTGAAAATCACTGAATAACCTTCTTTTAAGAAGGAAACCATGATATGATGAAGATAACCAAAACCGCAACCCAGAGAACCGAAAGGCTGAGTCCACATCATACGCTCTTCCTGACATTTTAAAGATGTACCTTCCTTATTTTTCTTACACCTTCTGCACTTTATCTGCCTGTCTTCATAATGGCCACGTATGTGACAAAATACGAGAGTAACAGAAAAACGATTTAAAATGCATAGCTTTTGTAATGATTTTGTGAAGAACAATGTAATAATTGACCATATAAAAATATTTTAAAAACGATTGACAATTCTTCTTACCATCGTCTAGTGTAATGAATTTTGACATTTCGACGAACCCAATGCACGGTATACGGACAAACTTATAATTTAAAGAATTATTTTTATTCACAAAAATTACTTTGATATTATAAAACTTAATGTTAAATGTGTTTAAATTTTATCTGCTCTTGATTTGTACAATCAGTATATAATAATCCCTCTCTGAAAAAAAAAAGGGGGGAGGGAAGAAAGAAAAAAAAAGGAATATATTTTATTACAAAAATCATTTGATAAGAAAACTTTACAAAGGTAATAAAAATCTAATGTAATAAAGCATAATGCTTCACAACAGCGACCAAGAAAGTGAATGGATGATACCAATTTTTATCGAGTTAACCTTAAAAATTAAGAACATTGAAATTGAATGCCCTATCTTACACGTAACCCTTTCATCCCTATGACGTACAAAGTGTAGGCATATATTTTTATTTAAAAAAAAAAAAAAAAAAAAAAAAAAACGGTTGGTTGGTGGATTTCCAAGCTCGAATATTCATCATCGAAATACATTTGCTGATTAAGCGGAAAGGGTGATTCCAGCTAAACACAAACATCTAATTCTAGAACTCACTTAAAAAGAAGTTCTAAGAACTTTTCTTAAAATAACTTTTTTTTCTCGAAACCTGATTGCTGTACTTAACCGGGTGTTTTTTTTTTTTTTTGTTTTTTTTTTTGTTTTTTTTTAAATAGGATATCTAAGTTGGTTAAAAATCGATTAAGCTATTAAGAATACGTTCCAGATGGCCGTACTTATTCACCTAGGTATAGAATTGTGTTAAGAGAAAGGCCACTGTATTAAGATGAAAATAACGCGTTTATCTATTTTTTTATTTGAAGAATTAAATTTTTTTTTATTTGCAGAATTACATTTTTTTTTTCTTTTTAATAATTCTGTAATGATAGTTCCGATACTTTTTCGTTGTCATTCTTTAAAGATAATTTTTATGAAAACACTATGAAAAATATATATATATATATTAAGAACTTGTATTTCTTATTTCTCCGAAAAAAGTTAATTTTTGAAGAATAGCTAGCTGCCTTTTAGTGTTTAAAATAGATTTTTAATTACATCAAGCAAACAATACTTTCATGATTATCATAAAATAATTTATTAAAATATTATTATGTGCTTATTTTTATAACGCTCGTCAATTAATGCTCATATTTTAGCAAAATAAAAAATAAAAATCTTAATTTTTAATGGAAAATCAAAGTTTTTATAACACAAAATATTCCGATCATTTTTTAGATAATTAGTATAATGAAATTATCTTTATAGTCCTAACACATGAAAAAGAACAATTACTTGTATAGAAATCGACTTCAAAAAGTTTTTCTAATAAGTATGATAAATTTATAATTGTAGTGAGAATTATAAAGTTATTTTATATATATGGAAGTAAGTAGTTTTGAGCTCGAAAAATTGATCTGTTTGTTTTTAATTAAAGCAGATCATATTCTGACTTTAGTCACTTGTCATTGGATGGTTATAATTTTTTGGAAAAAAAATTGCATTTGTTTCATTGTTCGTGATGGGATCCGAATATTGGAACCCTAACCAACAGTAGGTACATTGCCCTACCTGTTATAAACCTTTTTAATTGGTACAAATCTTAAAATACAATATTAAAACACTTCTTATTTATAGAATCTTTCTGAAAGTAATTCCTAACTTTGAAATGATATAAAGAAGACACAAAGAGACATAAAAAAAAGGGGCAAGTGGTATGTCGGTTAGACAGGTATGGAATTTTAAATACACTGCTTTGCAAAATTAGTTATGATATTGAAATGCGCAAAATATTGTTTTAAATCTGAATATAGTGGAATGTTTCCATCGGTTACTTCATGAAAAAGGAGCCTATTATCTCTTTAATGGAGGGTGCATCTCAAATGGTCGCTTTGAAAGCAGTGGACATACTAGGTTTTCAGCACACTATATTGACCAGTTTTGTTATTTTAGGAATCTGTCCAAATGAAAATGGACCTCATCGGTAAACCATATGCATCAAATTTGCCCCCATCAAATAATTTTGTACTTAAAATTCCATACTTGTCTCTTTTTTCTGTCTCTCACTTTTTCCTAGTTATGTCACTTCAAAGTTATGGATTCCTTTAGAAAAATCCAGTATAATAACAAAACAAAAATTTACCCAGTAATTGCAGTAGTTTATGAACCAAAACCTGTAGCAGACACGTATCAGAACATGAGTATATTGATTGGTTGGTTGAAGTTTAAGGGCGCAAGGGCATCACGTGGGTCATACTGCTCCAACATGAGTATTGAAAGCTTTATTCCTATGTATTTAATATGCTGCTCAACTTACACAGGCGAATTTTTTTAAACTGTGGTTGAACGAATGCTGGGATACTTACGAATGCTATAACACAAAAAAAAAAAAAAAATCAACCCTCACAATTTTGTTCCGGTTTAATGTTGTATAACATCAAATAATAATAGTCTAGAATACGAGAAAAAAAAATACTGGCAATTATCTTAAATTAGTGGTCAAGCATAAAATTAACGCTCATTTTCTCATATATCAGTACTATTAACTAGACCTCTTGTTGCATATCCCGCAACAATTATGACAGAGAGATCATGCCATTTGCCCTGTCCACGCGCCAACAACCATTTGACTTCGTGCACCCTTCCCGGACATTCCGGCGTGGCCAGCTGACCCCTCGTCCATTGTTCAGGGCCACCCCCGTCATTTGTGTGCACACAAAAACTAATTGCACCCTCTATCTATAATGGCCCTAACGGCAACATATCCGCAAACTGCTAATGATGGAAGACGAAGGAGATGTAAACATACAAAAAAGAGACGCGGATCTTGTATATTGTGTGGTCATTGTGTAGAGTGCTACGCCTGGGGAAGCGTGAAAATCATGTTGCATCCGGAAGTATTCGTGGCGCGTGGGGCGCGTTAGCAGGGTCAGAAGGGCGGAACGGGGTTGGCCACGCGTCGGGCAATGGACGTTTTTTTTTTTTGGGGGGGGGGGGTGATAGACAGGGGTGTGTTTAAGAATACTACACCCCTGTATACCTCTATATACGCCTCATGCAATATTTTATAGAATATGTAGCTTACCAAAATGTTTCTTTAGCTGCATTTAAAAGTTGGCAATTCCTATAAAGGATTTACAGTAAAACTTTGCTTTGATGGGTTAGTTTTTTCTCTTTAATGGGACAGAAAGAGTTACATTTTGAGTATTAAATCAAATGCGACAAAATAAAAAATTAAAAGGATCTAGGAAAAAGCCTTGGCCATGTTTCTACAAATAGAGCAATAATATCCGATGTTGATAGTTTCCAACCTAGATTCATGAATTGAAAATTGTTTAAAATGAATTTACTGCAATTGCATGGTACAGAGAGCATTAATTAATTTGCTTTAACGTTGCAGGTTGAATGTATGTGCTCTAACATCTTAACTTGATATTAGTTATCTATTGAATTTATTAGTCCTTTTTATACGTTTTCATCAGTTGGGAAGGCTTATGCTATAGATTGAAGGTTTAAGAGTCCAGAAAACAAGGATAGAACAGGATATTTGAAAGCAGTGTCATACACACCAATTTATTGTCAATGTTGTCATAGCAAACTTATGAACTTGAAATTTTTTATATTGTTATTTGAAAGAATTCATCTTAATCCAAAATTATATTTCTATAATATAAATTGTAATCACAAAAAAAACTTGTACCTTCTCTTAGTATTCAATGTTTTTAAAAGTAAAATGTAACTTTACGTTATTACTTAAAAATTGATCGTGAATGGTTTCATTGTTGGGGAGACTATCTTTTACTTATCAGACTCTATTACTGATGTTTTTAAAGAGTCAAACCGTGAGGAAAATCAAAGTTCAGTGAATTAATTGAAGATAATATTGAGAGAACAGTCATTTTGAAAAATTGATGCTGAAAAAAATGCTTTCTAGAGATAAGCGAAAAACCAATAGATATTAAGTTGAAGTTCGTGATTTGCGTATGTTCTATAACAAATATACTTATCCTATGCAAATACAATATAATACAACCATAGCTTTAGGAAAAACATTTCTTAAATAGGTTTTTAAAAAAAAAGAGCAATTTTTCAATGATATGAAATTTCCCAATCAAACAGAAACAGCTGTTGTTATGTTATAATGAACATCAGACAACAGATAGTATGTAAAAGAATGCATGGCCTGCTGCTGGGCTTAATGTTATACAAACAACAGGCAGATTGCGTTTCTCTGCTTCATGGACAATTGATGCGTGACCTTTACACTGACTCCAAATGTACATGTCACAGGAGTGCTCAAATTATGTGCACGCAGAATCGTCGCGTCACTGAACATTCATACGCAATCAGAGATTGAAATTCTTGATGCAACCAGAGTTTTGCGTATAGCCTCAAATAAAAAAAGAAACGTCTATCTGGAGTGATTTAAAGTTTACCTTTGATTGATCGTCTTTTTATGAACATTCTACTATCTTGGTATTGAATAATTGTTAGAAGTTTATCGGAGAGTTTCCATCGCAAGCTACATACAGATTGACCCAAAGCGACCTCTGAAAGAAAATATCAACTACTTAAACAGCTATTTTTCTTCCAATTTTTTAATTATCTGCATACTGTAATCCCGTGTGTGGTATATTTTTTTCATTTATTGCAATAGTGTGCTTGCTCTTCATATAAATTAATTTTTTTCTTCCACTTTTAATAATATTTCTAATGAATTTTATCTGATTACTAATTAATCTAAACTGAGAAACTAGTGGTCTAATCATACCTTGAACTGATTTATAAAATAGATTATGTTAATGTATTGGAATAAAAGTTTTACTAATGGTTCGCAGACGTTTAAGGAGTTTATATTAAGCCAATGTATATTTCATTGGATTTAGCAACAGGGATTGAAAGACTGTCTCTGTTCCCATAGACCTAATGCTGATTCATATTTTGGGGAACAATATCTGCCGAAAGATTGCTTTTAAAAGTATGAATTTTTAGTACTAAAAATTGTAGCACTAAAAATTCATACGTTTTAAAGCAGCGTTTGCCACTAACTTTTAGAGGCGGGCCGTATGAGTTATGTTGGAGCTTTTCACGGGCCAGATACACCAAAATATGTATCTTTAAGTATTAGCGATTTAACAATATATAGCATTTCTAAAACCTAAGATTTTTTTTTATCTTACTAAAATTACAATTGATATTTGATTCTTTTTTTTTTTTTTTTTTTTTTCATATAAAAAATAATAGTTTTCATTAATAGTAAGTCAAAGTCTAAGAAAGAAGCAAATATTATGTTTCAACGTAACAATGCGATTTGACCCAACTTTTAATAAATGTATTTAAACTGTACTGCCAGTTAACTCAGTTTTAGTCGATATCAAATGTGAAATGATTGTGGTCGAAATCGTTCAGTTTATTTTATGATAGAGTCCATGTCTTTCGAAGTATTTGTTGCAGTCAATTTTAATAATTTGTCCTTTCGAGAATCAGTTAAGTTATTCCTGTATTTATTCTTGATTCGTGTAGGTTCTTTGGACAAAACTTCGTGGAAAACTCTGTTCTACATAATTAAAACATGATTTCGGATAAATTACAATTATGTAAGAAAAAGTTTACACCATGAATTTTTTTTTTTTATTATTATAATTATTATTATTTTTTTTAATTATTTTTTAGGGTGCCGACGGGCTACTGGAAAATCTATAACGGGCCGCGTAGTGGCTAACGCTGTTTTAATGCAATCTTTCGGCTGATATTGTTCTCCAAAATATGAATCAACATTAGGCCTATGGTAAATTCCTTAATGATCTTTTATTACTTTTGTTATACCTCTTGCAGTCTACAACAGGTATAACAGAGGTAAAAAATCATTAAGGAATTTTGAAGGGAAAGTAATTAAGGGAGGGTGTATTATATTTTATGGATGTTTTTTTAAGCTAGTTCACATGAACTTTAAAAAAAAAAATTAATAAAAAAAAATTAGTGTTTTTCGCTTTAAATTTTGTTAATGATCCTTTATTACTGTTTACCTGGGGTAAAAATTCACATGCTTTAAAAGCAGTGCTATAACAATTATGGCCAAAAATATACAGCGTAGATCCCAAGGTAGCTCAGCAGTATTAGCCAATATCAAAAACAGACATTTTGGAAAATTGGCCAATTCTGACAGAAACTCGAGCAACGTTCTAAAATACACGATTTTTTTTTTTTTAAATAAACATGCCAAAAACATTACAATACCCAGCTCACCTATCTTTCTTATCAATAAAATATTTCAATTTTAAAACTGTGCAGAAACATTTCAAAACTTCCGGTATATTTTATCCAGCATTGGGCGAGATTGTTCAATATCTGAAACAACGTCTGGTTTACAACGTTCCACATCGGAGCGATGTTGGCCAGCGTTACTGTGCTATTGGTATCCATGGGAACAGAGACCGACTGGCAATCTCTCTAATGAAGCTATCATTCAATTTAAATCCATGTACTGAATAAAACAAAAAAAATTAAGCGAATAATTAAAAAAAAATCACCATCTAAACTCTTAGGAACAATTACCAAATTTCAATGGCGCCGATTGAATAGTTCTCAAATTGATTCACAATTCATAACCATCTATGACTTCTTTATTTCGTTTTACTTCATCAGACTTCTGGAATTGACAACTCAATGAACGCCTCAATAAATAAAAAGTTGAGAAACAAATAATGATGCAAATTTCAATTTCCGCTTGGCCTACTTGCCATCGATCATCATCGATGATGCGGAGGGTAGAAACATAACAAGAAATACAACAGATGTGATAACAATTTAACAGTTTGTTAGAGATAACATGTGCAGAACGATCAACCAAAACGTAACGACCGGGGAACTTTTTCATCTGGAATTTTTTAACTGAAATTCAGACAGATAAAAAGTTTGTGGCTAACTTCTGAAGATATTTTTCGTCATCATTTGATTCTTGAATGGAATAAAGTTCTTTTAAATTACTTTTACAACGCAAGTTTATATCAATATAAGAAAAATAATAAGAGTGCTTATATTTTCACACGTAAATAATTTAATTATTTTAGTAAATAATTAAAAAATAATAGTTTAAATAATATAATCCAATAAATAATAATAATTTAATTTATTCAATAAATAATTCAAATTGTTCTAATTGAAACAAACTATAGTTTGATAATTTTATATCAATAACGTTTTTTCTTATATATATCTTTTATAAAAAGCCAAATGTTGATTTCAGTAAAGAAATAAAAATATTTTAACACATAATTAGTGCATTTCAAGGCTAAGAGACGGAATTGAAATCCATTCTCAAGGTTCATTCCAGGTATTCTAATTGTAACAATGTGTAGATTGATAATTTTTAATCAATAACGTTTTCTTTTGATAACTTTTATAAAAAGCCAAATATTAATTTATGTAATAAAATATTTTAGCCTATAATTAGTGCCTTCGAGGACAAAAAGACGGAATTGAAATCCATTCACAAGGTTCGGAAATATAGTGCCACTAAGAAAAATGTTGCATATAAGGGTAAAAATAGAGTAAGATTTCTCTAAGAGAATTAGTTATACATTAGCATTTTACAAGAAAACAAAAAGTTTTGCCCTGAAAAATTAGTGACGGTATATTTCTTAATGAAATTTTGTATCAGGCATACTTTATTGTTACATTGATAATCATGAACATATTGCAATTTAATCCTTTTAGTGCCACGCGAAAACGGATGCCTGTGCGTATAGATAACAGGAGGAATTTGACGAATTTACTAGGGATTGGAAAAATGCTCATAAAAACCAAACTAAAAATTATTTTTAAGAAATTTAAAATGCAGTGTATTGTGGGAGGACGGTTCCAAGAAACTATCCCTTGTAGAGATTCTACCTTATCGCTCTAGCGTATACAGTACTTCGGCACCAACCAGCAGAAAACATAACAAAAAGTTCTAATAAATAATTCTTTTAATTGCAATGCAAAGAATTTTAAACATTTATAACGTTTTATAAAGTTATTTTTAAATACAGAACTCTTGTAATGCGTAATAGGCGCCAACGCCCGTAATAGCAACCAACGCTTGAGCAACGATATATCGTCTTTAGCACTTTTCGCAAGTGTAGCGAACAACGATGCATCGTCGTTCGACATTAAAAGGGTTTAAAACATTTATTCTTCTTACTGTGGGCAGAAAAGAAACAGATACCATCAGTGGGGTTATTAGGGAGAATAAGAGAGTGCAGTTTCAATTTTTTTTTTAAAGGTGACAACATCGTCAAAAATGTATAGTTTGTCTCCCCATCTCCATTTTTTAAAAAAAACTTTCTAGTATCCAATCTCTGCCGCTGAAAACTATGCTGTCTCCATGACGGGATCCGGAGATCTCATTCCTCGGAGAAGTCGTCCCCGGAGATCTCATTCTCCGGAAAAGTCGCCACCGGATATCTCGACACAAAAAACAAACAAACAAAAAAAAAAAAATGGGGGGGGGGGGGGGGCCTAGAAAAAAGCCTCCATGACAGACTACACAGCCCAGAAATATTAACAAACTTACATGGCAGGAGAACGTGAAACCTTACAATTGAAATGTATTACATTTTATTCGTGGATTTTATATAGTTATATAGTTTTAATATAGTTTTCATAATTTACCTCAAAGTTATTATTGTTGCACAAATTGTCTGTATATATTGTAAATAGTGACGTATTATTTCAAAATTCTATTGTAATTTATTTTTATCCTATTTTATTTAGTAATTAATAGCGATTATACAAGTTAGAAAAAAGGTGGCAACACCTAAAGTAATCGAGAAGTTTCGAGATATTTCTTTTCCGATGAATTGGCTGGAAATTTCGAGAATGTCTCACGCGCTTGTATATAAAAGACTGGAGAACGGGAAAGTTTTCAGATTGACTTCGGATTTCGTTGAAAGCTGATCGCTTTGTTTACCTATTGGGCAATTCCTTCCCTTTCACGTGACATCCTGTTTTTTCGTCATACCATGGGTATGAGTATCATATTACTAATACTCCTCCTGGTCCTGGGGGATCTGCAAGGAAATGGTCAATTCTTACTTTTCTTACTTTAAAGTCAGGGATCAGGCGTTTATCTTATTAGTGTCTTCAACTTGTACGACTGCGAAAGAATTTACACCAATAAATAACCATGGTAAGTTTTTTTTTGCCGACCAAACGGTATAGTGGTTAGCGTTCTAGCTTCTAAACCGTGAGATTGCGGGTTCGAGTCCCGTATTAGGCATGGGTGTTTGTATATGTATGTTGGCTTGTCTAATGACAAATGTTTCGGCGCATTATATCCCTCGTGTTGCTGACGGCGCCAGTTAATCTGAATACAACCAACCATGGTAAGTTTTTTTTTTTTTTTTTAATTTTACTCTTTATTTAGTAAAATGTAAGAGTCAACAATTGGTTTTTGTTCAGATATTTACTTTTTGTTTTGAAAAATAACTTAAATTTCGTTCAAATGATCAGAAGTGTTGATTTGTCCTACCTCTCCCAACGATATTTGATATAGTATACAATTATTAACGTAACTCTCCGGTACTATCAATAGATGAATTTCTATAACGACAGCAAAATATTTCCTAATCAAATCAAAATAAGTGGTTTGGCTAGAATTGGGCAGAAACTACATTTATGTTTTACTAAAACTACCTATGTTTTAAACTTTAAAGTTCTATGCACAGGGCCTTATTACCCATAAAGGCTGCAAGGCTCTAGCCTGCCTAGGGTTCTCGAATTTTGGCGTCCAAAAATTGCCTGAAAACTATGAATTATGATGTAAATATCAATATTCTGTTCAACACATTTTATCAATGTCATATAATATGAACATATATTTTAATAACTCTTATTATTTATTAAAATATTAATATCTAAACATCAATTATTTCCTCAAAATGGTAATCGAAATCGTCGTTAATATTTAAATAACTTTAATAATTGGCAATGGCGGCCCCGTCTACTACGTTGTGGTCGTAGTAATAGTTTTTCTAAATCGGGCCCTGTGTATGCATATTGGGTCACTTTCTATGAAGCCGCAAGATCCACAGACGCACACCCACCCATAGACACTGCTTTTTTATTATAGATAAGAATTTTGCATTTTTTTAGATAAATATATATAAAAAAAAGTTTCACCATCTATCTCTATCCAGACATTTGGCAAAAAATTCCAAGAACATCTAATAACATTGCCTGGCACATCTGAGTCGATAGATTTTAAAAGTTTTAAAAGGTACCATTTAAATTGAAATTTGTTCTAGCAACTTTTATTTTGTAAAGTATATTACATAAAATTCTTAGGAAAATTAGTAACAAAACTATTAAAAAGTCATTTATTCTTAAAAACCAATTTTATATTGGATCTTTATTCCTCTAATTTTTCTTGCACATTTCTTTTGAGGATAAATTTGAAAATGTGAAATGCATGTTTGAATAAAGGGAATTGAATTTTATTTATATTATAAATGAATTCTTTCAAAAGGTAATTAAGTTAATATTAACAGCACCTTGAAAAAAGGTAACCACCTACTGGAAAAAGTATTGTTTAGTTTGATTTTTTTTTTTTTTTTTTAATTTTAAATTAAAGTATATTTAAATTTTGCTAATAAGTAATTGAAAAGTTGTAAAAATGCCAAATTCAAATATTACTTAGCTGATTGACATGTTTTAAAATATCATTGAACCATTTAAAAAAAATGTGATTTATTATAGGGGTCGGAACCACCTGTGAAGCCAGTATATGGGTCTGGACAAAAATTTGTTGAATACATTGCAGTATTAAAAATTATCACGGACATGTAATAAAATTATTAAAAATAAAACTCTCAATTAATTTCATGTCTAAAATTCTACAACTATTTGTAATGCACAGTAAATATTTATGAGATATTAGAAAAATACTCAAAATTAATAAAAAAAAAAAACACCTACTTTTATGTGTAAAATAGTAATTTATGCAACTAGTTGGGAAACTAATACGTTTTCAAACAAAGCAAGATGCTTATTTGGCGAGTGCTCTCGCACGAGGCAAATAATTTGCCGAGTTTGAAAAAGGGATTTTCCCCATGTTGCATACAATATTTTTTATAATCACGTGAAAAAAAAAATTCTTTAATATATTTATGAACTATAGTTGGCAACTCCAGTCATTAAATCTTTTCTAAAAGTCTCATTTCTGGAACAAAACTATATAAAATTTGAGCACAAGGCGTGCTGGAAAGTACTTTTTTACCTTAGTTCGAGAAAGTTACTTTCCCACACTCCTCGCGGTAAAGTGCTACTTTCGCATCGATTTCTGATTAAAAATGATGAAAAAAAGTTTAAATTTTGGTACGTTGTTATAAATTGGTTGTATTCAGATTATCTGGCGCCGTCAGCAACACGAGGGCTATAATGCGCCGAAACATTTCGTCATTAGACAAGCCAACATACATTTACAAACACCCATGCCAACACGGGACTCGAACCCGCAACCTCGCGGTCTAGAAGCCAGCACGCTAACCACTATACCGTTACGTTGTTATAAAATAAAATCTCTTATATAAAACAAATATGTAAGAATGTGAAATATAGAAATATATGTCCCATTGAAAAATTTTAAATATCACATAACACTACTTATTTTTTTAATAAAAATGTTTGAAAGATATAAATAAATAAGCATAACAAAAATATTAAACATTATGTGCATAAGATTCAACGCAGTTGATTTTTAAAAATTAAAAAAAAATTAGTATGAAATTTAAAACTATTTAAATTTAAACTTGAATTTAAATTCGTTGACATTCTGAAACATGAAAAAAAGTAAATATTTTGTACCCAAAATAAGAGTATTTGAAGTCTATATTATAATATATATGTGTAATAATACACGGAGTCTAAAATAATCAGCTTTGAAATCTGCATTGAAATTTATTTAAAGCATGAAATACATTTATATGGAAATAAAAGTAAGAAAGAAAAAGAAAAAAAAAATCCGAAATATGAAATTAATGTTCCTTATCTACGCTTCCATTTTTTCGTTCATTTTGTTGTCATACCTTTAGCTTCCTTTTCATACTACTTCCTTTCGATATCTCCCTTCAGCTGCCTCCTCCGTTGGCGGCGAAGTGATAATGATGATGACAATTTGTTAGGGATGATGAGGCGTGCGCCTCAAAACACAAATAACGAGCGGCATATGGCTGACGGCGGGGCGCACTCTGACGGAAAATATCTTCCGACAGCTCCAGCAACATGTGTTAAGACATTCAAAGGGGCAGTTACCATGGAATCCTGTACAGGACATCACAAGGAAGACAGATAACTATAGGAAATTGGGAATCGAAAGACAGTCAGGAACTAAAGCAGAAGTATGATTAAATTAGATAATATTCACAGAAAAGGGGTGAATGTTGGTCCAACATTATTTTTAAAGTAATATTTTATAAATTTGTCTGTTGTAGTGACATGACTGAAAGTGAAGATATAGATATTATCTTGAGAAACAGAAATGAAAATAATAACATAGAAATGTCACTTAAAAACAAAAACTAAAAAAATTCATTGTTTTTCGGCTTTTTTCGGGAGTACAAATTTTGGGTAAAGACATTTTAGTTATTTAATATTAGAATAAGCAGGGGAACAAAGATGACTTCAGGTCTCTCTTTACTTATCAAAATCCTAGATAGATTTATAAAATCCTTAAGCTGAATGAAAATTCAACAAGTGTCCGGATAATATTAGAAAATTTCTCAATTATTTCGAATATACGAAGAAAAAATTAGCTTTTTTTTTGCATAAAAAAAAAACTATATTGGTTGTTTTCAGATTAACTGGCGCAATCTGCAACACGAGGGCTATGATGTGCCGAAATATTCGTCATTTGACAAGCCAACATACATTTGCAAACAATCATGCCTTACACGGGACTCGAACCCGCAACCTCGCGATCTAGAAGCTAGCACGTTAACCACTTAAAAAAAAAAAAAAAAAAAACTATGTAAATTGGTTTTGAGAATTTGAAAATTTATTATAATAGCTATACTCTAAAAAGCTTCAAGTACTCTCGAAATATTGCTGCTTCCCAAATGAAGGGCCACTTCAAATAACGATCCTAGTCCAATTTTTTTTAATCTAGGTTTTCCCTCCATTTGTAAGGTTATAGCAGATAGTTTAACCACGTGGGGTACTCTGGCAAATAAGTACGGTACGTAAGATTTTGAGCAACCATTTACTTGATACAAGTCCTGAAACTTGAAACTTTAAATCAGCTTTTCTAAAGAATTCAGTAACACGGACTATGATCATTCTTTTCCTTAGGCCTTCAAATGTAATTTCATTTCAAAACCGTATACTTTCATAGAAGGAATTAAGGCTTTTCGTTGAGAGATTAAGAAGTTTAAGCACACTGCTTCCATTCCTTAGATATCAAAGGTGAATCACGAACTGAGAAAAGCAAAAATTGTTTATAAATTTAACCTTTCTCTGTTTTATTTCATTTCCACTTTGAGTAATTATTATCTAGATAGAAAAATTATAAAATAATATTTTTTTTCTTCATATTCCTCGTTTTTAAAGAAAGTTGTTAAAGTAGGAAGTTGATTTGGCTGGCACAAAAATACTCAATTTAAAGTTGATGAATCGGCTCTTTTTTTAGTTTTTCTATATGTTTTAATTCCACGTTGGCAAATATCGCAAGACTTGGCAATCCCGATGGGTACTGCTGATGGGTTCACTAATACTTTAGAGCAACCTGAATTATTGACTTAATAAGAAGGTTTTAACATATTTTAATGTGCCTATTGTAATTCTTAAAAAGTTTTTTTTTTTGTTTTTTAACCCCCCCCCCCCCCAAAAAAAAAAACACGATATTTACACATTTAGGACCTATTTTTAACAAGATTTATCGCTGATAAGAGTTGCTTCGCAGTTTCCTTTACCATCACTAAATAGTTCAAACATTGATTTCTATAAAAAAAAAAAAAAAAAAAAAAAAAAATTTAAAAATCATCTAGAACTGAAAGCACTGTTTATGCAAAATTACTATTGTGAAAAGACTGCTAAGAAAATTTTGTATTTCGTGGCAATGATCTTATTTCTTCTGCAGTGGGATATGTTTTAAGTAAAGAAAGGTGTGGAAGAGAAAGAGGGATAGAGTGAATCTCAAGACATCTCTTCTGCGAAAGCCATTGTATACTTAATTTTAGATTAGTAATTAAGACAGTAGTGCATCGTCAAAAGTCAGGTGAACGCATTCTCTCCGAAAAAACATCCACCCAAAACTTAATAGGTGCGAATCTTGTCACTTTCTTCCGTCAAGTTAATTACGATAAATAGTCCCTGTTCCACTGCCAACATTCCCCCCTCTGCCCACAATCATCATCTACCGTACGGTTGCTGTAATAATTGATGTTTTTTAATGGGACGCGTGCCAACTGTCCGCCACCAACTGATCCAGAATACAGCAACTAGAAATTGAAATACTTCTTCACCAATCTTGCCACCAATCATCAGTGACAACCGGAAAACAAATTGATAACTCCATTTTCCTTTTGTCCGTTCTTCTGTTCCATTATTGCAACTTATTAGACATCTTCTAAGAGGAGATTCTTTATGCACGAGAGCTACTTAGACTTCGATTATTATTATATTTTTTTTTTACCGCCAAAAGCAGATGTATGATGTATTCTTTTGCCTAAGTTCTTGTTCTGGAAAGGGGTCTGCCTTGGCGGGAATCGTTTGTTGGTGGTTTTTGTTTGGAGAGGGGATCCTTCCATCTGGTTGGCATTGTTTGTAACTACCCAGAAGAATCACTATCGCGATTCGTATTCGAAGGGAGTGGATGATTACTTTTCTCGGAAACATCTGTATGTTATTTCCGTTCGATTGTTAATTGGTGTGAATGATTGCAAAAAAATAAAGTGAATTTGAATACATTAATTTCACCAAGGTCAAGTTACTAAGTTTCAGGTATCCCAGCCATTATGGAATTTGCCTAATCCTACCTTGAAGCTATTCTTGATTTTAAGACATCATTGTGTTCGACACCGGATTTTAATTAAAATTATATCTTACTTTCTTGTGCAGCCCTATATTATAATGCTTTGATTATAAGTTAGTGTCAAGATATATTGGTTTTACTACCGAAATTTGCATTCACATGCTTTTTCTCTCTCATAAAAGCTTTATTAGTGGTATGTTAACGTGCTAGTTAATTGTTTTCATAGAAAAGAAACTTATGTGTTTAGTAGAATTCATAATGCGCTTACAAAAAATAAATGTTAATCAGAAACAAAAAGACTAACAAATTATACATTGTAATATAGTTGAAGTTCTGTTTTCAATTAATGACTTAAATTATCAGTCAAATTTATCTAATTTACATTAGAATGAGAAATAGGAATTAAAAATTACACCCCACCCTCCTTCTAAAATGGTTTTTTAAAATGCATTAAACTTCATATATTAGTAACCACGTTCTAATTTTTTTAATATATTACTTTTCCTCTTTTTAAATCCTTTATATTAAATTCGATTTTATGTGCGTGTGTGTTGGTGGGTGAGTGGTTGGGTGCATATGTCGCTCCCGGGCAAATCTGCGCTGGCCTAATTAATCCGCTTACCGTAATCCAATCGGACTAAAACTTTGTAAATAGATTCGATGTCGATGACAATGCATTCTTTCAAATTTCGGGGGCTGTCACAGTCACTAAAAGGTTGTTTTTACACAACGTTCTATAGCCGTTATGGGATATTAATAAGTCTCATTTAACCGATTATTGTTGAAACTCTTTCTTGAAGCCTAAATTATTTTAATCAGGAAAAATAAAAGAAATCTGAACGTGAATGCATAAATTCCCATTCATTTTTAATAAATAAATTTTGAAACGTAGTTTGACGTATATTTTGATGATAGAAATGTTTTTGATTTGAAAAATTAGATGCAAACACCAAGTACACGATGAAAGCAGAACCGGGGCTGTGTTAATAAAATAAAATTTGGTAATGCATATAAATGATTTGTATTAAATACTTTGTTTTTATGGGTTATATTATTAATAATTAAATTTCAATAAATGACTTAGCATTAAATTCTTTTAGCAACAGCGTTTAAAAACTGAAACTTGGCAAACAATTTCAATGTGTGTCTTATATTGTATTTTATAGAAGATTGCATAACAGTAAATTTCTGTATTTCAAATATAAATACAAAATTCCTATACACAAATATTTAATTTAAATTGTTTTTAAAATCAACATTAACTGAATACATAAAGTGATTTAGGCTTGATGTAGAAAACGTGTAAGTGTCACGTGAGAATACTTCAGAACTGAAGTCAATTTCCATTTAATTAAAGATCAATAACTGAAGTCAATTTTCAATCAATTAAAGATCAATACTTGATTTACCTTGCAAAAATTGTTGAAAATTTTCGTTGCACTTTGGCTGTCGTTATCTTTTTAATATGATTTTTTATTGAACTTACTATTACACTTAAATTATAAATTTTATTAAAAAAAAAAAAAAAATTAAGCTCAACTTTATTTTGTCAATATAACCAAACTGGTTCGGGTTACTGACTGGGCATGCATAATACGACAACTTGAAAATTAAATAGAAGAAATTAGGTACAAATTGAACATATGTACTATCAATTTAATGCTTAAATCAAGCAGCTAAAAATAAATATTAAAATAAAAATTATACAGAATTATTTTAATAGCCTTTTGTTCACCATTTAAGCTGTATTTTTCAGATAAACAATTTTTTTGGAAGCTCTAAATTTACCCCTACTGACACAAATTTGGAGTATAAAGTAACAAAACAAAAATTAACACTAAAGTTCGAACTATCATACAAAGAACATCTAACACAGATTAAAGAAAACAAATATAATATTTAGACATTTTTATATTTAAGAGAAGGAAGCTAAGAAAGGCCTTCAAAATAGGATACATAAATTCCTTTTGCTAAAATAATAAATTAATTTTCTTATTATTATGCAAGAGCTATTTTAATAAACAAAAATTGAGTTCAACTTTCGGAGTGTTGTGGATATTATAATAAAAACTAAAGTTCTATTACCACAGGTCTACGATATCCCATTCGTTTTCCATCAGTATTATCGAATTCATCACAAAAATGTATTTTAAAATAATTAGTTGTTAACAATGATATGAATTATCTTATCCAATAAGATATAAACAGATGGATGGGATACTAAAAAGAAACGCGTCAATTTAGTAAATTCGGGGATGTATTATCTGGTCTAAATTGAATCAATTCAGAAGTTTTCCGACTTGTGGAAGGTAGAATTTTTACCGTAAAAGACGGATGAACGAACGGACAGACATTTTTACATTTTTGAACTTAGAGTGACTTGTAAACAAAATCGAGTTTGATTTTTAGGACAATTATCATACTAATTACCATACTAATTGCCATTGATACTTCTGCTTATAGATAAAAAAAAAGTAAAAAGTTGTAAGAGACAATATTTATCAAATAATCAACCACAAGGACAGTGAAAGTAATAATAATGACAATGAAAAATATAAATATTAATAATACAAATAAGTAGAGCATTAACAATAAGGCATTATAATTATACTAGTTTAAATGCTACAAACAGTTAAATAATTATAATGCAAATAGGAATAATTAAATAATTATAATGCAGCTAGGAATAATTAAATAATTATAATGCAGCTATGAATAATTAAATAATTATAAGTTTAATAGGAATAATTAAATACTTATAAGTTTAATAGAAATAATAAAATAATTATAAGTTTAATAAAAATAATTAAATAATTATAAGTTAAATAAGAATTATTTAATAATAGCAATAATAAAATAATTATTATATCAATAGAAATAATAAAATAAATATAACATGAATTGGAATAATAAAATAACAATCAAATTAAAAAAAGAAAAAAATACTAATATAGATAAGAAAAAAAATTAATAACAACTTGTAACTACAATATTAAAAACAACTTGTAACTACAATATTAAAAACAACTTGGATTTCTTCCACTTCCCTGAAAATCACGGTAACTAATCAAAGACACCATACATTGGCGATTGCACGACGGTGAAACACATTTACTGGATGTAAGCTTTTGGTTTTGTCATTCACAGACTGAACCAAAAATACCCCATCCATCTCATTATCGAGAATTCATTGTACTCACAGCTCAACTAGGATCGGGGCGATTTTCGGTAAATCTCTTAACAAAGGTTCGATTGTTGCAAAGAAAAGATTCTCCGCGCTTCAGGTAAGTAAGTCATTGTCACTGTGGTTGCCTTTTCTATCAACAGAAACAACACATGTTGCAGGGCATATATCTCCAGGGATTTCACGTTTCTGTGTTGTTACTATCTGCAAGTCCAGTGTCCTCAGTTTTTGGAAATCGTTAGGGAAATGGTTAAAGGGATTAAATGAACTGTTGAAATAATTCATTAGGGCACGGTGAGAGGATTTTCTTTCTTAACCTTAGGCGTAAAAGTGATCATCATTGAGAAGAGAATCGACCGAATATATTCGATTTTTTTTAGTTTAAAATGGTTTTCATTAGTTTGATGCGGCTGTTTCTTCAATCGATTTAGAAAAGAAAAAAATATATAAAAAAGAGATTGGGATTATATATTTTCTTCTTACAGATCAGCTAACTCATTCAAGATATTGCTTTGATATAAAAACTTTGCTTTTAGATAAATTTTTAAAAAAACTGTTGTTTTTTGTGAAAGTTTTTATCTCACTAATGACTTAAAATATTTAATAAATTTTAAATTTATAATAAATTATATTCGAAATTCACAAAAAAGTTTTAGAAATATACAAAATTAATAATTTAAGCATTTATTTTTACTCACAAGCTGGACTATTCTCATTTTTTAGTTAAAAAAAAGATGAAGTGTTATAAAATGTTTATTTAAGAAATATTTAATTTGGCTAACTATTGCACTATTATAAATACACAATAGTATTAAGAACAATCTAAATATATTAATTTTGCTGCCTATTACAAAAAAAAAACAAAAAAAAAATTCTATCAAATGTTATACTTAACAATTTTGGAGTTCCTTATTATTGACGTTAATAAAAGAAATAATTAGATGTTGTTAATCTAAATGCCATTGTAGTATATTAGTTTTATCTTCAAGAGTTACAGTTTTTTAGATTAAATATTTAAAAAAAAAAAAAAAAAAAAAAAAAAAAAAAAAAAAGAAGAAGAAGAAGAAAAGAAAACGCTTTTACAATAGTCACTAATTTAGTACAGAAGTAATTTATAAACTTAGACTTAATATATATTTGTAATAATCCTTTTGATGTATTCAAGTATTCAATTATATAAATTATTTACAATTCATATATATGGTAAAAATGAAAATCCTTGAATAAAAACAATTTTATTTTTATAAACAGCAATGCAATCTTAAGCAATATGTTATTTTTTACAGTTACATAGAAAAACTTAAACATTTTAAAGTAATCGAAATTGACCACTCTTTTTAAAGCTTCATTTTGTTACTAAATATACTACTAAAAATATAGCTTTTACATTATGTAAAACAATGTTGCATTGTAAAAGAACGACATCTTAAATTAAAGTTTAAAAAAAAAACCTGTTACTGTTGCTGTAAAATTATATCATTCTCCAAAAATCATTAATTGACACATTATGCAACAAAATTTATTTCAAACCTGTTATTAAGATTTTAAATAAACAAAATCTACTATTGATAAAGCTTGTAACAACAAAGCGTAAAATTTTTAACTTTGAAGAACAAAACAAATTAAACAGCAAGTTTAGTTTTTTAAATTCATTATTACCATATACCATTCAATATTAACTTTCATTCATTATTAAGATAAAAAGAATCACAATACTATTCTGAACCTGATGTCATATACGAAGCGACCTGTGTTTGAACGCCCTCTACCGATGATCTCTCGAACTTCCCTCTAATGAAAGAAAAAAGCAAGAAAAAAGGGCGTAAGAGCGGAAGCAGCTGTCAGAAAGAAGCAAGGAGGGTCTCAACCCTGACCCCACTGACCCCCGTCGTTTAGCTCCTACCCCCTGGACCCTCAAGGGGAACATTCTGATACACACGCGCACCCTTCCGCCATTGACATACGGTGGGGGTGAACTTAACAATAAAATGACCATGGAATTATTGAAAACAAATGTTTGGATAGTGAAGAAGCATCTTAACAGTAACTTTAGTTCGCAAGAAGGGACATATAGCTTTAAATTGTAAATTATATAAAAAAATATTTTGTAACAATTTTGAGGAAAGTATGAAAATAATTTTCAATCGAAGTAAGTCGACACAGTGTGGAGTGGACACACTTATGACGATATCGCTGTCAAAAACACTAAATAAGCAAAAAGTTAGGGGCCTCTGCATGGCATTCATGCCTCTTAATGCCGCTATTGAATCGCTTACTAATTTTAAAGCTTAATTGTTGTTTTTTCAAGTGTAGAATTCTTTTAAGAGTTTCTTTTAATTGGAAATGTATGAAGGGCTAGTAAAATAAGAACCCAAAATTTGTCGCAATCCTTTCAAGAGATTATTAGAGTACTGAGTTTAGGTATCACTTCAACAAAGCGAAAATTCAAAGAATTCGTTCAAAGATAATGGACAGTGGCGGATCTAATTCAGTGGCGGATCTAGGATTTTCCTGAGGGGGGGGGGGCGCAACACCTGTGCCTTAGCCAGGATGAAATCAAAAATTTAAAAAAAGTTTAAAAAAAAATAAATCTGTGCAGTGTTCTAAAAATATACTTCTACTTCAAGATAATCCGTATTTATTGATTGACCCCTCCCCCCCCCCCTTTTTCGTTACATTTCTGACTCGCTACCTTAGCGTAAGGTGAAATGCCCAGGTTATACCAAAATTACTTTTCAGTTTAAAAAAAAACAAAAAAAAAAAACTCCTCCCTCCCATTCCTCAAAAAAAAACCTTCTATGCTAAATATTTTTATCAACTCCTTTGTTTCTTTATACTAGTGACAAATAAAACGTTTTTGCAAAGTTTCATGAACGGACAAATTTTTTATTTTTAATCTCATATTTTACCTTTCCTTGGATCTTGCATGTGTTTTCGTTTAGAAAAAAGAACTGTAGCTTTCTTTACATTAGTTATATCGTTTTGCTTTTTTTCATTCGATTCAGCATAAAAAAAAGTACTCTAAAAACATGTGTCACATGCCTAGATTGCTCAAAAATTAATTTTTCAGCCACAAAACCCCCTGATCCCCCTCCCCCTAAAAAAAACCTTCTTTGCTAGATATTTTTATGAACTCATCTGAACATTTTCATGACAAATATGGAACATTTTTGCCAAGAGTTCAAAAAAATGTTTGTGCCTGTTAGTTATCAGCATAACTCCCAAAACGGATTGACCTGCGATGTTCAATTTTTATATACAGGTTATTGATGGCCATGAGACCTGGCATTAAGGTTTTCGTCAAAATTGCACATGTGCATTAAGTAGCTGATATTGAAAAAATTACGTTTTTCAGCTATTACCAAAAAATGGTTTTAACGATTTTGATTAAAATCACTATAAAAATGCCTTTAAAGGTGTTCTAATCATTCCCACCTCCGTAGAAATGAGATAATGGCGAATGCCCATCAACGACTGTTTCTGCTCTGTTGCACTTAAAAGAAAGGATAATGCAGTGTTTATTGAAAAATATATCACAATTTTCACCGTTTCAGAGGCGTTTTTTTTAGAATAATTGCCAAACTGGGCATTTTTTTTAAATAATGAAAACAAAATAGGTAAATTATATCAATCCGTGACAAATTAAAAAAACATCGCATACTGAAATATTTTGTTCCAATTCTTCAATTTTAACTGGTAGAGAGAGATTGTAGGAGGATCACTGCATTTAAAAAATTTTAAGAACTTCATTTTGAGTTGCAATATCATTTTACTTCTTTCACGAAACTTTTGAACAAGAATCATAAATTTCATAAAAATATGTTTTGGAAAAATAGGCTTAGAATAAAATTAGAGTAATCTTAGCCTTCTCTAAAAGTATGTATAGATATTATGCCGTAAGCGTTATAATTACTTATAAAGTGCAATATTTCTTGCATTACTTCTGCAATAACGAAAAAAAAATAATAATTGAAAGCATGTCCAGGTAAATATTTGTACAAAACTTTTCAAATTATCTAAAAAAACATGCACATTTATTTTGTTAATTCATTCGTTTAATTTCGTACAGGGTTTGAAAGCGATATGTTTTTAAATAATTAATTCTGCTACTTTACACAGATAATACTTCTTACAAAATTGTTTATAAGTCTATTTTATGTAACAAAAAAAACAAAAAAACAATTGGCATACCTTTCCAGTGTGGTGCAAGAGAGGATTGTTAATCGAAATTCAAATATGACACTTATTTACAAGCCGAAGCAGAAATTAGAGCTGGACGAGTTCTTATGCAGTCAATAAATAACCTTCCTCTTCCTTTCTTTCAAAAGTTTTAAGTTTAGCCTATTACCATGTCCAGTTGAATGGGGGTGGCCATTTCAGGGGGTAACCCAAATAGTCAACTTCTCATTATTCTTTTTTTTCCCTTGGTTGGCGTTGGTTACGCATGTGAGTCAAAACCTCTTCCTCCCACTCGACAGAAAAGGGATCGGGTATCAGGGGTCCAAGATATCCTCAAGGTCAAGAGGCGAGAGGTACTATCTTCCAACATCCGTTTGAATGGGAAGAGAGAAGGCTATAAATAGAACCTTAGTACAAAAATAAGCTTTTTTTTGTTGCTTTTTTCGGAAATTAGATGAAGGTTAAAATATAATTGTTGCGTGAACTTATCGAAAAAAACTTGAAAAAATATATATATTTATTATTATTATTACTATTTATTTCTGTAAATTGTAAAAAAAAGACTCCACCTGAGGGGGGGGGGGGGGCGCCCCCGCGCCCCCTGGCTGGATCCGCCATTGCTTCCATTGGGATCCATCCATATGAAAACCTAGTCTTCTAACCTTCCAATGGCCATTTGAATTATGAATTGTTTTCCTCAACATTATTTTGCAATTATATTTGTTGTAATACTTTAATAGAAATTTTGGTTTCGTTTCAACTTGTAGATCGGATATTTAATTCAAGGATTTGAAGCGGCGTGGGGATCCAGGCGCGTAGCCAGAGGGAGGAATGTGGGGTTATATTCCCTCTCGAAATTTTTCTTTTCGCTAATAGAACGCTAAAATTTAACGATTTTAATGTATAAAATAGTAAATTTATTTAAAATATTTTTAAATTTGGAAACATGCTTAGGAAAAATATCTGCTATCTTGATTGCTAAATACATGCGGCATTAATAATAAAAATGATGACAATCGAGATTTGCTGACTTATAATTTCATTTACCCTCCCGAAATTTTTTTCTGGCTACGCCCCTGTGGGGAGCTATCTGAATTGAAATGCTAATTCAATAAATGCTTGAAACGATTCAAGTTGTTGTTTAATATTGCTGAAAAATAAAAGTGTTGTCAATGTTAAGTGTTAAGTGCTTTCTGCTCATGCACCAAGTTGAATAAATTCTTATTGTTATGTCCCATGGGCTTTTATACACAATTTGAACATCGTAGCACGAACCATTTTAGAGTCACAATCACGTAGGGAATTTTACAACAACAAAAAAAAAAAATTAGGATTAAGGGAAAAGATATCAATATCGATAATTTTACACTAAAATACAAGACTTTTGTTAATCTGTATTACATATCTGTATATTAACATTAATCAGGCTGTGATGATTCAAATTAAATTCGTGAAATTGCTAAACCAACTTCTCTGTAAACATTATTCATGAAAACGTTTTTGAGTAATCTGAAGGTAGTTATAGAGTCTCAGTTTTCGCATATATTTGATTGAAACTTTTTCATAGTTTGCAACTTCTTACTTTCAAAATTCGTCAATAGGTTTTAAACCAATTCCTAATTAAATTAGATTTATTTTGCTTTTGTATAAAATGGTTAGTTATATTGGCTAGTTATATACACGTTTTAAATACGACGTTATCGCTTGGCTCAGTCCGAGAGGCATTTTACAATTTCGGCTGTAATTGGAAATTTGAGGATCTGATAGACTGTGTGAATCGGCGAGAGCTGGCGACAGGAACTCTCTGAAACGGAAATAGTTTTCGTGATGTTTACACATATGTCATCTCGTAATTTCTTAAGTTAACTGTTTTGAAAATTTAGAAAAATTATGGGAAAAAAGAATTTTTAGGAACTCATTTTAGAAGATAGGTAGAAGAGGGTATACGTCTCTAGCATAGTCGTAAACTTCAGTTATCTTGGTATGTACTTTTCTCGTGGTTATGTGGTAGTTTTCAGTTAGAAAAAAATGTTTTGTTGACCATGTTTGATTGTCAGAATTAAAAAGAGCGTTTGGATATGGTAGATTTACCACCATCACACGAGCATTTAAAGCACACTAGGGCTCAATCGAACGTTTAAGAAACTCTTTAAGCTTTGAATTGATACGAAGTAAAACTCAAATAGTTGCCGTATTAAGGAACATTTTTAACTTTATATTGTTGAATTTAACAAAAGGTATCTCTCTGAATAGCATTTACTCTTCAAGCAGTATTGTTTTTAAGTAAACTAGAGTTTACATTTAGATGCCAAAACGAGAGAGAACGTGCTTTGAATCAAAATTATTTGATTAATTATTCTTATTTCATAATGCTATGTTATAAATGTTATTATTTTGTACAAATTGAAAGGAAACTTCGTTTGGAGTATCAAAGAATTTGCGTTCGTTAATGATTGCGGAAAGTGTGTGTGTAGTTGGAAGGGGGAGGTAGGAGGAGAACTATGCTACACTAACATTTCCGATCACGGGCCGCCCTTGTTCAAATTCAATTCCTATCGTAACAACCAATTGAATTTTCAACTTGGGAATTTATTTCAATAAAATCTTTTATGTGACTAATTGTAAGTGCCTGCGGCATTTGCAGTTTTTGTCAGGAAAGTTGACCTCAAACGTTTATCTGACGGACGTGGTCGGTTGAACTGAGGTTTTGTAGAAACTTCTCACTACATGAGTGTAGTGCAGAAGCTAATACGTGTGAGCAACCGAATCATTTTCTAACCATTAAACTATATAAAAAAAAAAGTCTGTAAGGTCAGTAGGCAAGGAAAGGTTCTGCGGTTAGACATCACGTCACTATTCATTTTTCCGGGAGAGAGTGTGGTTGACTTAGACCAACCACCGTGGGAGAAATTGCTTCCGTTGAGGAAGAATCTCAGCTTATATTTTGTTAATCTTTTTTCTTAAATGATGAGGACGTTGACGTATAACAGTTAAGAATTTGGAAGGAATCTATTTAATAGAGTTTTTGCCAACAACATTTAAATTGTCAGTCAAATGTAATACTTTCTCATTCATGACTTATAACTACTATACATTTTAAATTTTGTGGGTTGCTAGTTGTGGTTTTTCCAGTGCATACTTATTATGAAGAAAAATTTTCTTGAAATTTGAACTGTATTTGCTATCGTAACCAAAGTTATAGATCACTATAATTCTGATTCAGAAGAACAAGAGTATATATTTCTATTAAGAGAATTCCAATATACTATAATTAATTTGTTATCTGTTAATTAAAATTTTCAATTTGGAAAATGACAATTATTCTGTCAAGTTAAAAAATCACTGAAAGCTTGAATAAAGCTAAAGCACTACATCCTGATTACTTAGGAATGAATCATGTTTTTGTTTTTTTACAACGTACAAACGCTGTCAGTTTTTAAATATAGCCTTCTGCTTCCAACAGCTCTAACCTCCAATAATTAAGAAGGGCAATCGTCTCAAGTTTCAGGATCCTTGCAGGGGGCCAACACTTCACGACTTTGGCACCACACCCTTGTCACAGAATCAGCATCGCAATTTACAGGGAGCTCCAAATCAAAGACACGAGCAGAAGCGAGACTACGTCATAAACATATTCGGTGCCCAGCTGATGCATTAGATCTATCATCCTGCGCTGTGGGACCTGTAATTTCACGCTGGGGCCCATGAAAAGGGCTTGAAGAAAACCAGTAATTACAGACCGAAGATCGCTGGCGGTTTCTAATGACACTATTAACTTGAGTGAGCATGCTCATGGACCAGCTCGATAATTCGCATAAAAAAAAAGACACTGACATCCTATGTTAATATGTGGGTCGCACCTTGTTTGATTCTAAGTCTTGTGGAGGGTACAAGGTGATGAATTGATTAATTTTTTGCCAGAAGCTGAGGTTATGCAATGCGCGAGGACTGTCGAGACGGTCGTACTGGCGATTTGGAACTGATTAGAGTTGCATACATTCAAAAGCTTTCCCAGTTGTGTAATTGCTTATGACCAATTCTCGAATGATCTCCCGACTTCGAGATCAATTGCCTGCAGCATTTAATCGATTAGATAATGAATTCAAGAGAAATGCGAGATTTATACTTGTGTATGAAAATTATGTCCGAGCTTGGAACATTTAATAAGGAGTTCCTGGTTACTGATTAATATCTAAAGTATACTGGCAAAACCATAAATTTTAATCATATCACTTTATCAAATAGCATTTCAAGAAGCATATATTAATATAAGTGATTGTATCGTTATGTTAAGCATTAAACAATAAATGTGTTCAGATATTTTTATTAATGGCTGATTTCGTTTTGTATACTGTTTACATTTGTCTTTATGAATCAGATTTATTTAAATAAATGGTAATATTTTTAATTATTTACCCTGGTGATAGAGAAAAGGAGACTGGAAAAAACCGAAAGACAAATTTGGTGGGAACAAGATTCACGCGTTTTGTTAGGCTTAGATACTTTATCGAGTTAATACTAGTTGAAAGTAAAATCTCCACTTGTTATCTCAAACTATTAAAATCTTAGCAAAGCCCTGTATTTGCTCAAATAATATTTTTCAATACAATATGAAAAGACATGTCACATTGCAAGTGCAACGAGAACATTTTAAACTCTACCACCCAAATAAAATAAATAAAATTTTCATATGAAGTTAAATCCCAAAATAAGCTCATTCTATTTTCAAATAATTCGATATCCAACAAAAATCTTTCCTCCCCTGAGTTACAAGTTGGACAATAGATTTTTGTATGACTAAGTGATATAGACATCTTGAATGAAAACAATCTTTGAAACGATCTCTTCATTTCTGTCAATTCTTTAGATGTAAATCAACTTTGAAGTTCCAGAAATCATTTTAAAAACAAAGCTACATTAGGATATCATCATTTTTATTTCAGAGCGACATGGCAAAAATGCACAAATCTGAAATTTAGAACCATTGTTGGTAACTCCCAGAATAATTTATTCAGCCTCAATTCTGCGCTCAAAACTCTTTTTTATTAGATTTTTTTTCTTATACGCCTTACTTTTTATAAGTTCCCACAGAAGAACAGTAAGAAGCTAAAACGTGTATCGGGACTATCTTTGTTGAAAAAAATTAGGATAATTCACCGTGCGGACACACCACAAAGAGAAATCGCAACGCCCTATTTGCCTTTCTAACGAGGCCACCATATTTTGAAATTTTTTCGGATAAAAAAAATAAAAAAAATAAACGGAACTATATGACAGAGTGCCAAAGGCTTATGGACACAGAAGCCCAAACAATAGCAATTGAGGTATGATTACCTTCTTCGTTTCACTTGTTCACGTATCCGACCTGAGGATGATTCCTGCTTATGACTAAGGCTTTGAGGATGCCGAAGAAATAAAGTGCTGAAGACCAGCGGACATGTTTGGGCATTCTTTTTTTAATATACAGTTTGATAATTCAATCAGACACACACCAAAATCGTATAAAGGGGAATAAGATTATTTGAATTGATTGTTTTAATTGTTTCGGCCATTTTTGCTAGGACAGACCAATGGATTCGTGCACCTAAACTTGCAGTCGCCTCTTGGACTGTATGGAAACAATTTCAAAGTATATACTTACAAAAATTATGATTACAGTAACTCGATTTCAGCAGAAAAATGTATTGATAATAATATTTTACATTTTATTAGAATAATATCAGCAACTGTTCTTAACATTATAAATCATTTCTAATGATGAAAGTATTTAAACAACAAATTATTACAACAAAATCCAAGAAAGTTTTCGAAAAAACGTGTACACGGAAAGTTTGGGAATAAATTCATATAGAAGACAACTAATTGCTGGCTTGTCACAGTTGCATGAAAGTTGTGAAATTTCTTCTATTTACAGTTATTAAAAACCTGTAATAATAACAATTAATTATCAACTGTTCTTCATAGAATGTTGATACGTACTGCTTAAATTTTAAGAAAATTATACGGGAAGAAATAGTTTTTCTTTAGAAAAAAAAATATTTTTCAGCCGGGAAACGTGGCATTTAATGATGTGAAGGAAGCTTACTTAACAGTCTCTCTGAACTTTATCAAGAAAGTTATAAATGGAGTTTTAGACCAAAAAAAAAAAAAAAAAAAAAAAAAAATAGAACAATAACGAATAGAACATTAGTATCTTTAAATGTTATCATTAAAAAGTTATACGCAGAAATTTAAACCATTCTATGATAGTTCTTTTTATTATTATTATTATTATTTGTTATTTAATTTTTGAAAGTGTTGAAATTTTTCACCAATCTTTGGGAATTCATTTCCAATCATATATTAACCTGACCATCTAAAGGCCTATAAATGGAAAAAACCGATGACCCAAATCAGCTTTTGAATTACAGTCGATACATAAACTCAGAGGTCATTTTATTCAGTAATGGCGCAGATATTTGTTTGATACAATATTTTAAAATCGTAGAAGTTTTCAATAAAAATAACTTCTAAAAAACATATCATCGACAGTTTTGTTGAGAACTGATGCCACTCGCGGAAACAAAAATGGTGGCCAAAAATTGATTTACTGTCACAAATATTTTATTAGTCTTTTACGTTTGGGGAAAGCTTTGAAGTAGCATTGAATTCCGCGCATGGGTAAACATACTTTTTATCTTTATTTTTTCTCATATCCACGGCCCTTGTTATAGGTAATAAAGTCACCAATAAATAATTTTATATGCCAGACCGTGATATGAAACCATCCAGGTCTTTTGGAATCCACCAGAAACTTCATTTTTGAAATATCAGATGAAATAATACATTGATTTTTTTTTCTGTATTTTATTCCTGAAAAGGAGCAATATTTTACTATTCTATTTAGAAAAAGAAAAATACTCGTTTTTATTATTGTTCATATAAGGTTAATACCGTGTTTTCGAGTACAATGCTTTGGGCTTTGAACAATGCTGAGGTTAAAGATTTTCCTTTGGTAGACAAAATATTTTATGAATGGCAACCAGATTACTTCTCAAAGTTATTTCGAAATTGAAAGGAGTTCTGTTGTTTATTTAAAAAGGCATTAAATTCGATTTGCTCCTCTATTGTTTCATTATTACAATCGTGATATGATGGGATGTATGTTCTGCAAGATTCATTTCATTCATGTCCATTGAACTGGATTTACTGATGATGGAAAGAAGGCAATTTATTGTTTTAACAATAATTTTCCGCACATTTGAGTCGAAAACTTTCAATTTCAGTCGTAGATAGTAAAATAGTCTTGATTTTAGTCGGGATGAACTTAGATTCACCTTTTTTGCACTGTCATTGCATCTCCCGTAAATACATGGCCCACTTGATGGTAGTTTGATTAACGCTCTAGCCTCGCATGCCAAAGGTGTCGGGTTCGAATTCCGGGCTAGGCATAGATATTCGTTGTGAATCGTAATCCATGTTAAGCTGTAGATCCCGGCCTGATTAGCCGTCATTTGGCATAAAAATAGGTCGTTGAGCATACATACCAACCCATAAATACTTGAAACTGTTTTTCACTACGTTTGTTTTGTAATTTTTTGGCACAAGGGCTACACTAGGGTCATCCTGTGCCGTAACATTAACAACACTAACTACATTCACACCTTATAATTTTTAACTTGGTCAGATGGTGTGGTCCCTACACCTGAGCTTCCATCTCTCTCTTCACACCTACGTCAAACCGACGATATGACATTGAGATTTCGGTGGTTTAACTTGCGGCAGCTACCATTAATTTTACACACTTATGTCAAACGATTGACAAACGCGACAATCGGCACCTCACTATGATTGGTCTAAAATGATGTCATAATATGTTTGTCACATAAAGTGCCAGATTTAGCACAACATCACCATTTTTCTTACTTCAAGCGAGCACACCAACAGGTCAATATTTACAAATGCAATGTACAATAAAAAGATTTACAACAAAAGATTGAACAGCGTAAATTGCCGATATGATTATAAACAGAACATAGAAAATATATGTGTACTAATGAACAACTAAAAGAAAGAGAAATCTTACTTCAGACAAAACCATGAGCCTTATTATGCAATTATTAAAATAAAAATTACTTCTTTTTTAAATGCACAATCTTGCTAAAGAGAAATCTATTGACGCCGAATTGCAATCAGGCAAGTTACAACCCTCTTCAGGTGCCGGTTGTCGAGTTAGTCATTCTTTTATGTCAAGGCAACGCGCTGGTTCGATCCCATCATCTTTCGATCATGAGACGAACGCCCTCTGCAGCTCCAACAATTTAAAAAGATAATATGCAATAAGTATCTGTCATTTCCCCAGTAGCACACATCCACTGGCTCGACATTAGTAGCCAATCCCGATGTGAACCGTTGTAGGCTAACCGTAGTTACTTGAGTAGTCTTTCCTAGTACTAGGTACTAAATATATACCGGAAGTTTTGAAATATTGATGCGCCGGTTCAAAATTGAAATATAGTGTTATTTAAAAAAGGATGGAATGGTAAAAAAAAAAAGTATGTTTTATGATGGTTTTGACTTCATATTTATTTTTTAAAAAATCATGCATTTTAGAACGATGCTCGAGATTGGACTGGTCAATCTACCCAGAATCCCTGTTTCCGACATTGGCCAATACCACTGCTAAATCTAAAATGGTTAAAATGATAATATACTATAAACTTCTGTTATTTGAAAGGATAGTGTAACATCAGTATCTTATTTGAAAGGTTATTAGAATACAAATTTTAAAGTAAAACAATTATAGCCTTTTTAGACTTAGCCTACTATAATCTACCTATAGTGTGCAAAATAACTGTTATTATTATTGCATGATTGTTAGATTTTTACTATCCATACCCCCTTAAAATTACTTTAATAAATAAATTTAACTCTACTGCTCCTCTGTATTAGTCAACCAATATTAGCGCAATTTAGACAATAATTCAAGGCATCGTTTGCTATATTTTGAGAGTTTTGGTCGTTAATTGCAGCAAAACTATTAAAGGTATATAACTTAAAGCGCCAGAAAAACTCAGAATTATCAATGTGGAAAAAAAGTAAAATAAATTAAAGAAACAATGGTATTGAATATACAGGATGAAGTATCTTTTTGTTCTCGACATCTATTTCGATATCTAATTATTTGTTGTACAATCTAACAGTTGAGCGTATGATCATATAGGATACTTCATGCATTGAACAAATCTAAATGTTAACCGTACTCTACATTCGATAGACAAAGTAAAATCTCCACAAAAAAGTTCCAAAATGACTCCTTTGGCACAACCCCCCCACCCATCACTGCTCACTGTCCCATAAAGAGTCACCCAAGCCTAGTTGACTCTTCATTTCTGTAATTGGCCCTTGTAATGAGGGGGAGGAAAGGTACAGAAAAGGCGGGAAAATCAATCTCGGCCCACTCGTGGTGTCCTTTCTGCATCTGATGTTCCGCACGGAATAGTGTAACATCCGTTTCCGATTATTCGAACTTCTTCATAGGATATGGAAAACCGTTGGGAAAATAACGACTTTTGCCCTATCTCCAAGAAGGCTTATCTACGTGGAATCGTGATTTTTAAAAATATTTTTTTACCCGATGTTAATCAAAGCTTGGACAGTTTTTACAGTAGGCTGATAAGGACATTTGAGGGAGGTATTGTTTGGTATACTGCGCAGGTCTTTTGCGACAGCGACTAAAATTGAACTGCTTTCGCAAGATTGTGGAATGCAAGGTTCTTGTGTGATTTGTGGCATCTTCGGCAAACTTAAGTATGCTTAATTCAAATTTATTTACAGAGATGTCCTGTTTGACGTTGTCGTGTAGCAAGTAAAATCATGCAGGTTTGAAATTGGGAACGGATACTTCCATTGCATGGTTGAACGATACTGTAGAAAGGCTGGCAATGCACAATAGTATGTGTTTATGTATATAAAATTCTTTAGACTTTATCGACTTTGGACAGAGATATGCAGTTAATTGTGGAGTTTACTGTTCAATTGAATTGAGAAAAAGTTTGTTTGCGAACTGTCTCATAAAGAAACGAACACTTCTTGTTTAGATGCAATTTAAAACTATGCTGTCTAATTTAAAATTGTCCAATTTAAAAATCTAGTATCTTTAATGCAAGTTTTTAGCGGAAACTTTTTTTTTACGATTGCACAACAGAGGTGTAATAATAATTTTAGAAGCCATTACTCTTGATATTGCAGAACAATTAGACCTTTATTTTACTGAAAACTATTCTTTAAATGTGATCTAAAAGAAATACAATTCATTCATATATAAATTTACTCTATGCTTCACTCATGAAATTACTGAAGTCAATTACTTCCAGCCATGATCGCAAAGTGCAGGACCTGATTTAGAAAACTAATTACTATAGGCACAAAATAACAGGTGGGGCCTCCATTGACACTTGCACACCCTTAGAAGATGAAAACTAAATATAATGTGGGAAAATTTTTTATAAATCACTGGAAAATAGAGGTTTTAAAGTATCCAGTATGAAATTAAATTTATTGCATAAATATTTTTCAACATTTCGTTAGTAAGTAGAATAAAAAAAAAATATAAAAAATCAAGAGTTGAACAATATTTCACCACCTTGCACCCTCGATTACGGGAATTGTACCCTCCTGAAAATAATTCTTTCGGCGCCCACGCTTTCAGCTATTCGAAAGCACTCACACTAATGGTGATAATGATGACACTAATTAGCAGTATTTATATAGAACATAAATATTTAAAAATTATAATATAATTTACTTCTTCAACAACTTTTACTTATTTTATGTCAACTAATTTACCTGTTAAAAAAAAATACAGGTTTCTTAAGTTTTAAAAAACTATAATTATTTACATGCATGCAAAAAGTATATAACCCTGGAAGTTATAATGATATATCTCTAAATTCATCTCTTGATGATCTTCTAAGATCGTTTATGTTTATATCAAAACGACATTATAAATGCACACCTGTTTTATTGACGACTTAACTGTCAATTCTTTAAACACACAATCAATATTCGAATTAAGTTTTGATTGATGTTTGTTTTAAAATAGACAACCCCATATCAAAAGTGGATAAATGCAAAAACTGCCTAACCTTGATCCACCAGTTGTTTAAAATTGCCACTACAAACTACACCTACACTCCCTTTTGTAAAACAACTAGTTTTCACTTCTTCCTATTTAGCATATACTCCATTCAAAATGTTTTGAATATAAAAAGGGAACTGTCCCGCCCAGTAAGAAATCAGCTAACGATAATAAGGCAGAGTGGAGTGGAGTTGTGGCGTGCTGGTTGCATCTGCGAGAGATACACAGAGGCCTAAATGCAACAAAGGAGGGTTAATAGCGGAAATATCAAACGTAGGGACCTCGACAATTAGTTCTGCTTACAAGTGCCTTTTAAAACTGAAAATTTGTCCTCCGTTCTACCGGAAGCGGAAACTAGAAACTTACGGGTGGTTTTCCGATTTGTGGTTGTTTTTGCTTAAAATGAGGAAGGGGGAGTTAGTTGTTGAGAGTCTCAGTTTGCTTCGTAAAAAAAAAAAAAAAAAAAAAAAAAAAAAAAAAAAAAAATGCCTTGTTTACACTTAGAGCTAGGAGGGATATTATTGCGTATCGTAAATTTTGTATAAGCATTTTTAGTTCCATACCTTGTAGAAAAGCACAAACATTTTTAAATGATAATTCTGAGCCAATTTCCCTGATTACTTTGGTCTAATGAGCTGTAAGGAAAATGTAATGAGTCCTTTAGTGGATTTGATGAAAGAGTTGATTAATTACAGAAAAAATAATAATATTCAACAACAAAATATGTCAATACTGTATGAAAAAAGGCTCCTAGAGAGACCCTGAACATTCTCATATAAGGATATTTTGCTTGAAGATAAATAAAATACGACAGTTTTGTCTCTTGGCAATAATTTGGAAAATAAAAATTTCCAAAAAAAAATATTGCTAAATTGGTGATATTGCACACAGAAACAACTTTGTTCACATAGATAGACGGATATAGCCTCTGTAAAAGCTTATTGCTAAATTAGTGTAAAAACTAAGAATACAAAAGTATTATAATCTAAAATTTAATAAGATAATTTAAAATAAATATAGTCTGTGGGAAAAGGGAAATGAAACTGAAGATTTAAAATTTTATAGCCATTGTTGAATATGGTTTTTACTAACCACTGACGGCAACCATTCTTCATTATAATCAAGTTAAAGGATCGAAAATCTCGATTTCCAAACCCTTGCAGATACCTGAATTTTTGTTATGTCTCTAGTGACCCGCATCCGCATACTCCTTTCCAGTCTGACTCAAACTTATTAAGTTTTGACTTGCATAAGGTATAATTATGGGTGGAGGTTCATATACAATGTAGTTGTCTTGGATAAAACACGTATCTACAGATGTAATACTTAAAAAAAGAATGATTAGGCAGTTTTAAGTTTTTTTTATGAAGAAACAATTCACGTGTGCATCCCTTATTGATAAAATCCTTCCATTCCTTATTTGACCATAACTACATTAGCTGAATAATCAATATTTATATTGTAATTACTTATACAAAAATGATCTTTTGAAAGATGTTACCGGATTACTTGGTATGTGCGAGAGCTCTTTATCGTCGAAGATGACAGAACGCATACTTGTGCTCTTAAAAACTGATTAAGTAAAATTAGTTCTTTTTTCTTGTACTATTTTAATAAAAAACACTATTTCCAGATAATTTTTTAAACAAAATTCTTTCGCAAAGAATTGCAAATTATTTTGGTGGCTATCTTTCAAAATGATTTTTTTTTTTTTATATACTTTCTTCTTCTATTCCTTTTTGGGTGGCTTCCTTTGTTAGTCTATGATCAGCAGCGCCAAAGACGCTAGGTTTTCATTACTCACAAGCGTAATCGACCATGATCACATTAGCACAACAAAGCAGCATCATAAGTTACCTGCAATGACACCTTCTCAGTCGGCATTCTAAGGCAAACACGTGGCTAACTCCTGGCCTTAAAAAAAAAACAAGAATGCTCTTATTGTCCATTTCAGCACACCAGTCCTGCCCATTTAAACATCTTAGTCCACGCGCTTCACTATAGTGTCACTGAATGGCAGCATGCTGCTTTAGCATTGCCCCTTTTGCCAAAGTCGGTACCTAAAGGGTATTTGCCACTTGCTATCCAGACGCTTTGTTGTTCATTACTTCTTTAAATAATGGAACATCTTTTTGCAATAGTTTTTTTTTTTTAAATTGCACCGATTCGCTTAGTAGTGACTATTTTTTAAAGACACGTGCAGTTGACAGCTCGGATGGTGCGCATCGTTTATCAAATCCTTAAGCGATAGGTGCTGCATCCATGAGACGTCAGGCGAGGGGTGAACTTTTGTAAGAATGGCCACATGCTGCCTAGCATTATCTCTCTTTCCAAAGTCGGTGCCCAAAGGGTTTGCCACTTGCTAGCCAGACTTTTTACAGCTCATTGTAACCTTAAATAGTGGAGCATATATTTACAATAGTTTTTTTAAGTATTGCAACGATTCGCTTCGTAGTACCTATTTTTTTAAAGTCACGGGCAGTTGACAGCTTAGATGGTTGGTATCGTTTATCAAATCCTTAAGCAATAGGTGCTGCATCCATGAGTCGGTAGGCGAAGGGTGAACTATTGTTTCTGTTCAATGGTATAGGGTTGAGGCATGGAAAGAAACACGTGCCACGCGTCGAGTCGCCAGGCAGTGAGTAATGTTATTCGGTGTGCTGTCGCCACTCACGGTAAGAAGAACTTGCTAGAGGGGACTAAATTGTTGTCTTGGTCCTAAAAATGGAGTGCCATAAATGTTCGAGCACTCCCAGAACCATAAATCATTCAAGACACCAGTCTGTGTATCTTTCTTATGATATTTTTCACCCTTTAGGACATATATTTGAATTTAAAAAGCATCACTAAAAGTTTTTTTAACTATACTTTTGAGTACATATTACATTGAAATGCTCAAAAATATAGCGTAATTGTATAGTTATGCATCTATGCTTTAGTAAAATGAGGGTGAATAATTAATACGCATGATTTGAAATTTCTTTTCCAGCACTTTTTTCAAAATACGAAATTTTCAATGGATCGTTCTATCTTTATTTTATTTTATGAACTTCATTCTTTTCTTCATCAAGGTACAAATTACAGGGATGGGTGCTGGCAGGGAGGGGGAAGGAGATACCTTTGCAGCCGCCTAGATTTTGGAAAATAAAAAAATAATGGTTGAGAAAATTATTACGATTCTCTAGAAATAGAAATATGACAAGTTTTAAAATATTCATTTGGAACAAATTTAATACATAGCTATGAATTTAAATTTCATTCCAATTGAAAAATCGGTTAAAACAAAAATTAACAGCCTTGACCTCTCTGAAAATAATTTTGCCGGAGACATGATTACATGCGTATGTAAGACAAGTTTTCTGCAGGTTTTCAGAGTTCCAAATAGGAATAATTGTAATGTTCTTTTCTATCAGTACATAAATGTACAATGCAGTTAACTACTAATGACTGGTAGAAATTCCACTTTAACTAGAACATCTTTACCAAAAAATATTAACCAGTTATTTTTCAAACGGCGTTTGGTGAATTTTTTTTTCTAGTAGAAATAATTTTCTCTTGATAGTGTGATTTGTGTTCTTAATCATTTGAAGTAGGAGAAACTTGTGGTGTATCTGCTAATTTTAAATCGAAAGTCCCGAAACCGATGCTGATAATTATTCATAAATTAGCTACGTGGCTCTACGTTAAAGAGATTTGCCATTGTGTATATTTATAACTACTTATGTTAAAAATTTCATTATACGTTTATTGAAAGGCACTTCATACAAAATAAAAACTAATTAAACTTTTAGCATTCTGTTTACAAAAGCACACTTAAAATGCTAAAACTACTTGTGCTTAAAATTTCGAAGTGCTACGAATATTGGAAGTAACTTTTTATAGAGCCACAGACATCTATAAACAGGTTTTATTATAATAGACTAGCAAGGTGTCTTCGCTTTGCTGAGTTTATTGTGTATGGGTTCCAGCTTTTGACACTTCACGAAATAGACTAGCTTCGGTCGATAAAAAAGGTTCATTGTTACGCAAACAAGCTCGTTTCGCTCGCTACAGCTTTCATTGCTAAGCAAGCACAGACTCGCTTCGTCGCTGAAAAGTTCATTGACTCGTAAGCAGTTTTGTGTAATTTTTGTCGATGTTCAATTTAATAAAAAACATTTTAAAGAATTTACCTCTTACTAAACCTTCAAATACAACAAAATAAAAATATTTATTGTTATACCTTGTCAAAGTTAAACGAAGGCGTTGGTAAATGAAATGCCCTAATGCAATTGTACAACGTTCATCAAAAGTTAACAAAAAATATGTGCCCTCTTGCTAATAGGTAAGATTAAGTTTATATGAGAGTACATTGTTTCAGTTTACTCCCCTCATTTCTCCGCAAAATTTTCCTCTTTCGAAAATTATGAAACTGTCTGCTATCCTGTAGAAATTTATAAGAAAATGCAAAAAATATTTAAATTTTCAAAGATCTCTTCCACCTGTAAACAAAGTACACCACAGATGTCTCCAGAAACTCCGTCACTTCTTTATTGAGTCCACTATCCCTCTCAATTACCATTCAATAACAATATTTCATGTCTCTAAACTGTTTCACCACAAGATATGCCCACATGAGGTCTCTTGTCACTACAACAATCCCAGACACCCGCGTTTTACAAACTCATGTTGTGACCTCTTCCTTTCAAGCTTGTCGTTTTAGATGGTCACACTGTTCATGGCTCCTGTCATCAATTAGACAAGCGTGGAACAAAATTTCTTCACCCTTTCTTTGAAGAATTCTAACTTACCATTACCAATGCATGCACCGAACAATATTTCATCTCCTTTGAACTTCATGCATTGAATGGTACTCCTTCCAGCATGTTCCTCCTCCTACTACCATGTTCCCTTCAAGCAAATCGTGTACCTTGTGTTGACACTGATCATTAAGCACTCCGTAAAAGGAGGTACACGTTTCCTTTTGTATCCCTTTTTCTTAAACGACAGGATAAAACTGTAAAAAGTCCTTCGGACCCCCTTCTAGGAATACGTTAAAAGATATTGCCTCCAAACAGAATACCTTTTCTCATTAGCAACAAAAGGGGAGGAGTTGGCGAAGTCTTTTATCACTTTTACCTGTCCCCCTTCTTGCTACAGGGGATGGTTAGAGTCAAGAATGGTAAGATTTGTGCTTCTAAATCCTTCTGTTAACAACGAATGTCCTCGGCGACAACATGGCGGCTCACCATATATTCCACTGGAGAAGAAAAGAATGAAGTGCTTTTTGGGATTGTTGAAAAGCAGTAAATGTTACAATGTTCTTTCTTCTCCAATGTCCTTGGTAGTATAAATTTATTGGATGTTAACTATTATGTTTGTTGCAGTATATTTCGTGACTGTATTACGTTTGTGTTTGGGTATCTAGACTGTAGATGTTAACGTTTTTTAATCCAAGAAACACATGCAAGTGATCAAGAGTTCACAATTATCTGATATTTAATTCCATGAATAAATCGAGTATGTATAAAGGAAACTTTTTCATGCCAAAAGAATCCAATTAAATTCCCATCGGCATCTAATAATTATTCAGTCATAAATGTTAAGGTATGATAATACATTCAAATTTAAAACAAGCTCTCTGATGATGAATAGAAAAGCTGGGTGAAAACCGGGATATTGTTGGCAAAACCTCAAATTGTCATAGAAACTTTAAATTATATTTAAATAAAAAAAAAGGAACAGATTACGATCACAATTTTTTCACTCTTCAATGCATGCTGCACTTCATTGAACTAGAAGAAGAAAATGATAGCACTTATTTTTTTCTAAATTATTTCGTTATTATTTCTAGATATTTTCAAATTAACCAACCACATCAGCTAAAGCTACGGTTTCGATTATTGATTTTGTAAGGAGGGTAGACAAATTTAGTGAGCATTTAGTTCGAAATATTAGCCAGGTTCAAAATAGTGGCCAGATTCAAAATAAACATAAATAATTTGTAAAAATAAGAAAAAAGTTTACAAATAGAAGCACTTAACTTTCGAACTTTAATTGTCTACTTAAATGGTAATTGTAGTTTAGTTTCTGGAAATATTAAGGATTCAAATGTAGGTATTCAATGATCGTACTGCATTGAAAAACTTTGTTCAAAGCAGGAAAAGGACACTTAAAACTATAAATGAAAAACACCAAATACTCGTTTGGTTGATTTCAAGTTAAAATCATAATTTAATGTAATAACTTAGCAAATTAAAAAAAATTGGAACTAGAAAGAGAAACCATCTTAAAATTAAATAACGCTTGAATAAATGCAGGTAGAAAAAGTTGTCCAATGAAGTATTTCAAGAATAAAAATCTAATTGAATCATTTGGAGAAGTTTGAATGGTCAGTAGCTATACTAATCTGGGTTGTATCTTGAACCGATACATTGTTTTAAAGTAATCATGGGCATGCTTTAAAAAAAAAAAAAAGTTTCAAACAGTTCATGCAAAGAAGTTCAAAACGATACTTTGTTATAAATTGATCGTGGTCGGTAGCTTGAAACGGTGCGTTGTTTTTAAACTGATCATTTGGATCAGTTGTAATCTTGATACCGTTTTGGAGTGATAATGAGTGGTACCTGGAATCAAGGTCAAAAAGAATTGCACAAAAGTAACAATAATGGTAATGTAAAAAACACACTGAAACTATTCACCGATTATAAAATATCGATATAAATCAAAATTCAGTTTGTTTGTAGCAATGTTAGCAACGTGAACACCTGAAATGGACGAAAGGGGAAGATGGGTTACTCTAAATACTTTCACACATTCCAAACATCCTCCCTTCATTTCAATCTTATTAGACCTCTCATGTCCACCTTGACGATTTTGTGAATAAGAAGGATAAACGGGAGGCAAAGTTTCCAAAGCATGGAACACATACCGTTCTCAATGGAGCCGCGCTAATTGTGTGGAATAAGGGGCGTAGGCCTCCCACGGCCATACCTTTCTAACCTGTCCCCCAAGACCGCCCAGGGCATATACCATCACCAGAAGCCGGTTCTGTATCCGAGGGAAGAAGTTCTGGGTTGAGACGATCGTTAATCATGTAGTTGGGGAGGATTTTTCGATACGCTCCATTTAACCTCATTAGAACCCTGGTCACGTTGAAATGCACTTTGTGTACGGTCCCTTTTCTGCGATCGCTCCAGGACTGTGCTTACTTTTCAATACAAAAAGAAAGGAGCTACTCGATTCTCTGCTTGACCGCACATAACATAGGACAAAGAGTAGCAATCTTAAAAGTTCGTCTTAGCTTTCTGTACTTATTTGTTCAGGGTTCGGACAAAGTTTTAGATTTTAAAAATAAGTTTCTTTACAAGGACCTTCCAATTAAAAAAGTTCAGCGGTCGGCAGTTCAACTCATTTGCCTCTTTGTTGGACTTCTTTACCTTTTTCAGAAAGACGAAGAATTGAAACATAACATATTTTACATGCTCTATCTCAATCCGTAAATTTCTGTGACTTTATATCTAATTAGCGAATGGAGTTTTTTTTTTTTATTGTCTTATAGTGCTATAAGAGTTTGTGTCTCAATTTGGTTCTTGTAAGGATAGCGTCAAAATAAGTGGAAAATTGAAGAAGATGCAAGTTTTCAAAGTGATTGTAATGGTATCAGTTGTATGCATATCAAATAGCTATTCTTATCATATTTCAGATTTTGCAATTAAATCGTAACAAAATGGCCTAGAAAGAGTAACAGAAAAATTTGTAATAAGGGACTACGGCATATATGTGGTCCTTACTTTTTTAACTTTCAGATTTCTTTTTTCCTCACCCTCCAATTCTTTTCCCTTTGGCAATAAAAATATTATTGTAAGCAATTTTTTGAAAATTTAAAGAGATTAAGCTGTGCCGTAAGGAAAATGGAAGTTCACATCACATAACTGCATTTTACTGTACAGCGCAGGGTGTTCCTTATTTTCCAACTTACAAATTTTGTATTCTTACCCCCATTTTTTACCTTTGACTATAAAAAATATTATTGTGGTCATTTTTGTAAATGAAAAGTGATTAACGTGTGCAGCAACGATCAACGTGTGGACGATCACTGCAAGCAGTACTACACATATTGTAAAATATGAGGCATTACTAAAAAAAAAAAAATACCGCTAAAAATCTGACATTTTTGTTGTTTAAATGTTAGATTTTGTTAGTTAAATTGTATCAATATTTTGCAACTTTTTTAAATTTAGGAAATAAAACTTTTAGAATATGTTCGTTCATTTTTGTCAATTCTGTTTTTATTTTTACAAACTTCAATATCAATTTAGCATCGTTAATACTAATTTATCATAATAAAACTTGGTTCTCTACAAAAATAGGTCAAAAGAAAAAATATTCGGAGGTATGAAATTGAAGCCGAAGAAATTTAATTTTTTTTTTTTTTTTTTTTTTTAAACAATTTCACTTTTAGTAATCTTTTAACAACTTCAGGCTATTTGCGACACGGGTTAATATATTATTGAAATGAAATTTGGCACACTGTCAAGATAGACCAAAACGAAAGGAATGAAGGGGTGAGAGTTAAAATCAGATGAAATTTCGTTTTTGACGCCTTACATAGACCATCCTAATATATAGTTATAATTAGTCAATTAAAAGACACAATACTCAGTTATACTACATATCATTACGTACCTACTTTGATTCATCGTAAGATCTCAACGAGGGATTTCAAACTCGAACAGAAATTTATATTTTAAACAATTAATAATTTGCTTTAAAAATTGAAGTTATATATTTTCGATTAATTTGTTTTAAATGATAATTAAGACGGTAAAGGAAGTTTAATTTCACCAACAATAGAAGGTCACTTTTTCTTTAATAGCACAATTTAATAAGTTAAATTCTTAACTGATAAGTTGTCTTTGTAAAAAAAAAAGGCTCCTCCTTTAAGTATGTACAATGTACATATTAAACAGTATTTTTAAACTTCAAATATTGTGTTTATTGATGGACAACCCAACTACGGATACGGACGATGACGCTTCTTGTTTTTAAGACAACTGTATTTTAATGTTTCATAATGTGCAGTTTTGTTGAGTTTTAAAATTCGATTTATTTGACAGACAATTGAAAGAATTTCTTACAATATCTGTTCAGAACAAGTATCATTTTGTAAAAAGTGTATGCTTTCTCTCAAATGATTTTTACCAAAATTGTCTTACAAAAATTAATTAGTAGACAGATAGTATTGCGTTGATTGTCAGAGTTTTTCGGATTTTCTCCTTCTTGATGCGTAAATGCGCGACATTTTCCTCTTCAAAGACCATGGGTGAAAACAGTCAAAATGTCAAAAAGAGGAAAGCATTCATAGCTTTGTTTTCAACTACAAAAATAGTGGAATAAAAATATAATGGTGTACTAATGTGTGCACAGAACAATGGTGGAGTTAGATTTTTTTTTTTTTAGGGGCTACAGTTAAGTTTAGTTTGATAAAGGCCTATAAAGTCTAATTAAAAAAAAAAAAAAAATGTAGAACAAGCAGAACTTTTCAGAGTAAAAAAAAGTGGAAACCCCTGAAAGACACACCATTTCCAGACTGTGTACGGTTCACGTTGTTTTGGCGCATCAATGTCCTAGTGTAGTTTTTGCGCTTGATAACGTCTAAATTTATTATTGGATTCTACATAGATGCCTTAAAAGGGATTAAATATTCTTAGCCGACACAACTTTGAATTTGTATTTTTTCCGATTTTAATTTTGTTAACGCTTTAATTCTATCAGTAAACACTTACATAAACATTATATGGTAAAGAATACTCTAAAATAATATTAAAAGAAATCGACTCATGAGGCCCTCTAAAAGGGAGGTTTTTTTCCCACAACGATTACCAAAATATTTATCAAAATCAATAAATTTATTTTACTTTTCTCTGGAAAAAGCAATTTGTTCTTATAAATATAATATATAAGAAGGGTGAAAAATAAAAATAAAGAAAGTTTATATTTTCCATAAGTTCAGCTACACAATTCAATATTTGATTTTCATTTTTAGTAATCCATAATTGATAAGGTTTAATTTTGAATCCATAATTGATTAGGATGTTAATAATCGCAGGAATAATTCTTTTGAATCTCTTAACTGCTGACTACGAAAGTTAGAATCTTTTTCTAATGTAATCTTCCATTTTAACGTAATCAGGGTTTCCACGGTCATTGAAAGTTATTAAAAGAGCTTAATATTTTTGAACTTGTTTTCAAGGCCTTGAAAGTACTTGAAAATGCTTAGAGGTGCTTAAAAGTCCTTAATTTTTGCGTCTGTTGTGCCAACCGCAAATTTTATAATAGTACTACTCAGACTTGCTATCCCCGCGTGACCACCACTTGTCCGCACTGTTATCAGAATTCTGTGACATATTTTATTACGCATGCGCCAACTTGTAAATTTTCTGGTATAATATATTCTATTAAAAATTTATATATCGACATGATGCACGAAAACAAATTTTCAAAGGTCATTAAAAACATTATTTAGATCCATAAAAGTCATTGAAAAGCCAGTGATTTTCATTCTGTGATTTGAGTGTGAGCCCTGGTAATATCAAATCCAGTAACATTTTCAGCCTAAAGTTCTTTAATTTACGCAAACAGCTTGCTCTCTCTTTAACCCTTTCTTCTCCCTATCGGATTCAAAAGAAAAAGTAAACCAAAGAAAATTCCATTGTCCTATATGGTGTTTACCCTTTAACACCATTCGGGACCAGGGGGTATGGATATTTATTTTAAGATTAACGATTCCGTTTTCTCACCAGCGGTTATTTGAAGCGTGAATTTCCACAACAAAAGGATTTTAGATTTTTAGGTGTGTTGACTGGAGTAATGACTTGCGCTTGACATTGAATTATGAAAGGTAAATACTATTGTAAGTTGTCCACTTTGGATCATTTATAAAATTGTCTCCCGAGAAAACCTGTGGAACAATTCATTTCCAATTTTGACACATCACCTCGAGTAGAAGGTTTACCGAGCTGCGTAAGAACGTTGTGATAGATTTGCTTGTTAGACTTGACGAAGGCTAGCTGAAATCATTCTTCAAAACTCTGAAATTATATTCAAAGGCAATTGTTGTTTTAACTAGATCAAATATGAATTTATAGACAACCAGCTACAATTAGTGACATTAGGGTGAATCATCTTGTAAATGCATATCCATCAAAAAACAATTTCTTTGCTGGTATAAGCAAGAAGGGAGATTTGGAAATTATCAGTTAAAGAACATAAACCTTCCTATTCCGCAAAAGATATTATTAAAAAATAAAATGTTCTAGGAAAAAAAGCCTTTTGCGCTCTTTAAGTAAAAAGCGATTTTGCAACTAACACTTCACAAAAAATCGTTTTTGACTGTAAAAATAATATAACCCATAAAAACAAAGTTTTTAATATAAATCCTTTGTATACATAAGTAAATTTTTATATTCATTAACATAGCACCGTTTCTGCTGCCAGCGTGTGCTTGTTTTAAAAATTTAAATTTAGATGCTAACACCATCTCTATCAGCAAAATATGTGGCAAACTACCTTTCAAAATTTATTCATTCAAAATGAATGTGAATTTATGCACTCAGATCCAAGTATCTTTTATTTCTTCTGATCAAAACAATTTTATTATTTATACTAAAATTATTTTGTCAACAGGAAAGAATTTCTTCAATGATTGGTTTAATGCTATTTCAATGCGATTGGATGACGGCAAGTTGGTTTATTAGCATTCCATAAAAATGATCTTTTAGTGACAGTGACAGCCTTCAAAATGGGACAGAATGCATTGTCACCGACATCGAATCTATCTGCCAAGTTTCAGCCAGATTTGATGATGTCAAAGAGTCTCACATAATTAGGCCTCCGAATATTTGCCTGCCATCGACAAACAAAACACATAAATATACACACAAAGTTGGAAGTTAATACAAGAAATTTAATAAATTAAAACTGCAAACTAAAGGAATGTACGTGTGATGAGAGGTTTGGAATGCAATTTTAACAAATACATGTTTAGAAATGTATGGATGTAATTGTTTCAAAGGTGCGTTGTATGTTAAACTCAAAATTCAAAAGTAACTGCACCCCTTTAAAAGAATTAACCGTTTTTTAAAAAGATTTTTCCGTATTAGAAATAACACTTTTGTAATATTTGAAATTAGCTAGTAAATTACTTTTAAGATTGATTTATCAAAGACATTTAAATGATGTGTTGATAAATTATGCTCACTTCCAAAAGAATCGGAATCCAACATCATCAGCATCATTTGAAAGCAGCCATCTGAACTTACCTGGCTATTATTAACTCACCTTATATCTAAACTGTATTCATAGAATTTAAGTTTGAAACGATCAGAACTACTCAATCTCGTGAAATTATTCGAAATACGGCAAAATATGTTTCTGGCTTTGACATTAAGTTAAAATAGATCTATTTTTAAATCCCTTATAATAACTTCGAATTTGTGTGTGGATGGTTGGCTGTGTATGTCGATGGCGGTCAAATCTGCGTATCATATCTTTACAAAGGGTAATGAAAGTACAGCATTCGATTAAATTTTTTTTTTGGATCACCCATATTTAAAAAAAAGTGGTATAGAAAAAAAAAATGCCTGTCTGTGTGCACGTGGTCAGAATAACTCCCGAACAAATTGACCTACACTCTTCAAATTTGGTACATGGGTTGGCGGTGGCCATGGGTCCTGCCATTTAGGTTTTCGTCAAAATCGCGCATGCTCATAAGATTGAAATAATGAAAAATCATGAAAAAATCTCGTTCTTCAATAATTTCTAAAACACAGCCCTAACTATTTTGATTAAAATCTCTCTGCTAATGTCTCTTACGTGTTCTAAACTTCCCCACCACCTAAATTCCCGTACAAATGCGATAAAAGCGTAAAAAGTTTTTTTAAAAGGGGGAAAAAATAAAAATAATCATGAATTACTTTAACACAGAGTTTTCTGCCCTTGAGCATCACCCACCAACGATTGATTTGTATCTGTTTCCCGCACAAGAAAGGACAATGTAATGTCTATCGAATGTCTTCGCCAATTAGGTGGGTCTTTAAATAAGTGAAAATATGAAAATGGTAAATAACATCCCGTATCATATTTTAATGCAATGATCAGTATTATTTAGTGAATTTGAAAAATTGTGCGATGTTCCATACCCCTAGTTAAGGATTAAATTTTGAAAAGTAGTTTGCCGCATATTTTGCTTATAGAAATGTTCTGCGGAGGCCAATTTAACTCACTTGCAATAATCCAATCGATCTGAAACTTGGCAAATAGGATTTGATGCCGATGACATTTGTCACTAACAAATTTTGGGACTGTTATTCTCACTAAAAGATCGCTTTTACAATTACACATTCTTCTATAATCGCTTCGGAATACTAATAAAATCCCATTTTAACCGATCATTTGTTGAAACTATTTCCTGGTGCCAAAATGTTTCAATCAAAATATATATAATATATGGGTTTTCATTAATTTACAACTGGTACCATTACAATCATTTTGAAAACTTACGTCTTCTTCAATTTGCCACTTATTATGCCGCTATTCTTACAAGAACCAAATTGAGACAAAAACTCTTATAGCACTATAAGACAATACAACAAAAATCTCCATTCGCTGATTAGATATGAAGTAGAAGAATATATAATCTAAAACTTTGTCCGAGTCCTGAACGAATAATTTCAGAATTAGCAAAGACTAACTTTAAACTTTTAACATTGCTATCATTGTTCCTTTGTTCTGTGCGTCAAGCAGAGAATCGCCCCGCGCCTTTTCTTTGGTATTGGAACACATTTCTGGAGCGATCGGAGGAAGAGGGGATGTATACAAAACGCGTCTCTACGTGACCAGGGTTCTAATGAGGGTAAATGGAGCGTATCGAAGGCTCCTCCCCAACTACCTGATTAATGATCGTCTCATCCCAGAACTTCTTCGCTCGGATCGGACACCCCAGAAGCCGACTCTGCCATTCAGGATTAGCTTGTTGATGGTGGTCATAAATCTTCAGGCTTTCTTTATCTTGCTGGATGGCTTGGATTGTAGAAAAGGGATACAAATCTCACTCTGTACAGGCTCTTGCTAGGTATTCCTCACCTATACTGATGATTTTAGTTTAAGACAGGAGATAAGACGACCTATTGAGTGATCTGTACCTGAGGCTTATATCTTAAAGCTTTGTATTCTGGTCCTGTATGCCAACAAGCTTAGCATCATTTGTGGTGTTGAATGGAAGGAATGTTGTTGATGAACCTCTGGAATCGCTTGCTTCTTCATTTTACTACCTAGGGGGTTTGAGTTAGTTTCAAGAGTCGTTTACCGCCATCAAGGCGAATAAGTGGACTGGTGGTACAAGATGTATAAAGTGTTTCGAAATATTGAAACTTGTGTTGACGTATAAACTTGTGCTAACGATTGCTTTTAAATAGAAAATTCTTCTACTTTAGTTTGCTTTTTCGTAAGGTTATTTAGCAAATTATAATTTTGTTTGGAATCGCATACTGGTTTGGACGAACGAAATCTTAAGTTCTTAGAGAAATGTACGAAGAAAAATATTATGTAGGGCAATTTTACTGTAATTATTGACTATATATGAGTACGAGAATTAATCAGTTCGTTGAGATTTTAATTGATAACCTGATTATTTAAACTTGTTCAATATCTACATTTTCTAGAATATTATTTAAAGATTTTCATTGATTTTAAAGTCACTCACAATTCATAAAATATTAATTTTGAACCATCATAAGAAGTTCCACAAGTGCCAACCTCATAAAAAGATTAAACCGAACATTCAAAACGATGTAAAACACGCAATGAAGGATGGTATCATGCCAAAAATCCCCTCCACTGTTTGTTCTGGCATGTCTCATTCAAAGGAGGTATCCAAAGATTCAATTACAGAAAAAGAAAAGTTGGAGAATAAGCGCATTTGTTTTCAATGTCTTCGTTCCGAATAATCGTGAGAATAGGATTGCTGTGACACATTCTTGGATACGCTTCGGTTCGCTTGGACACGTCTGAGAGACGTTTTTTTTCTGGTTTTTACACTCAAATGGAGATGTAAAACGTCCGGCGCAGCTTCTCTTTTCACTTGTCATTGTAACGGCTGTTTCTGTTGCCGAGGGATATGCTCACTTTCTAAGGACTTTTCTTGGTCAAGTCCATTTGGCCTGACCGTGGACGGAATGTTTTCCATCGGGTTTTTTCTTTGAAAGTGTATCATCTCACTTGTTATGCAAATTGAGTTGCGATAGGATAGTTGATGGGGCTGGTGCATTTGAAATTGATGCAGCCACTGCTTCCTTGTGAACGAGTGAAGTTATAATATTCTTCCTGATAGTATGGGATCTTTGCTGAAATTGGTTCGAGAACAATAGTCTTCTCTTTAAACTAATATGACTAAAATAACGAAACTTGCCATTTTAATTACAACTAACTTTCAACTAAAGTTAAAAATGAATGAGTGTGATTTTTAATAGTTTATCGTAATTTTATAATTACAACAACAACAAAAAATCAATTCATGTTATTTTCTAAACTTTATTAATAAAAAAGATATATAAAAATATTTTTTGGGGATTTCCTACTTTCAGAGTCACTAAAACAGATATTAATACTACCTTTTTCATATGTTAAGGACAGGTTACATTGATTAGATATAGCCTGTTTAAAATTTTAAATTATCTAAATGAAAGGCATGAACTACCACATTTACTTAAAGAACATATTAATCTAAAGGTTTTAAAAGTGCTATTGACTCTTAGCAGGCATTTTACGATAAACTCAACGAAAAACACACTCGAAAAATTTCTATACGGCGACTTAATAAATAAAATATTTTTCACACTCTAATAATAAATACTTTACAAGCCAATTTTTTGTCTTAATCTATCTGAAATCAATTATTATTTGCAATGGAATAGTCTAAAAGACTCCCCCGATTAAAGATTAATTTCACCAAGTCCTGCCCATTCAGCCACATGTGCAAACAAATAAAGAAACTTCTTCACAACGCAAGACGAAATTTTCGCCAAGTTTTCTATATTTCGCCTCAATTACTTCTAATTTTATTCTCTGTGAGCCTTCAAGAGACAATGCCTTACCCCAAGACGACCTTGCTTGCTGCTTCTGCGCGAATATAATTGCAGGCCAGCGGTCAAAAAGGTGAACAGCGATTCTTAGGTCGATTAAAATAATTCTATCCCCCCCATAAACACCCTCCCACCTTTGGTTTTCGATTATTACCGGATCGAAGCTGCGTGGCTCGAATCGGATATCAGGGTTCGATTTTTTGTTGTAGTTTCGTTTCTTTTTTTCTTGTTCTTTTGTTTTGCTCCGCTCTTTGGAAGAAGTTACTGCTAATGACAATGCGAGCGAAACGGGAGCGGAATTAAAGGGTTTTTATAAGCGTTATTGATGACTTTTTATGGCATTCTCACAAGGGTCTTTGGGACGGGTTAGAGCGGGTCTGGCCTCTGCTGGGTGGATTCTTTCGCACTTTTGGATGTAGGAACTGAGTAACAATGTAGAGGGTTCATGTACCTCTTAATACAATGCCTTAAATGATTGCAATTAAGAGGTGTGTAAAGTGCTCAAAGGGGGAAAAAAAGAGTGTGTGTTTTATTTATGATGAATAAGATTTAAGGACCTGTTTTGTTTTGTGTTTTTGCAATATATATGACAAACAAGAAAAGTTATGTTGTAGTGCATACAATATATTTGACAAGGATAATGCAAATTTGAACTATTTGTATGAACGTCTAAAATGGTTACTGCATTAAATGAATTAAGAAAATTCTTGATAGGGCTGATTTTTCAATCTTTTCATCCAGTTATAAGAAATTGAAAGTATGAAGAAAATTTAAAGATTGTGAGAAGAAAAATTATGATAACTTTTTCATTAGTGTGTAATATTAATTTACCAAAAATTTTATAATCATTTTGTTAGAACCTTGATTTTTCTAAAATTTTAATTGATTTCCAAAAGAAGTTTTAATTAATAATATCGCATTATTTTTCAATTCAAACGAACTATTTCGAACCGCTATTAAACTTTTTTTTTTTTCGTGCGATTTTTTTTTTTTTTTTTTTTTTCTAATTTTAATTTAGATTTCGAAACGGTAGATGCGGTGGGGGAGATTCCCTATTTGTCAAGTACATTTCATACATTACATCATCACTTTTCGTGTTTATCAGATAAATTACCAGTAACACAACAGCTTTGGTCAATATCGGCTGACAATGGTCAATCCATAAGTGGAGAATGTTGTAAATCGACCGACATTGCTACAGTTTCAAAAATGAAATATTTTATTTATAAGACAAGGCGGAGGATAAAAATATGTTTTATAATGTTTTCGACAGGTTTATTTTTTTAAAAAAATTGTGTATTTGGAACAATCTTCCAAAACCTCTATTCCCGACGTTGACTATACCTGTGATTTTATAAAAATTAGCAAAAATCCAAATATTCTTATAAAACACATCCCTGTTAGCACTTTACTCACCTCTTAATTGGAACTATTTAAGGTATTGTATTAAGGCGTAAATGAACCCTTCTCATTATTACCTAGTTCTTACATTTGAAAGTGAGAAAGAAACAATGCAGAAGGGACCAGGTCCACTATAATCCATTCCCAAATATAAATATGAGCATTTTACCAGAATTAACAAAAAAAGTTCCATGGTAGATTTATAAAAAAGTCCTTTATTTTACGGCAAACTTTTTTTCTAATGTCGCCAATTTTTCTAGGTTTTACAGATGTGTAAACACCATGAACGAATGGATTATTTTAAAAATAGTTATGGTGGTATAAAAAGTTTAAATTATTCGCAACATTAAACTTCTAACGATTACACCACAATTCTCTGGGTAAATGGTGCCGAAATCGGATGAACGGGGAAACGTACCTTCAAAACAATGACTGAAAAATTCTCTGACATTTCCCTGATTTTTTCCAGAACCAGAAAGCTCCCTGATTTCCAAGTTTCCCAGGTTCTGTGGCCACTCTGCATAAGCAAATCGAACACATAATACAAGAATGTACATAGATTGTTAATTAAAAAAAAAAAAAAAAAAAAAAAATTGCAAGTCAATTTTTGAAATAAAGTGGTGAAATCAAACAACTCTGATTCGCACCGAACCAATTTCAGTGGATCGTTGTTAGAAAATTGTAAATTTATTTTTTCGAATATATTTTTATAACAAATCGAAACCAATCCACCCAAAAACGAATTAACTTCATCTCATCATCTTCAAACAACATTGGCAAGAAATGCACATTATCATATTCATGGCCACTTTCGAGTGTTCTATTTTTCACTAGGGATGTGATCCAACTCTCAGTCTAAACCGAAACTAAAAGTGAATATTTATTGGGGGGGGGGGGGGGTGCTAGGCAGGTGGTTGGACTAGTGTCCCATAAAATTTGGACATAGCAACAGAGGAGTGGCAAGAGGTTCTTACCACCTGTCCTTGGTGATTCTGTCTCCCTTTCCTCAAGATGTACACTCACAACAAGGGGGAGGTTGCCCCTTTTCGAGCGCACCTGTCGCCGACGCCAAATATCCATCGCCAAGTCTCAGCAAGCACCTGTCGAACATGGGATAATCATATGGCGGAGTAACAGGTTTCTTCTTTCCAGACATGGTTCGTTTTGGCTTGTTTGTAGAAAGCGCTTGTCATGTTTCGAGCAAAGTTGTGTTTTGTTTACGTTTATTGAGTTGGATAAATTAGCAGATCCAAATTGATGTTATTTCGATGAAGGATTTCCGAACCATCTTACACATTTTTGAATTACTTTTATTCATTGAATAGTTAGGGAATGGATGTTTGGAAATAGACAACACATATGAGAACTCTTTAAGGTATACATATACAATTGAGATGATTTTCTTTAATTTTTAGGTAATAATTTCAAACTTTTTGGCAGTATATAAGAATTAAAAATGATGCAATTATATATATCAACTTTTTTTTTTCATCCGTTTTTTAATCAGCTAATTGCAATTTAAGTGACTAATTAGGACATTATTAGAACAAACATAAATAAACTTGTAATTAACTTAGAGGTAAGATTTTTATTGCAAATAAAAGAATTTATATTGACACATATTCCTATGTCGAATTTTGAATTTGGCTGCAATATTTATTTAATTATAAATTTTTAAATAAAAAGTTTTAAAAATACATAGTTTTTAACCAAAAATTAATATTAAAATATACATAAAAAATGTCTGTATGACAATATATTTTAGATTCTCCATAGGAAACACATTCACAACTTGTGTCTTCTGAACAAAATTAGAATTTTGTAAATCGGACAATTTATTATGAAGTGTTTTGACCGTTAGCGTAAAGCCATAGAACACCAAAATGTCATTCTTCAGAAAACGCGTTTAAAGTTTACTACACTAATGATTGTGATACAAAACCCACTGTAATTTAAAAAGTAAATTGAGTCTCAGAAAAAAAATGGTATTACTTTAAAGGTAAGAAATTCGGGAATATTTAAAAAAAAAAAAAAAAAAAAAAAAACGCAGACTTGAGTCAAATTTTGCAATTTCTAATGTATATGTATACCTTAAGATATTTGATTTGACCTATTGTTTGAAGAGCAGTATATTTTCGATGAGGAAATTATTGAAATCTTGTCAAATCCATTTGATCTGGGAAAGAGCCATTTGAATTTCTTTTGCTTTTACTAAGAAAAAATAATCAATTCAGCAGGTTTGAAGTTATGGAAGGTATAATTTTCAGTCCAGGAGATAGACTGACGGGCATAACAGACAGCACCAAAATATTTGCTTTTTGGTATCAACCTGTCATATCAGGCAATTCGCGAAATACAAAAGAGTTCTATTTTTTTTTTTTTTTTTTTTTTTTATGGTACCTGTAATTTCTACATCTGGATGGACGAATATAAGAAAGTAATTAAATAAAGATAATATATAAAAAAATTATACAAAGGAAATATAAGGATATAGGAGAGCAAAGAAGACTAAATAGTGAAAAGGTGAACACGTAAGGTATTTACATACAATCACATAACTATATTCAACCAAGAATCCAAATAACTTCGTCTCCCAGAGGGCGATACCGCGCCAAATCCTAGCAACTCCTTTCCCGAGACGTGCGACCTCACTACGTCACGATCCCCAACAGGTGAGTTTGAAGAAGGTAAAAAGCAGGCGGACCGTGCAGCTTCGGATTCTGTGAGAAAGTTTACTCTCACAGGGTGACCTTTGATCGCACAGATGATGATCAACCAACCCCACCCACCCCTTCTCTCTCTCTCTCCACTCTTGTATATAAAAAGGGACTACCGGAAATGTCATCATGTCCACGGAACCCCTTTCGTGCTGTCATTAGACGCACAGTGTTGACGATGACGTCACTCTTGTTTGTCTCTTGCTGAGGACGGATTTGTCGCGTGTTTTGATTTAGTCTCGCATGCTTTCATTAGTTTTGATTTGGTAGTTTCTCTTGTTGGGAAATGGTCGAACGCGTATGTCTTAAAAAATGGGATCTTGGTTTATTTATGAGCTTCATGCTTGCAATGAGAAACGGGACCTAAATGTTGTAAAAACTGCTTCGAGTAGTCTTTGTTCCAAAAGAAAGGCAATACCGTCAGTTTATTGGTGTTGAACACTTTAGTAAACAAAGTTTCGATTCACAAAAGATTGTCTATGCAACAAAGTATCAATTGCTTTACAATATTTGTTTAGTGCCATTAGTGGTGGAAGATGAAATTCGTTGATAGAGATCGAGTACCCAAAAAGTTAAAACATAAACATAAGGGATTTTGAAAGGGCGCAATGACGTCCCCTATTTTTTAGCGAGTAGTTATTGACAAAATCCTAAAAGTTCCTGGAAATGTCTTCAGTGTTTCACATTCCTTTATCCTAAATCACAATATAAAAGACAAAGGTGAATTGTAAAATAAGAATGTTTCTAGTTAATAAATGTAATGATGGCAAGCAATGTTTGAATAAACACTACATATTTTCTGATTGGTTGTCTGCGTTATTTTCTTATTGTACGAAGGCTATACTTCGCCGGTGCATTCTTAGAAGATCTCGGGTAATGAGAGTAGTCTGAGCCGATAAAAGGAATGCCTTACGAGAGGTCTTTCAAAGGAAGCCGACAAGCATTTTTGTCTCTAATGGGAGAAAATCTACTATTATACGAGTTTAACACTTTTCAAATGATCAGTGGTGTAGCTTAAGTTAAATGGATAGGGGAATGCTTATACAACAAATATAAAATTTAAATTGAAAATCCTATCCGGAAAGTGCTGATTTATGACCTTCTCATCAAAAGAAATAGAACGTCTATACTATAGATATGATGTTGGTATTCACTATCTCTTCTAAAGAATGCATTTAATAAATAAAATAACACATTCAAAACTTGTTTTTCTTAATGAAAAAGCATTATCAATCTAACGGGATTTTGTTTTTGTTTTTTTGTAAGCTTATGAGTAGGATAATTTTCTTACAAGGCGAAAAAGCGGGAAAGAACCTGCTAATGAAAATCAGCATAAATGTATTTATCATTTCACAAAACGTGTGAACAACCACTACAAAACTTTTAAAAATAAATTCGTATTGTTGAATTCCATTGCCAAATCACAAACCCACATACACAGTGTTCTTGTCGGACATTGCGAAAAACAGTTGTCGGTGACGACGCCATACATTTGGTTCATAATCAATTTTGCCAAACGATTTTACAGAATGCAATCTATGATCCAACAGATTAAGCAATATTTGAGTCAAAACACTACAAGTAGATAAAAACTATATTAAAAACAGAACTCATTTACTTTTATTTGTATTTTTTTTATTTATTTTCTACAGGCATGAATGAAGCCAACATTTGGGACTTTTTAAATACGAAAACGCTTCTGTGTGACCCTTAATTACCCACTTTGCGATTGTGGTGGGGAGGTTCCTAAGAAAAGTTCATATATAATTACGCCTATGAAACATTACGTAAATGATTACAGATATTACTTTTCTTCTGTGCATTTCTTCAAGTCCTGATGAGCCCCAAAATTCGGATAGAAAGTGGCACAATATAAAGCCTCCTTTTCGAACCCTCATAAAAACATTTATTAAGAAGGTATGAAATATCGGATGGGCAACAAATCAGAGCATTTGGTACAGGAACATCGCGTGCTACTAATATGCAATTTGAGAAATTTGTATTCCTCGTATAGAGTGACTTTTAATGAAAGGAAAGCGTATCGAATCCGATGAAAATGAGTCAATCTGACCCTCAAGATTGGTAGGGAACTATTAAAATGATCGATAAAAAGTTTCATAAAAACTACCAGTTTTCATTACAATATACATATTATAGTGTAGTTTCAAGAAATATTTTTACGGAATAATGAATTCTTAAGTTACGGTGAATTTTTATATGAAATATGCAACAACGCACTCATCAAATAAGTTATCATGTTTGAAAAAGTAATTTCGCACAAGTTGCATAATTTTTTTTGTATAATAACGTGTAAAAATATTTTTAATACATATATATATGTACATTAATATTGGCAACTCCATCCTGTAAATCTTTTCTAAAAATTTGTCTTTTCAAAACCTGGCTTTCGGTATTGTATTTTCAAATACGCGCGATTAAAAAAAAAAAAAAAAAAAAAAAAAAAAAAAAAAAATGCTTATCTTACTTAAAACTGAAATAAATGTTATGTTTTCTAAGCTGGTTTCAACTGTGTAGATTGACAAATATAGTTAACGTTTAAACAAGATTTTTTTTTTTTTTTACTTTATTTAAAAATAATAATACAAAACTAATAAGTAGGATTGTGAATGTCATATTAAATTTATATAACAAGAGGTAAAAGAAGAAAGCTATATTGCAAAGCGTAGAATTTCGTAAATTTTGAATTTGCAAAAATTATTTGTCAAATTTTTAACAGAAATTATTGTAATTTTAAACCTATATTTCATAAAGTGAGGTGAAAGGCGCGGAATTTCATCTTACTCGTAGCAAATGCAAAAATTCTTTAATAAAGTGATTGAAAAAAGTTATTGTTGACGATTTGTCAACGATTATTGTTAAACTTTGTAAAGTTCATCATTAAGCTAAGATGAGATAACCAATCTTCTGTATACCTCACGAATTATTTTTATCTCCATGTTTTTGCTAGGATTTGCATGAAACAATTTTTTTTTTTTTTTTTAAATTTTTTAAGTCAATTACAGCAGTATCGGTCACCGGCATGTCACCGCGTCTTAAAAGTGTGGCTATTTTGTATATCTTGAAAACTTTTTACGTTTTTAACATAATTGGTGTTTTATTGTAGTTTAGTATTGTTATCGTTTGGAGCAACGAAAGTATAACGACGGTAAAATGTTTGTTTTTCTCGTAAATAAAGGATAAATTTTATAATATATTTGTACAAATTATAACATATTTCAGTGTTTAAACTGGGATACAAAATTTCTTTAGTGGTAAAGCTAAAATCACAGTTTTCTTTTCAGCTAAATGGTTACTAGTTCCATAAATCTTGATGCTTAATCTAAAATAATTTAGAAACCTCTTTTATATAAAACTATTCAAACAAATTTGTTTTATACCAAATATAAACAGGAAAAATATTTGTCAACCTTCGTTCTTTTAGGTCGATGAATAATTTTCTGTAAAGAAAAATGGTGATTTTGCATAATTTCTGGTTTAAATGTTTTAGCAAAATAACTAAATTACATTATCTAATTTTAGCATTTAAGTTAGTTCTTGAATGAATTTAAGTAAGCTCTTGTAATTTGCTAAAAAAACACCCATAGCATAATCCTCACATGTTCATGAAATAAAATGAAAGTCAAATTTTCAATTTCGTATAGTGCAGTTAAGAAAATAATGATTTCTGATTATATATTTGCTGACGCATCATGCCAAACAATACGACTAGTCTATAAAATACAGAAGATATCATAAAATAGAATAAAATGAGGGCTGCTTCCATCTGCCGAAAAAAGAATAATAAATGAAGCTACCATATCGTAACGATCCTTGTGATAAAGCCCAACTTATATTCACAACAATCCATATTAAGTTCCGACTTCCAGATCTTACTGCCGTTTGTAGGACAAAGAATTGGCTTCAGAGCTGAAATAAAGCTGTTCAAGCTGATAGCTTTTCTTACTATTTTTATTTTTACGTGAAAAGAATCCAATTAAGATTTTTCTCCTAAGAGAACCTTGACGAATAAATACGTTCGACGCACTTATCAATTTCGGTTGCATAATTCATGAACAAAAATAATTAAATTAATAGGAAGGATTGATACTGTATAGCTTGCTTGTACAAAAGCACCTGCAAAATGTGAAACAGAAGTTCAATTCGTCGCCAAAAATGCTTTCGGATTCTTTAACTGACAAAGAAAAAGAAAACACCTGTCTCCGTCGTAGAAGTCTATAGTGTCGTCTATGTAGTAAAAACTGTTTTTTATGAACTAGATTACTCGTCAACAATATCACCTGCTAGTTTACAGATGTAAATTATTGCGTCCCCCCCCCCCCACCCGATATAAATGTCCTTCATGTCCTATTACATTGCGCAATCGCTAAGAAACAGTGATTTTTCTATTAATACTCGAAAGTGTTATAAATCCTGCTTCTAAATGACCATTTTTTTTAATCATTCGCTTGGACCAAAGGTTTTAGTTAACAGCTGCCAAAAACTAAAAGTCTTAAATTCAAAACCAGCTGCCATTGATCGGTGATGATAACTGAATAAATATTATTTTTAAAATGATGTGTGTTAATAAAAAAGTTATGCCCTGGCACTTCTTTATGTATGATACCAGTAATTAAGGAAAATAATATAGTACATTGGGAATTTTTAGTTTTACTATGATATCCAAAGATGGAATTATAAAGGGTATTTTTGCAAATATTCCAAAGCTATTGTGATGCGTGCAAGAAACCTCGACAAGTGTTATTATAAGTAATTAATATTTCACTTTATCTTATTCATAGAATTATTCGCCTATTGATGAAAGGTTTAATCCAGCAGGCTCTTGTAGTAGCGAAATTAGAAAGAACCTCGCTTGCCAAACTGTCTGCTGGGATTATGGTTACCGACTCTTTAAAGTTTGACATTTTGACTACTTTCTGTAGTCAAGTTACTGTGATGTTCCATGACCACAGTATTGACACTGCTTTATGAAAATTTATTGCAATCCGTTCTACCTGAAGACAGGATTAATTGGGCTCACATGAAAATAAATTCAATAAACGCGTTTGTTGACTATACGCTCTCATTCGCAATAAATTGTAGTCTTTAATGTTTTCCTTCAGAATGTCAGCTACGCTTGTTCCTAAAGGTACCATCAGATAGATTAAAGGTTCTCTTACGTATCTATATATATTTTATGAGATGAATATAAATTAGTAGAGTGTAACTGTCACTAAACGGCCGCTTCAACATACGTTTGTCGTTTACCTTAACACACGCACCTCTTGTCCAGATGTATAATTTGGCGCAATTTCATTATTGAAATCTACCTCTTTAAGGTTTATTGCATAATAAGATAAAAAAAAAAAGAATAAAAAAAAAAAAAGGGGCCAATTTGAATGTTATTTTATTTACAGAAAAGTCTCGAAAAAGTTAGCGATTCTGACTACAATACAATTGGGTCGAATATCCAAGTTCTAATCCAATATCTCTCTTTGAAGCTAAGATGTGAATGTCCCACAGATTTACAATCGAAGCACTCTTCTGAACATTTTGATTTTAAACATTTTGATACTTTCGAACATTTTTTTTACTTTGAACTTTACTTATTAATCTTATAGAAACATTTAAACTGATACAGGGCGTCCAATAAATGACTGACCCATGTTGAATCTAAATAATAAAAACACGGTTTTGAGATAAAAACTAATTGGCAAACTTCTATATCTTTCAAAACTTACCGTTTTTCTAGTGTACCAATGCAATAAACGGTACATTCCAATCTCCAATCACATTTTAATTATTCACGGGATCAGTCATTTATTGGACACATTGTATATAATGGATGTTTCTAGTATTTATAGTTAGGGCTCAAATTGAATCTCGATCCCAGATTAAAATATTGCCTTGAAACTCGACTTGGACAAGACTTTTCATTTGACAGCTCGCAAGTATATGTAGCCATTGTAGGAATATTAATATCAGTCATGGCCTCGTATAAACTTCTCTCTACATTAGAGTAGGGAAAAGTCACCCTTTCAGGTCAGATCACACCAACAGATGCAAGATAGACGAATGTTTTTTAAAATCCTAGTGTCTTTTCTAAATAACGTCCGGGTGAAAAAGATCACTTCACTGATTCTGTCCGAGCTTCAACCTCCCCTGCAAACTCATTCACACTAAATCAAAACTTCACAATTTAATGGAATCGTGACTGTATACCATCGGCAACAAGCGTCTGAAAACTTTTATTCCGATGACAAATCAATGATCGATGCACCAGGAAGCGGCACAAAATGGCGCTCATCGGCTTTATTTCTTTCTTTCTCTCTGAGCAGACGTCTTGATGTGGTTTTAATTGGTTCCCGATAATCCGCTTTTTTTCCGCCATGTTGTAACGCCAGAAATATGGAAAGATATTAAACGCCTCATTTTCAGATTTTGGCAGGTTGCCGCAGAATCTATTCGGAAGGCTTTGTTGTGAGCAGTAGTTCTGTATGTCGTCACGTTTTAGTTTTCTTTAGCATATATTTAGGCACGCGGCAGATGGGAAATATCTGATGTTGAAAGTCTGGACTGATAGAATGTATTGGGAGAGACAGTTCAATTTTGATGAATCAGCTGCCGCGAGGATTTTACACTGAATAGAATGCATTTTAGTAACTCGGTTGCACCCTATTATTCCAGAATCTAGACTCAGAATTGATTGCACTGCACTATTTCCATTAAAATTTTTATTATTTTTCAAAGGGCGGATAAATCAGATTGTACAGTATTTGTACAAGTGCTGTTTTATATCCGGAGCTCAAAATTCGGTTGATCGTTCATAACCTTTTTGATGATTTTATATCTAATGTTTTTCTATAAAATTAAACTAAAATTATTATTGTAGATTAATTATAGCTGTTCCAGTGATTGTTTTCATAGATAATGGTAATATTTGATGATAAGATATAAATTTCTACAAAAATGAGTTTAAATAGAAATTTTATTAATATAGTGAACTAAGTATTTATTCATGAAACTTAAATTTAATTTAATTCAATCTTAATTTAATAATTTAAATTTGAAAGTAGCAGCCAACCTGTGCAAGAGTATTCAAGATTAATTCATAGGAAAGTATACTAGAACTAGGGCTTCCAGGTCCAAAAAAAAAAAAAAAAAAAAAAAAAAAAAAAAAAAAAAAAAAAAAAACAACACTTTATTTATAAATATTTTTATGTCAAAAATATATCTTATGTATGAGATGCTATTTATATATCTTTGAGATAATTTTTTTTTAAATATTTTGTTTATTTATTAATAAAAATTAAAAATTGTAGAAAAATCCATAATAATTGATGTTTACGTATTTTAATAGGTCTAGATTTTTTTTTTTTTTCAAAGTGAAAGCTTTCTGTAATACATAATTAAATAAAGAAAATTTTGTCTTCCTAGAATTTTGATGGATGGATTAGAAAAAATTCTCAAAGTTAAAATATTGAAATTTTTACTTTTTTTATGTTGTCCTTTATGCTAAATGTTATATTTTAAAACATAATTTAAAAATAAAATTCTGTGGAAGCAAAATGTTTAAAACTGTATGGATTAAATGCTCCAAAAATTTGAAAAGCCAATTGTTAACGATTCTGGAGATACATCTATTTGAATTTGCAACATCTGTGAAAAACAATAGTGCTCGAAAAACTCACTTTAAGCAGACCCTTCAAGACGGTACGCCCATTAGTGATCTTTAAATAACAGATAATTTCGTGGCGTTCTAATCACTGGAGGAATAAGATAAAAACATCATTCTTTTCAGGAATGTATGAACTATTTTTTAAAATCAGAAAAAAATTGGGATTTTTGACGAAATTTTGGTACTAGATCTCCTTAACAGAAAAAGAGTGAAGTAAGAGATGCTCTCTAAAATTAAATTTGCATTATAATTTCTGTATATTTATAATAATAAGGGTTGAAAGAGTTACTTATAAATTATTTAAATTATAGGATTTCACTCACTTCTCATTAATAAGGAAAGAATAGGTACTCTGTAGAAAAAATTAATTAGGAGTGGCTTAAAATTAAATTTTTAATTTTCATTATAAATATGATAAGTATCATTTAATTACAGAAGTATCCATATTTATTTTTTCAAATTTATAATATTTTAATTTGTAAGAAATATTTAAGTGACTATTGAAATGGTTCTCATGAATAAAAGAAGCAGGGAAAACAAACATTTAAAGTGCTTATGTTTATAATGCACCATAAACATTTTAGAGTCTCATCAAAATGTATAATATTTTGATATTCAGTACTTACATATTAATAAAAAATTTGAATTATTATTAACACGATTACTTGCAACGATACTTTAGAAAAATATTACACTAATTTTTAATTGCCTTTTTTTTTAAATTCCTGTACTCACAAAGAGTTTAAATTCTTCCAAAGCACAATACTAAATATTTCAAAATAACTTTAAAATGCTAAGTTTAAGAAAAAGTACTTATGTGTCCCATTAAAGATATATATATATATATATATATATATATATATATATATATATATATATATATATATATATATATATATATATATATATATATATATATATATATATATATATATATATATATATATATATATATATATATATATATATATATATATATATATATATATATATATATATATATATATATATATATATAGCGGCACAACGTTCCAGATACTTAAATGTAATTCTAAATGATCGATCCCAAACACGATTTAAAAAAAAATAATTAAAAAAAAAAAAAAAAAAAAAAAATAATCTGAGGATCTACTATTCTGACTACTCTGTATATATCTATATTTGTGTCTGTGATTGGTACTTCCAGCAAATGAATTCGGACTCAAGAACATATTTTAAGAAAAGATGCTGAATGGCCATATGTGTTATAATACAATAAACAAGCACAAATTATTCCAAATGTCTTTTTGTTTGATTTTTACATCTTCAAAAACTGGAGCTGATGCTTTCTTCCTCGAATCCAAGCCATCTCCGAGTCAAAAAGCTAGATAAGAAGAAACCTAATTTATTCGGGTCAATCTCTCTCAAAATAAGATCAATCAAAATAAGATATCTCTCAAAATAAGATCGGAACTTCATAGAAGTTTTCGTGATAGTGCCTCCTTCTTTTATCTAGACTTTCATATCCTCCACAATTCATTCTCAACTTCAGTTCTTTCATTATATTAATCTACAACAAAGAAGAAAGAGATCTAGAAAGTTTGAAATCATAATTTTAAAGATGCTAAACACATTTTTGGGCAGTTATTATTGGTATGTCATTTTGTTTCATTAGATCTATTATTCTTTAACGTTATATTTTTTTCATAATTATCTACAACAAAACAAATATAACAAATCTCTTACACATATGAAAAAAATAAGTTTTTTTTTTTTTTTTTTTTTTTTTCCTTCTTTTTTTTTGCCATCATAAATTCAAAGAAATTCTTACACAAGATTTATTTAACCTCCCCTAATCACTTTACTATTTAATGTTTTAAGAGTAAAAAATTTGTTTTTAATTTGATTAAATCTTTTAAACCCTGTGTGCGGTGTATGGTGTGCGCATTTTGCACTCACTCTACCTGCATGAACTATTAGAAAGAAAATAGTGTGATTTTGGTCTCTACTTTTATTAACATAATTACAGTTTAGTAATATTTTTATATTTTATTCTCTTACTTTTATTTTAACCTACCAGAAATAGGGTTACGCATTGCTTTTGAGCGAATTTTATGATGGAAAGGTACGCTATTTTGGACGACCAAGGAAATGACTCTTTTTGTGCTTGAATACGTAAAGAAAATGGCTAAAAAAGTATTAAAAAATGGTGGCGAATGAGCTTACAGACAATCAAAGCGTTTATAGAAGTTTTTTTTTATTTTTTTTATAGAGGCATAGTGTCGTGTAAACAATAACATTGAAAAGTGAATAGGAGACAATAAATTAGACCTATTCGGCCGTATATCCTCAGTAAGACGGTAGTATCTTTAATTTACATTACATTTTGCTTTCTTATAGGTTCCTCGTATAATCTATTATGGTAGAAATACAGCTAAGCAGCTCTTAAAGATTATCAATTTAGCATTGGCTATATCGTATACTATTACAAAAGCCTGTAACAGTCAACAATGTACGGTTCTTTAATTGAAAAAAAGCCTATGTGATTGGAACTTTGGGTGGTAGGAGATTGTAGCATGCAAACATAGCGAAGCTAATGCGCATGCGTGTAAAACATTTTATTATTATGAATTCTATAAGTAAAAATTAATCAGACCCCGATAGCATTCGCTACCATGAAAAAACACCATACTTAACCATCATTACATTAATTCCAATCCCAGCACCGCAGCTGATGGAATTTAAATTTCAGAGCATACCGCAGGAGGGTCCAACAAATTGAATAACCGCAGTTTTAAAAAGGGGTGCATTTCGTGATTTCTTACTCTTTTTTTTTTAACCGTGCGAGGACGAAATTACAAAATGATATAGCGCGAGTGGCAGACCAACGAAATAAGAAAAAATCTGCTCAACCATGCGTGACCTAACTGGTGTTACGGCCTGCCCCCTTCCAGTCTGTTTTCCCTGCCCTTTACCCTCGGTAGAAAGAAAAAAAAAGAAAGTCCACAGAATTCTTAAGGTTGGCCAAATTTGATTTTAGGATGTCTGAAGGAGATGGTTTGCTCTTCCCATTCTAATTATTTTGTTTTCAGGGAACATGATGAGCTATTTTTTTAAGAAGGTAGGAAAACCAGTTGGATTGTGATAGTCCACTGTCACTGAAACGCTGCTTCTACATACGTGATATGACATTTACTGTCTACTTAAATTTGATTTTAAGGTGTCCGAATATATTGGTTTGCATTAACCATCAAATACATATTTATTTTCAAAGAAGATGATAAGTTATTTTTATGAAAGGAATTTGGATTATGATATTCCGCTGTTATTGAAACACAGCTTCTACTTACGTGGCATGATATTTACGTTCTACAGAATTCTTAAGATTGGATCAAATCTAAGTTAAATTTCTTTGTCTGATGATATTGGTTTGCATTAACCATCAAATAGATATTTATTTTCAAAGAAGATAATGAGCAAGGTTAATATTAACCAAGCCAGTAGGATTTTGTTTCTGGGGAGGAGGGGGGGGGGGGGGAGGGAGGGGGGGGGCTTATGGAACAAGATTAAATTAACAACATAGAGCAGATTTTTTCAATTGTAATTTTTTCAGAATCAAGAGACAAAAACTCATATTACATCTATGACCTGAATAATTTTTAATGTATACACTTATTACAAGTAACACACATAAAAAAAGAAGGGGAAGTGGTGAAACAAGATTTCACACAATTTCGGGGAAGGAGAGGGGGGGGGGGGTCCCGTCGGTCCTCCACCCTGTCTACGGTCCTGGCATTAACCATCAAAAATATGTATATATTTTTTTCATAGAAAATAATAAATTATTTTTATCACAGGAAAAGAGTTTGAATTATGATATTTCAATGTCATTGAGCCGCAGCTTCAATACAAATGATATGATACGTACGTTCTACAGAATTCTTAGATTAGGCTATGAATTAGGCCAAATCTAAATTAAATTTCTTTGTTTAAAGATGTTGGTTTGCATCAACCATCAAAATTTTTTTTTCTTCAAAGAAGATAATAAGTTATTTTTATAACAGGAAAACAATTTGGATTATGATATTCCACTGTCATTGAAACGCAGCTTCTACACACGTGGTATGATATTTACGTTCTACACAATTCTCAGGTTAGGCCAAATCCAAGTTAAATTTCTTAGCCTGATTTTTTATTGTAGTAATAATATAGTAAGGAAGCAAGTGTATAACTTTCCAAACTGTCACTTCTACATGCCGATATATTATAAATTTTAAATTAAGATGACAAAAATAAAAGCTTAATTTGTACTTTTATTTTCTTTGAAAATCCTTTTGTAAAATTTAACTATCAATCAGTATTTATATACATTTCAAATACTAATTTTACTGTGCTGATTTAAATCTCGTTTGTCAAGAATCATTAGATTGCTGTGTAATTCAAGGGGCCTGGGACTCAAAATTCTAAAATCTTTATTTTTAGAATCACATTTCTGAAATTTTTTATGCAGTAATATATGATACTTTAAAACTTAAAAAACTATTTTAAATTTTTAAATTAAATTTTTTTTTTTTTTAATTAAAAAACTTCAAAATTTTGTTATTTCCTAAATTTAAAATATCTAAAAAAACTTTTTTAAAAAATCACTTAATTTTTCCATAAAATTACTTCTTATAATTCATATAAAAAATTGTCTTCGTGATTTTTCAATAAAGTAATTAGAAAAAATTAAAAAAAAAAAAAAATGTTTTGTGCAAAAACTGCATAAAATCCATAGTATGATAACTTCCAAAAAGTTTAAAAAAAAAAAAAAAAAAAAAAAAAAAAACATACTTCTTGAAGACAAATTAAAGAAATATATTTCAAAAATAATTCTGGAAATTTTCATAGATTTATATAACAAGTAGTTTTTAAGTTATATCAATTTAAACTCAAAAAAGGAACAAAAAGCCATCACAAAGAAAAACAGTTTCGAAGTTTCAAGATAGCATGTCTGATATACAGTTGTCATATAACAAAAGCGTAAATATTTCAAGTTCTACTAATGATAGAAACAAAAGTTTTATGCAATTTTATTAAAAATTATTTGTATTATATTTTACAATAATTTTTTATTAGAGAATTAAAAATTTTGAGTCCCGGGCCCCTTAACGTATGATAGTCAAAAATTTGTTTGAAAAATCACAACAATGTTACTTGAATTTAAATTTGATGAAGTATTTTTAGTATTGGCATTGTAAATATTATTTCGGATTTTATGCTTAAATCATTATTGATTAAGCAACGACAGAAAAGCGAGGCTTAAAAATGAACATGATTAATGCAGCTGTTATTATTTTCCATATACAAGTTGAATTCTTTTTACTGCAGTGGATTTCATTAAAAAAAATATTTGAGGCATTAAATAAAACGAACTTTCATTTATTAAACAATAATAATAATAATAATAATAATAAAAAAGTCTTGAAATTGATTTCCCAGCTGGCGTGGATGTTTCATTAAAATCCCTTTTTAAAAATCCTTAATCAAACGACATATTTGAACACGCATTTCAAGTCCATCAAGCGAAGAGAAATACTTTCGCCTAAGAAAGAAATAGAATTCCGTCAGTAAAAAAAACCAGAAAGAAAATGGCCGAAATTTGGAGAATATAGGAAATAAAAAAAAATAACGTTTTGTGGGAGATAGAAGATATTGAGAGGCACAAACCCTACAATTCGTTCATTAATTCCGCTTCGCTGCTTTTGGAAACACTCCGTCTTCTTAAATTTTATTTTCTCGTCTGCCTATAACCGAGGCTTTTCTTTTTTGTTCCTTTTTTCGTTCGGTAGCCCCTGATTACACGAACTAGTTTCTTGGGAGGAATTTGATTTGGATCGCTTGCTAGGGGGATATGTTTGCTAGTAACGCTTTCCACTATCACTCAGGGAACAGGTATGTAATGAAATGATTTTGAGGTTTGTCTGGTAAAATGAATGTTGGAAAACAGCAATCCTACAAAAACAAGGGGGAGAAAGTTTTGAGGGGGTATTGGAATTTCGTTGATGATAAAGACTGTGTAATGTAGTGGGGGAAGAATTTGAACTATTTTATGAGATTTATTTTCTTTTGTTAAATCACTGAAGGAAAAATATTTTTACAAAAGATTCTTTCTTGAAACTTCCATCAGATTTCTATAATTATAAGCAGGATCCGATTTACAGGGTTCTCAGTTTTATTGAAGAAGAAAATTCAAGAACTTTTAAGGACCTTTTTAAGAAAATTCAAGGACCATAAAATTACATACTTTAGACATAAAAATACAAAACGGAGATAATTGGAGGTCACTTAAAAATTCAAGGACTTCCCAGGATCGTGGGAACCCTGGATTTAGAAAACTGATTACTCCAGGCACAAGATAGGAGATTGGAACCCCATTAACGATATTAAGTGTTATTTAAACGTTAATGATAATTTTAATTACCACCTGATTAAATTAATGTCAAGATATTAATCATTTTAATAGATAATGGGTTATAAAAATATACTGTCATATTTTCTACTATTGAACAAGTTCAGTATATTTACAGTAACACAATAATTTTTTCAGGCATTTTGGGGGCCCTGATTATGTGTACTATCTCATTAATTTCGCTAGCAAAAATACTTCCGCTATATTCAACTTTAAAGATTTTTATATTAGCCCCTCATTTATTTTTCTATCAATAGATAAGCTTATAAGTGAAACTCATCACAGATACTTTAATTAAAATAAGTAGTGTTAATTATTCCCAACTAACAGATATTTTTTATTTCAAGATTAAATTAATTCTGCATTTGAGATTCTATTGCTCGTAGTAAAAAAATATAACTCGTCTAATTTTTAAAACAATTTTCTATTGTCACTATAATGTTATACGTACTATGATTATCATATATTCCCTAGTAAGAAGGTTTGAGTTTCAATAGTTTTATTTAAAGTTATTTTATTTTTGGTATACATCAAATAGGTTAAAAATTAAAATGGACTTACGCTTAAATTATTTCTTCATTCAGTAACTAGCACGTATATTAATTTTTACCAAGTTGACCGTGACGATACTAAGTATAAGCCCCACATAAGACAAATGTTATCAATTGTGTAAACTGAAGCAAGAAAATTATACAAATTTCATTAAAAACAATTTCGTGTTTATTGACAATGAAGAGCAATGATAAACAAATGATAATATATACAAGGTGAATGCTTTTTAAAAATTCGGAGCACTATAAATATACACAAAATATGTACAAAGTGAACAGGAAAGTCAATTTCCTAAATAATCAGGTTCAAAATCATCACAAAAAACAGTAAAAATTAATATGAAAAACTTATTTCATGATTCTTCGAAGTACTAAGTCTCTTTGTTAGGAATTTGAACACTAAGTACATCGATAAGAACAATTCAATCGTTCAACGATTTAAATAAATTCTTTTTAATGACTACAAGTAACTGTATAATTGTGCAATAATTATGATGTTATCATTATCTCCATTGCTTATGAAAACAAACAAAACATCCGTACTTAATACTATAAGTTGGTTTGAAAAGTAATTTTGATTCAACTTTTAAATGAAAGTAAACATAGAGGATTATCGCCATTTTAAAGACGTAATTAATAATCTCATTAAGTACTTTTAAAAATTAAAATACAATAACAAATAATTCAGAAAGTAATACTGAGAAATACAATTTAAACACTTGTTCACCGCTATTTTTCAGAATACTGTTTCATTGAACCTTGAATTTTAAAAGATAAATAGTCTCAGTCACTCAAAGCTTTGATGTCCCAGGCAGTCTAAACATACTCACGCACACAAACAATATAAAATATACATTACAAACAAGGCACTAGGCATTGTAGAAAGACTTTCATATATATATATTTATATATATTCACATATAATTTCTTTTCTTGGCACGTTCTTTACGGAATGACAACTCCATAGGAGTGCATATATATCGTATAGGAATTCAATGCAAAAAGCAATGGACATCGAAGTCCTTTACAATAAACAAAAATTATTTTTGAATTTTATTATAATTAAAATGTCTACACATTATGCATATAAAGGCTGATTTAGAAGAACTATTTTTTAGATTTTTTATGTCGAGACTTTAAAATAGAAAATTTTGAATGTATATTCCGTAAAGAACGCTACACAAAAATATTCCTTCATTGCGATACTCTAAGCAGTTTCAAGAACTTTTTATATTCTCATCATTTCAGGGCTATTTCTGAAATGATGAGATTCGGCCCATTGCAAGTTCACGCATTTTCTTTGCCATTTCAACTGTACAAACATTAAATAAATAGGACTTAGAACTCAACAAAAATCTTTGGATCCAATTTGCGAGGGAACGTATTTGGGGTGGCTCTGAAAACGTTCTTAACCGTTTGGAATAAGCATCCAAACTGGAAGTTTTAAACGTAGGAGATCTTCCATGAAGGAAAAAACAAACATTTCTCTTTCGACTTCAATTTTTACAAAAAAAAAAAAAAAAGAAAAAAAAAAAAAAAAAGAAAAAAAAAAAAAAAAAAAAAAAAAAAGAAGATTGTGAAGGGAATTTTGTTCAGATTTTTCTGCATTGAAATTTTTTCATAAATATAAATCTCACATTTTAGGCATTACTTATGTAAATTCGAAACGTTTAAGAACGTTTATAAGCCACCACTATAAACAAAACAAAACAAATTAGACCTCCGTCGCTAGGAGGTCTTTGTACGATTGTCTATAATGGTCTCCTATGACGTAGACACTATTCTGTGAGCATGTATCCTTCTCTGCAGACGGAATTAAGGATGACTCACTGCAATAGAGGAAAATACGAATTTTAGAGTGCTATTCCGAGTCCAAAAAATATTGTTCTTAATCCTCAAGTATTCGCGTCAGGGCTATTAGACCCTTTCTCTCCAAAATAGTTGGCAACGCTAGTACTTGAGGGTTAAAGGTAGAGATTATTTTGTTAATTTATTAAAAGTTAATGAATTAAAATTAATAAGTTGTTTATTCCCTCGCTACATTTAAAACCTCACGTTTAAATCCTCTTCGATCGACGATATTAACATTACCTCGAGAATAAATAAAGATTTCAAAGCAAAGAAAATATGTGAAACATTGTATATAGTATTTTATACATAAAACATATATACAATATAGGATATCTATACATTATGACTTGACAGTTGATTTTTTTTTATTTTTTAAATTCAATAAATATCGATAACTAGGAAACTTTTTATGTCTTCGTTACCATTCATTTGTAAATGTAAATAATTAAACTCTTTGACAGCTGCTGGAGTTACGATAATTTAAATGCTGGGTTAAATTTCAATTTAAAAGGTCCAGTATATTCGATTAAAACTGGTACAGAATGAAAATTTTATCAGGAACTACTTTAATTTGCAAATTTTGATTGTTTACACTTTCTTCGTTCTGCTTTTTTTCCCATGATGGTTCGTTATAAAAATTAATTTTAATGAAACAACGAAAATATTTCGTCTCAAACTGAAATCATGCGATGCAATTGAAAACCCTACCAGCAGAGATTCAATTAAATAATTGTTAAAACTAAAACAATATGTTTTAATTTTCAATAGTCAGCACGAAAATATGTAAATCCAAAATTTCATCAGTGCCTGATAAATTATTAATTATGAATAAAAATAGAAGGAAAAATTCCAGTACAAGTTACATTATTTTGTGCAGAAACTATAAAAGCTGTCTCAATTAAATAGGTATTTAAGAATTTCTGACAAAAACATCAACAGACACATAAATCACGATTTTTCTCCTTGACTATGTACAAAATACAATAATAAATTACAAATAAATACATCTTTAAGGAACTAGATCACAGACTGAAGATTTCTTATAGTAATTACCTTTTGCTGGATGGTAATTGTTGAGAGAGAGAATCTCTCCTGTCTAGCGTCCTGGGCGCACAATCGTGCTCTAAGTCTGTGTCCAGCATTTTACTGGTTCGATTGCTGCATGTACACTCTGTGTTTAGCAGTTTCGTCGATTTAGTCCTCTGCAGGGGATCTTCCCCTGCCTTCTGGTACAGTGAAGAGTCTTGTCCCTCGTTGGTTATTTTGAGGGACTTATGGCCAGGCAGGCCTAGAGTGTTTATTATTATTTGGTTATCTAGACACTTATTGTTCATAACACTATTTAGATGGTTCTGCCGGCACGCCTCGGCGTCGTCCGAGTTGCCCGGGCGTTGCTCGGGCTTTTGTCGCTGGCGACGTCTGAAGTAGAACAGTGCAGCAATGAGTGCAAGCACCACTGCAAACAATATAGGCAGCACCACCTTGAGCACGTCTTGCACAGAAGACGAGCCTTTATCGTCGCTGTCCACCACCTTTTCCTCGTCGGATATCTGGTGGGCAATCTCTAGAAGAGCAGTAGGATTGGTCAGAAGGTCATTGTCCTGATGATCAAGAACAGCACCTTCCCTTTGGTAATCTTTGTCAAGATTGGACACGATTCCGTCAATTCTGCTGGACACCAGACCATTTCCTTTGGGCACGGGCACAATAGGCTCGGACAATCCTTCAAGGATTTGGCATTGCTTTCCTTCGAATCCGTCCGCACAATGACACACAAACTCATCCACCAGATCTTCACAGGTTCCTCCATTAAGGCATGGTTCGGATTGGCACTCGTCCACGTTGACAGAGCAGTCCTTTCCAACGAATCCGGGCCTGCAGTCACAACGGTAGTCATTGATGAGATCGTGGCAAGTTCCACCGTTGGAGCATGGTTTGGTGAGACAGTCGTCTACGTTTGTCTGGCAGAGGGATCCCATGAATCCAGGGACACAGGCACAACGGAAAGAGTTAACATCGTCGATGCAAGAGCCTCCATTCAGACAAGGATTGATCACGCAATCGTCGATATCAGATTCGCAGTTATCTCCAGTGAATCCAGTAGGACAGATGCAGTTAAAAGAATCATCTTTATGTATACAGCTTCCACCTAAAAATCAGAAAAACAATCATAAATAATGATGTCAAATTTGAATTCATTTGAATGAAGAAGTGTGCTTGAATTGTTAAGATCATTTTTAAAAATTAAGTTAATAAATATAACTTACCGTTTTTGCATGGGTTGGGTTCGCACAGATCCTTCTGTTTATCGCATTGGATACCTTCAAATGCAGGAACGCAAACACATAGGTATCCACTTGGTCCATCTATACAGGTCCCTCCATTGTGACAAGGGTTTTCTGTACAAGTACTGGCTGCTGTTTCGCAGTGTTGACCGAAAAATCCAAGGGAACATTCACAGGTATAGTTTTTCCCAGTATTCTGTAATAAAAATAATCGATTGAGTTAAGTTCATATAAAAGGTCAATATATAGGTATAAACACTAGTAAAAGAAACAATAACAATTTTTTATTTAAACAAAGTTGAAAGCGCCATAATAAGGTAGGGAGGAATACAATTTATTTGGATTTCCTCCCCTAAATATCAATATTTTTTTTTTCCTATTAAATCCAAAGTGAAGAGTATAGCTATAAAGTAACAATGCTTTAATAAAAAGTAAATATAGAATTTGAAGAGTAAAAAAGAGAAAGCGACATTGTTTGGAAAAATAAGCAAGAGGTGGAACTCATCAATATAAACCACAATAAAATAACAGTCAACTCTTCTCAATATTTTCTTTACGCCTGACTGCGTCCTAACATAAAGAAGATAAAAATATCAATGTCCGATGCGAATGAGTGATGCTGCTGCATTCTTGTTTAAATAATTTGTATCTTTTTTTCTATTCAACAAAATTTTAATTTAATATTTTTTTTTCCTATGCTCGCTGGTAAAAAGTTTTTTACTATCGCCACCGGATGGCGCTAGTAAAAAATTATAACACTCAACACAATGCCAGGTTACAGGTGTTGATGTCACGAGAAAACGTGTACCAAGAACAGCATTTTCCCAATATTTCTTTCTTCAGCATTGTTAGGAATGTCGGGGTCAAAAGTTAACAGCACTATCGGTCAAACATAGCACTTCAATAGAAATTTAAGAAAAGAATAAAACTATTCATTAAATGATCGGTTTCGAATAAAAAGAATTAAATCGTTTTCGCAACTTACCTTGCATGTGCCACCATTCAAGCAGGGTTGATGTACACAATCATCTGTTTCTTCCTCACAGTTTGTACCACTGTATCCTTCTGCACAAGTGCAAGTGTAAGACCCTTGACCAGTGTTGGTACAGGTACCTCCATGCTTGCACGGTTTATGGTTTGTGCAATAGTTAAGATCTAAAAAAAGAGAATTTTTTTATTAAATACCAGTGGGAAAGCAAGAAAAGAGAAAAAGAATAATAATAGCAAAACATGTTATAAATATTTATATTAGCCACTCAAATGTATTCGAAATTGTACGTGGCCATTTCGCCGTGTCACGATAACAATAATGCGATGGTTATATATTTTTTTCCAACAAAAGAATGTCTTTCCCCTTTCAAAGCAAGTATCACTTGTTAAAAGCCACAGTCAAATTTAATATTTAATTATCGAAAATTAGTTTGACCTTCACCGATACGCGTAGAAAGCTAAGCTGACGAAGAACTATTCTAAGTAGACGAAATTTCGAAGCAAGTAAAAGGACTTTTTATTTTTTATTGTTTTAATTTCTTACCCTCCCTCACTTGAACCGGAAACCATAAGACACGCAAACTATTGAAGGCGAACTTAAACAAAGGAGATCCAAGATGGCGACTGTATATCACGTGATACGGAGAAGGGGGAGGGGGCAAAGACGAAAACAACACTGGACATGGGAACGAACACGACTCGCCGCGAAGAACAAATTCGTTTGTTTATTATACTTTACTTGATTCTTTTGTTTCAGCCGTTCGCGGAAATATTTAAAGTTTTTGTACATATATTAGGGCTATTTTCTAGAGCTCATTAGAGGGCTGATGTTTTTTTTTTAAAGATTGTTAAATAATTGAATAATAAGCAGTTTGTTAAATAATTGAATAATAAGCAGTATTATTTTACTGAGTTCTCGAAAATCAAATGATCCAGTTCGTATTCTTACTTTGTATTATCTTTTCAATTGTTAAATTTATCATTATATAGTACTAGTAAACAATTCATAAGAACATAAAGAAAGTATTACAAAACTTACCTTGATTGCAGAATAGGCCTCCCCAACCTTCATCGCAGTTGCACTGCCAGGGTTCATTGCAAGTTCCATGAAAACATCCAGGATACCTGATACATTGGTTGCAATGTGTGCCTTGCCAACCCAGTCGGCATCTAAAAAGAAAGAGAAAATAATCAGTCAAATTACACAAACGTTCATAACAATACAAATATTTATACGCAAGAAAGAAATACAACGGAGCCTAGTCAATTTAGACCAAACACCCGACGTGTTAATAGAATATCTTCTTTTTAAAAAAAATTCTTTGCCACTTTTAGAAAACCAGATAAACAACACAGAAAAAAAAAAAGCCTCAGCCAAAAATAGTACTCAATATTGGCTCCAAAGAAAAGACGTCTATTTTTCATTACGTCCAGCAAATTGACGGGGACCATAGAGAAACGATTGAGGACGTATAACCGCTTTCAGCCCCTCTAGCTTCTGTGCACTCCCGATAAGATAAAACCCCAGAATTTTCAAGGAATTCCGAAAAAGCAAGATAGGTAATAGCTCCAAGACCCCCCTCTGAGGTTCAGGGTAGATAGCGCTACAAGAACAGCGAAATCGTTGCTTGTGGGTGTGGCACTTAAAAGGAGACTCTCCTACAAATACACTTCAACAAACTTCAAACAGACTGCCAGAGTTCTTTTAAGGTTGATTTATCTGGTAGCTGGTAAACAAGAAGACGTTTCTATTGTTTTAATTCACGAAATTACTCAAAGCAGACTTATCAATGGGATGTCTTAATTTGAGGAAGAACTATGACCGTCTGGTTCATTAGTCCATTTGAAGATATTTTAAGTAGTTTTAATGAAGTTGCAGAATAAATAAAATCAAACTTACTTGCACTCATTGGGTTGGTCACAGAATCCATGGTCCGTATCGCATCCAGGTAGACACACGGCTGCAAGGAAACAAAAATAGCAAAATTAAGATTCGTTGAAGTGTCATCAGGAGACAAGAAGATAATTGATATACCTTAGGGATAGTGAGACAAGAGGGACTAGTAGGCTACAGGGAAAGGGGGAGGTCTGTTGATTAGAAAAGGCAATCAACGGGGGAAAAACATGAGAAGGGCTTTTGACTGGGTCAAGATGTCTTTTGTCTGGTTCGAGAGGGGCCCCAGTATTTTATGATGTAGAGTTCGTAACGGGATTATTTAGAAGTAGTAGGTTATCTCCAACTACTCTTCGATTTGATGGATCCAATGATCTTTCACTTCTTATTTCAATTATTCTTATTCGCATACAAGGCCAATTTAATTCGCATTATTTAAAGGAATTATTAATTGCACAGCCAGCCGAAGTTTGAAAGTGAAGCACAAAATTTTTCGAAGTATTTATCAATAAAGAAGCTGTATCTTTTTAAGAGGACAGAGACTCAATCAATTCAAAGGATAACACTTGAAGTATATAATCCACTAACCCACTACAAAATGCCAATGTATAATAACTCTCCCCCTAACGATTCACGTGTCTCACTCAACTTCACCATCTGTATAAAGAACAAAATATAAAAGGGGGGAAGAGGGGGCAATCCAAAGTTGTTCCTATCCTTGCACTTCCACATCCCTTCCCATCCAGATTAAAGAATTTTAGCATCTTCAAGTAGTTTTCCCATCAGACGTCGATAAGGAGGGAAGACCAAGAGTCTCACGAGAATAGCGAACAGCCACTTCCTGAGGAGTTTGTTTCCCATCGCGGTACAAGGCATGGGCAATTTGGATCTCTCCTTCCATACACAAGATGCTGCTGTACTTCCTCTTGGGGGTACCTTCAAGGAGGGTGGGTGAGCATCCACTTCCTTCCACTTTTTGCTCCCCCCATCCCCGTATATGTATTTTTTTTATTTGATCCCCCCTCCCCTTCCCCGGGATATGGGTTCGACTTGGCGAAGAAGTTCACTACGACTTCAGTAAAGTCCGCCTATTGTCTGAGGAACAGGGGATAGGACCAGATGGAGGCCAAGACGGTGTGTATCCACACCCCGCCGTATTTCTTTTTTTATTATGATTTCATTCTGGATGGTTTGTTATTTATTCCCCCGCTGCACTGGCGAGAAGAAGCCAGCTGGTACGCTTTGTCAATGGCCCTGGGACAGCTGCTGTGTTTTGAAGGGGGGGGGGGGGATGGTTCTTTTTTGGAGAAGGGACAGTCGCGGTAAAAGCAGCCGGTGTTTCCCTCCTGTAGGATCGGCTGACGCCGTCTTGCAAACTCCCCCACGGCGCCCTGTACACAGTGGTGGAATCGTTTTGAAATTTAGGGTAATTTATAATTTCTATGATTTAAAATTATTTGCTCGGTTCTGACCATAAGGTAAACTCTTTTTCAAGTTAATTAGTTTGTACAGAAATAAATATACATTGATAATTACCTATGGTACAGTATTCTCCTTTCCAGCCTCTGTGGCAGACCTTGTCACCAGATGAACTGCAAGTATAGTGTCCGAATTTGTCATTTCTCGGTCGGCACAGTTTCTCGCAGTTGTCACCGTAATAGTTGTCTTGGCAGCGTACTCTGATGGCATAGGAAAAAGCGGTATGGTTGGTCTTATGGATGTCTTGCGTCCAATAATCACTGACATCTAACCACCTCTGAGTAGCCAATCGGGTAATGAGCTTACGGCTAGGTCCTTTAAAGAAACAGAAAAAAACACACATTAAGTTTACTCATAAAGCTTATTTGGCGTACGACATAAGCATACAACACTGATCATAATCCATTGAAAGTAAGCATAGATCTATGAGGTACATGATTGACGTAGCTTATACATTTCATTTAGATTAATTCCTCACGTGAAGATTTCTTAATTAACATTCAAAAATTGTACGAAACTATAAGGTCATTAACTGGGTCACAGAACCATCACTGCTCGTCCCTTTTACTCCGCCCCTGGACTGCTACAGAGATCAAATCACGTTCGTCTCTAATAATACGAGCTTGCGTGAGCTTTCGTTACGCATCAAGAAATAAGGGGCGCTAGGGTCATGAAGTAGCAGTCACCATGCCCTCTAATTTTATAGGAGGCTCCCTCCCCCCACCCCGCTTGCCTACGAACACACCTAAGTTCTTTAATTGTCAGTCTGGTTGAAAGAGAGGAACTACGGATCTGCACACACGCAACTTTTCTTGTTACGACCGCAATAGCATAAAGCCACTTTTATTTTCTTACTTAAACTTAACTCATCACGGTGTTCTCTCGTAAAAATACAGGTGATCTAAAGTTTTAGATAGAACCCATTGTATCTGGTCATAACTGATAGAGGAAAGTTTACTATTTATGTGTACTGGTAATGTGAAGCGATCTTTGCTTGCTATCTTTCTAATTTACATAATTCTATTCTCAATGTACATTGCAGTTCGGAGGCCTGAAGTCCTGATATCCAATGTACAAAACTCGACTGCTAAATGGGACAAGCAAGCTGAACTCGCTCCTTTTATTCTTTCTTTAATAAAAATAAGCCTCGTGGGTGGAATTCCAGCTGAGGCTTCCTCGATGCTGACAATGACCCTAACCCTGTGCGCACCTGCAAAATGGTTTTGTGATCTACGACCCCAACACGAAGACACCATTCCCATTCAGACTTGCCAAGCAACGAGTTTTACGGAAGTACCGAATATCGGAGAGGAAGAGAAAATAAATATGTCACGGGTTAGAGAAAGAATGGACATTTAATGCAGCATCCTTACATGACTCAAGTCAAATATGAAATTTGTCTTGACCTTATTTGCTACCGGTAACAGTTGCCAGTTATTTTGATGAGCTACATATATAGCTTGTACTCAATAAGCCGTATTAGACGCAATCTATCAGTTGATTATAGTTTTACTAAACATAATCCCTCTATTATATATTCCCCAGTCCTTGGTGGTCAATAGGGAAGTTATGAATTCCAAAGAGTGACTAAAGCATGTGTTGTAAAACTTCCCGTGAGAATATTAGCAAAGAGAGCACTAACTAGTCAAATGTTCTTGACTCAAATTCAATAAAAGTTAGGAGCAATCATTATAAAATTAAATAGCATTCGAATTTAAAATAAGGGATGCACTAGTGAGAGGCACAATCAGTGAAGGCTAGACGCGTAACGTAATGTGACGCAATGGTGCGACAGATGTAAGCTGAAAAGTAGGTCTAGAGGATGTCGACCCCCCACCCCTCCCGTTTCTTACTTCCCTACCCTATGGGAAAGTTTTCTCTTTTTCTCAGGCGATTTCTTCGGAAGCGTCATTCATAAGTTGTTTTTTTTTCTTTCTCTTTTCATTCATTTCGTTTCGACTTTTTTTTTAACCACCGTTTTGCGTGATTTTCCTTATTTCGCTGAGGTTTTGATATGGAAGGGAAACCGAAAACCACTCCCACCTGTCAACGTTTTCATTAGCGCATTTTTTAGTCGTCGATAAAAAAAAATGCCATTGCATAAGAAAGGAGGTTTGAATTGTAAACACACACCACTTAAAAGTTATGAAATTTCTTATTTAGAAGGTTTTGCTTGACTGACATCTAGATTTATTTCGACTTTTTCATAAAATCCACTTTTTGAAATTTCTTTTTTTGTGGGTTTAACTTCAACTTTGCAATTCAAGATTATACGAGTACAGATATGCAGATTCTTGACGTTCCAGATTGCTGCTTTGATGTCACCGCTTAATAAGAAAATAACAAGAGGATTGAGATAGAGCCTTTGTCAAATACCGCTCCTGAGGGTAGAGGTGGGTGAAGGCGTAATCTCATCCTATTACCTCTTACACGGTGTCTAACCAAAACTACAATCATTTAAATTTATCCCAAACCACCCTAAACGAGCATATTTGAAAACGAATCCATCTTTTGCAGACACTAAGCCCCCATTGGTTCAGATACTTTCCAATCAATGGAACTCCTCGATGAATAGGCAAAGTAAGGTGGAGAAGGGGGGAGGGGGAGGGAATTCTGCAAAGGACAACCCCTCGTCAACGAAACTCTAGCCCGTGACAGATGGTCAAGCTTTTACCTGGTCCACTTTCCCACGGCTCAGTAATGACGTAGGGGGTAGAAAGGTTTTAAGTTTCTTGGTGGAAATTGTTTTGATGAGTTTGTTAGGGTGGAGGGGGAAATGTTTACGTCTCTCGAATGATGGAGCAGTTAAAGGAAATCGTTTTTAGACCCACTGACCACAAAAGCCGAGGGATTAACGATTGCCACCGCAATCTGGATTTAACTTGTCAGTCACGTATTGTGGGATTTTAAAGAAATATACATTCTTGGCGATAATGAGGTACTTAAGAAGCAAATCAAGTCGCAAGTGAACATGTTGAGACTGGGTTTTTCATTCGAAACGTAGGGAAATAATAGAATTTTTCTTTACCAGAAAGCTAATCATGCTATTCAAAGCGAATTATATAAGATTTTAAAAGTATTACAAAGAGATACTTTTTAGGTATAAAAATATTTTTTTAATGAAAATGGATAAAAATGCGATTTATATACTAATAATTAATTGCAAGTAAGGTAAAAGCATTTTATCGAAACATTTCTTACGACCTTGTTTCAGATTCTAACATTGCATCTATTTTCTTACCTCTCCTTTATGTATGAATTTTCTAAACAGGTCAACATCACATCTAAGTTTTTCATTCAAACTCGTCAAAGAACGCTGGCGAATTCCCGCCAAAATATTTCACGAGGGCAACGACTTAATTAGGCAGTTAAAATCTCCACTGCCCCATTACGCATCTCCCATCGAAAAACCTCCCAATAAATAACTTTCAAACATCCACGGGGGACGGCACAACCAAGCAAAGGGGGAGGCAAAGCTCACAATTAACTGAGAAAAGATTCTTTTCGGCTTTCTAGGAAATGCCATTAAAGAAAAGAAGTGAAGAAGTGTCGATGCCAGAGGGCGAAGGTAAATTCTCTGGCTGATCTTTTCTGCTTTTTTGATGAATGAGTCCCCAGTAGCCACACTCTGTTCTCATTAGAGAGCTCCCGTTTTCAAGGCCCCACCTAGCTTCGACTCCCTAGGGGTTAAGAGGGCCTGCTGTATAGAATGGACACCTGCAGGGAACAACAGCTACCGAGATAGACCAGGGCATTGTTCTCTTATCGCGATCCTTACTTGTTAGAATGGTTAGTGAGGTCGTTAAAAAGGAGTAAATACTCAGGGGTAATCATGCTCTGAAGGTCTATTTGGGGGACTTTTTTAAGACTTTCTGGAATTGAGATGCGGGGAGGGTTTTTCGCGTCAAAAAACTTACTTGCTGCAGTGTATTTTGCCAGACCCTATTCAGATTAGAGTATTGTATTAGAGAGATTTCTATTCTCAAGGATTTTTATTAGTATTTGTTCAAAATTAAGGAATTTTGATAACTGTAAAGCCTTTGAAGTGAGCGTAATTTATAATCATGGACTCTTTCCTATGATCTGTCTCACGCGCAACCTGGGAACTGCATTTTGCTTGGAAAAATGCCAAATAGACGTTAGATAAAACGAGTCGAATAACTGTAGTAAACAAGAACGCAATCAATTTGGCTACTGTTAATAATATCTTAGTACTTCTCCCTTTATTATAGTCACTGCGTTCCCCCTCAGCCGTTTAGGATAGCAGCACTTTACTTTTCTCAGCACTTGAAAACGCGCAGGGGAAAGAATTCACCTGACGTGTTACAGGTTTGCCGGAAACGTGCATGCCATATATTTATCCTTGTGGAGCAAAATATAGATGATAGTCCAAAACAAAGCACAATCGAGTAATTAAATGAAAGGCAACCTATCTGATACACAAATATTATGCATAACTTACACTTGGCGAACTTTGACAACTTTAAATATAGTAAGAATAACTTGCCAAAGCTATAAAAAATAAAACTATCACAGTTCAATTATAATTTCCAATAGGAAACAAAGAACTATCTTCATAACATAAAACTGCTATCGGCAAAAATACTGACTGCATTTGAAAAAGAAAAACAACTATTTTGGATCACTCGCCAAATGCGGCAGACATCCCACCACAATGCCTCGGTATCAGCAGCTCGCGCCTACCTTCCATTTTTTTAATTCTATTTTTTTCCCCTTCTTTCTTTAGAGGTGGGGGGGGGGGGGGCAAGTACTTATCGTAAGGACGGATCAGAAACAGGCTCGTAGCCCGAGGCTGCTTTCCCACACTCGCGTTGCTTGCCTCACGTCCTCTTCTTGGGGCAACTTGCCTACTTCGCAGTAGCTACCGTCTGCTGCCCTGTCTTGGGGGATAGTATGAGGGGGCGGCCACATATTTAGCCACTGAACGCGTGGTAGAACATTTAAAAAAAATTAATTTTTTTTTGAAGGGGAAAGCGGGGTGTCCATTTGGATTGGTGGATTTCTTTTGGAAAAAGTTTGAACTGGGAGATCATTGATAAAAAAATATAGTTAATTTTAAAGGTAATTGTTTTATTCAATTGCCTTTTGCCAAATTAAAGACACCAAATTTTAAAAGTACTGCTTATCACTATAAAATACAAACCCCAAATATTACAAACTCTATTCTCAATTTCCATTTAACTACTTCAGCCATACCATTCCTCTCCAAAAAAGGAACTACTCCAATTCCAGTAGCAGAATCCAATCCAATTTGAAAGCCAGTTCAATTTGCGCGTCTTCCCTTTTTTTGCGTCGACTGCTGGAGAGAAGGGGGGGGGGGGGTACCTGTCGCGCTTTTCATGGACCACAAAACACGATTTCGGCCCCGAGTACACCTCCCTTCCCCTCCTCCCGTTCCCACGCCAAAGATTTCTTTCCCCTCTCAATCTCTGTTGTTTTCTCTTTTCTTTTCTTAATTTTTTTTTCTCTTTTCTTAATTTTCCTCTTCTATTTTTGCGATGGGAGGGGGGCACGGACAACACCTGAGCGCATGCGCACTACGCTCTTCTTTATTGAGCAGAAGATATAGTACCTCGTAATAATGGCTACTTGGGGTCATAATAATAACACTAAAAAAAAATAGAGACGGATAATTTTTTTTTAACCTTAATGTTTTGTTTGAGACACGTCGAGGCGGGTTTTAATGAAGCATTAGCGAAATAGACAACAAGTTGGACTTGTTTGTGTCCGAGGAGACTTTTGGGACAGAAGCTTAATGGATAAAAGTTAGCTTGAGATGAAAAGGGGTCTTTGGGAGAAGGGGGGTCACTTAGGGGCGGGTCTTTTAGCAGAGTGATTGCTGAGACAAGTACAGATTTTAAGCGAACTTGCAATGGTAGTTGTCATCAAACGAAAAAAATTAAATAAACTTACCAGGGGTTGAATTTGGTTCGCTTTCGTGCCACGCTTCAACAATGAGAGAGAATGTTCCCTGAAAGAAAGTCATAATTCAATTTTTTGTCAACCTCAAATATCATAAAATATCTATTATCACGGCTTTATTTTTCAGTTGCTTTTATTGATATGATCATTTCTATTTAACTTGAACTCAAACGTCAATATTTATAGATCATAATCATGGTAAAACACGTCTGACTTAATTTATCATCACAGATATCGTCAAAAGAATTTATTTTTCAATGACTTCACAAAGAAAGATTCCACAAAACAAGTAATTTCAAATTTTAAACTTGTTATTCAAATACTGCCTGATATCTTCTCATATCTACATCAGCATAAATTAATTTTATAATAGCATCAAAAACAAATACTTACCACCCACGAAAAGTCGAAGGAAAACACAATCGGATTGGTAAACCCAGTCTCTTGGTCATTGATGGTCTCCAACTGAACAGAATTATTCCCCAATACTGGAGTTAACACCTCGCCATAAGTACAAGGGGGATTGGGGTCGATGGTCGTCTGGTAGTGTTTCAGGCACACTCGGAATCGTGTTCGGCAAGTTCCGGAACACATGCCGGACGGTGACCGGACACCGCGACAACAAGTGCCGTCGGCATCACGACCGAACTCATTCACGAAGTTGTCCAGTCGAAGTTCGAAAGAGCCGGAACTTTCGACCTGAAAAAACAAAATATTAAGAATTGGGATGTATGGTTGGAAATTGTTTGTTGTACTTTGGGTGTGTCGAAATTGATATCGAAATGTATCTAACTTCTTGAGGATGTATGTTTGTTTTGTTGAGAATGAACTTGAGGGTACATTTGTTTGATAAACTATGCGTTATGTGTTAATTTTGTTTGTTTTTATTATTAATACAAAGCAATCAAGCTGAAACTGAAAATTGTGTATTAGCTAAGAGCAAGTGTTTTATTTTCAGTTAGATACTGCCTATTAAAATATTACGAAATAAGATAGAACAAGCATGTTTCCAAAATGCATACAAACATGTGTAGATTAAAAATGGTCTGTATATTGATAGAATAAAAAAGAACATTGGACATGTATCCTTATTATCTTTTTCCCATTATGTACACAAGTATTGATGAATGAAAGTTTATTAAGTCTTTTACGTCAAATAGAGAAGATTTTAAGTCATTCAAAATGTAAAAGTAGCTGAATTTATAGAAGCATAATAACTGTAGAGTTTGCTAAATATCTGGTACCGTCTATAACTATATTTTTAAGACGATGTTACAGAATTATATATTTAAAAGATTTCTTATTACGGTTCCGATACAATTTAGCCCCACTTATATTAGAAGAAAGGTATGCAGATATACAAATCTTTTAAAGAAAAGTGAAACTTTTGTAAACAAATTTATAGTTTTTGTTTCATAATTCGACATATAACACTAAAAACAAATTAAAGGTTTTCTATCAACTTCCTGTGAAAAAGCAATGTTTATAAATTTATTCGGCAGGTGGAATAATATAAAATATCTGTAGGAGTAATCTATCACTAGTAATATTGTATTGTCGGAATAAGTAAACAGTATTGCACTTACATATTCCAACAAATTATGCCTGACGCTTATAACGTTTGAGGAAATACAATAGCTTTGCTGAACGCGTACTCTGCGCTCGCGATCGTAAAGTTGGGATTCCATGTTTGGTGAATACAATAAGGGTAATATATCAAAAAGCAATCGCGATAGGACTTCTAACCTGTCATTCTTCTAGTTCTATGATGAGACATGGAAAATATTCACCAAGATAAAAGAATACCAAGGTAGTTAAGATTATGCTTAATAAGTGTGTTAAAAAATAATTGTGAAATGCTTAGTGAAAAAATAATTGTGAATACGTAGTAAAGATAACCTTAATATAATTTTTTTGTTAATGAAGTTGTCGGATATTAGTTGCACAAAAATGATTTTAAAGATGGGAGGATGGATTGTTTACTGAAACATCTGTCAACTTTCAAGTGAAGTTAGCAAAACTTCCACTAGATGGCGATGTGTTCCACATGCGTAAGCCGGTAGACGAAGTGTTCTTTAATATTTCATAGATTTGTTTAATTGTTTTTGTAAACGTTTATTCTTAATAAATTCAAATAAATCATGACAATTTTGAAAATTAAAAACTAGAACAATGCGACATTCCAAACCGAATCAAAACCTATCCTGTCATCTAAGAGAATTCGAAAACAGGCTTTTAAATCTCGTCTGCACATTCCGCAATGCCAAGACAGATAAGAAAAGAACAACAGTGGTCGGACCACATAAATCAGGCAAGAAAAGAATACAAGAACTCGTGGAGGAAAAAAAAGCGTCTGTTTTCACACGACCCGAAGTTCAACTGACCCTGGCTGAGCCCGAACAGCATCTTTGGTCGAACCTTGAACTAGTTGCGAACGTTTTTTGTATTCTAATTTGACGACTCCCTAAACGCTAGAGGAAAGAACACGAATATGCCCTGCGCGTATTGAGATGGAAGGGTATGGAGAAACCGAACCGGCTTTCTTTCTTTTCTTTTTTTTTTTTGCAAAATTAAAATTGCTAATTTCCCTCAAGGTGAAGAGCGTGTAAGTTTATTGACGTTGGGTTATCTAATAGCACCCATTAATTACGTTGGCAATGGTTACACAAAAAGATAAACTTTGCATTTGTTTGAGTTGATGTGTCGAACAGAAAAGGTTATCATAATAGTAATGTATAAAAGATACAAGTTTATTAAGTTTTTTTTTTTTTTGGGCGCGGTTGCGCTACCTTTCTCTTGACACATTTAGACATTTCGAATTAATGAAGTTGGGTGTTTCACTCTCACTAATTTATGACCAAAATTTATTAATTTAAACAGCGGATATTCGCATCGAATTCCGAAAACAAATAATGTGTAGCTACATCAGTGATAATTAATGGATATTTCAGATTTATCAAACAATGATATTTTAATATTAACAATTCAATACATAATGGAAAGGGCATCATATATGCTATAGATTTTGGAAAAAATTCTGAAATCACACCATGCAAAATTTCGAATGAGATTTAACTTTCAAATAAACACTAAAACATTTAATAAATCTCCAAAAGTCCCAACTTCTCCATAAACAAAATGGAGTGCCATGACAATGGTCTGCCCTTTCACAAAATATCCATAAGAAAAAAGTATCAATTTTAATGCTTTTTCGCCCAATAAATATAATATTATCAGCAACGAATTCCTTAAAACATATATTTTCATATTGATTATACTGACAGTACTTTTTATGCGATTTTTTAATTTTTAAAAGAGTGCATAAATTTAAACAGGACTTACCCTCAAGATCCACAGTGTTAATATCACAAGAGATGCCACGCGCCCAGCGCACCACAAGGTAGCTGATGGCATGATCACTGTATAAAATCCAATTGAGCACAGCGATCCAAATCGATGTATAAAATCCACACGTTTCAGTTTCTGTAAACCAGCATCACTGGATAACAGCACACTTTTCAATCCAAAATTGTAATAATCACAGAAAAGTATTCAAATAAAACCACACAGAAAAACAAAAACAAAATCACAAAACTGATTCACACGAAGAATCCCATGAGGCGAAAATTAAATCCAAAATCACAGTCTTCGCTCCATCAAAAAGAAACCGGAATACAGGAAAAACACGACACAATCGTAAATCGCCGTTGCTTTTGACTAGTATCCAAATTGCGTGTGCTACTCGGTCGGCGCGCAAGCGAATTCTGATCTCAGAACAACGCTTCGGGACATAGACTAGTAGAAAACACATAATGAAGGAGCGCTCCGCTCGCCGATTGGTCAGAGGAATAGCGCCACCCCATTGGCTCGGAGGCTTCTCCCGACGGCGCGCTATACACTTCCGTTCACAATATGGATAACATACAATGGACCCTCTCAGTTTTTTGTTGCTTGTTTCGTGAGTTAAAGATTTTTCCGGGGGTTTTCTTCGATTTTTGTATATGGGAACGATTATGATTAGGTTTTCTCCCCCCTCCCCCTGGCTTTGTGTGATCGACTACATGCTTATTCCTTGAGAAGTTTTTAGTAGGGGAATGGGATCTTTGGAAAGAAAATTTTCTTGACGGAAATCCTGTGGAAAAAGGTTAGGGTCCTCCTCAGACACGAAAAGTCTTGAGAGAAAATTTTGGACGGGATACATGGAAAGCGATTAAGGAGAAAAAAAATAAAATAAGGTGGTTTTTTTTTTTTTTGGTTTTGTAGTTCACCTATATTTTTACCATAAAAATAATTAAGTAATTATTTTAATTATATACCTATGGGATAGCTAATTTTCAATTTAGATACTGTTACCATATTATTAAAAAAAAAAAATTCATGTGATGGGGTTTAATTAAAGTGCTTTTGGAAATTAAGCCAATAAAATAAGTTATAAGTCTGGATTGGAGTTATATATATATATATATATATATATATATATACAGTGGTAGAAGTAAGAGAAAAAAGTGGGGGATGCCTAAATGTTGGTGACAATTATCCTCATAATAAAAATATTAACCAGTAAGAAAATAATTTAAAATAATTTATACTTCCTAACACTAACATTGAACAAGGGTCCAAAATTTATTGTTATTTTAATGAGCATTCTGAGACTTAATTTTTTTACTTGGAAGTAAAAGATAAAGTGAAATAATAAATTAACATTAAATGTATATTTAGATTTAAATAGTGCTTCTAAATGTGCATATTTATATATATATATATATATATATATATATATATATATATATATATATATATATATATATATATATATATATATATATATATATATATATATATATATATATATATATATATATATATATATATATATATATATATATATATATATATATATATATATATATATATATATATCATAAAGCGAAAAAAAAATATTATTAATATATATATATTAATATTATTATTATTTTATTTTCGCGTAATTATGTATAAATACTTATTTTGAGATAAAACTTATCAGCAAACATTTCTTGATACCAAAATTTAAATGAACAATAAAATATATATGTATATCTTTAAAATTATAACATGACGTTTTTCTAATAAAACGCAGCGATAATGAACATGCTGATAGAGGCTGGAATACCTAATTTCAATAAAAAACAAAAATGGCATTTGTTTTAAAATTTTAAGTGACCACAGCTGGACTGCGCAGAGAGAAGGCCAAACGTGCTTCCGCAATAAAAGGACGCTAGGGGGCAGCAGCTGAAAGCGCCACACCTGCGCGTAGCCACTTCCAAATATGGACTGGCTTACTATGATCACGTGACTGCCGCGCTCTCCTTGAATGAAATTTTAAAAAGCTAAATTTTAATCATTTTTCTGGACAGTTTTGATGAATTTATTTGATAGATTTCCTTATTTTCAATATCTAATGGATTGATCAGCCTTGTATTTTTTTTTTTTTTTTTTTTTTTTATTAAATGAAGATTAGAAAGATACTTATTTTGAAATAAAATTCATTACAACAATCCAACCAGAAAATGAACAAAAAAATATATCTTAATAATGGAGATTAAAAAGGACATTTTTCTAATAAAATGCATAGGATATTAAATAGGATATAAACATAGGATATTATATGCATAATAAATATATACTCATATTTGAACTTAAAATTTTTTTTTTAAATGTTTAGATCAATGATAAGACAGTGCTTTTTAATGGTAAAATTTTGTTCTTTTTTCATATGTGCTTTTCATTAAACCTAAAATTTTAATTTATCGCTAACGCAGTAAAGCACAATTTTCAGTCGATTTTCAGATTGATTTCAGCCAAGTAACGAATTATTCATTTTTTGCTCCACCCTTGAAATAATTTTTTAAATCATCTCTTCTTATTAAAGTCAGCGTTATAGAGTATATGCAAATTCTACCCTTTTGGAGTAATACTTTTTCCATTATAAAATTTATTCATTTTTAGTAGATTTTTTTTTTTTGTGGATTTGAGAAAATTAAAATACTATCACAAATACCGATAGATATCTAGTGTTAAGTTTTCCTTATTATACTTATTACTCAAAGTTCAATGTGTTTGATATAATTAAATTTAAAGTTATAATTTAATAATTACTATATGAATATTAATGTTTAATACTAATAATATTTAAAAATATGACTTAACTTATTTGTTGGCAAAGCTATAAGCCGTGAAATAGCATAAATATTTCCCAGTCATTATTATTATTATTTTTAATAATCAAATAAATTTAAATATTTAATTTAATGGGTTACACACACATTGATTTGCATAAGTAGACAGCTAGTGCTGTTCTGTATAAAAGTGGCATCCTTCTGTTTCCGAAAATCCTTTTTACTTCTAAAAAGAGAAGTAGATCGTGGGCCGGATCTAGATCCGGGGGTCAGCATCCGGGAGAGGAGAAACTCACATTCAAATTGATTAGGGTCAGGCACTGTGCCGTATCGAAGGCACAAGGATCCACTCCTTCATCTTATCAGGATGCAAGAAGAATTGATTTTTTTGCAGGTTTGAAACCAAATTAGTCTACATGTTTAGAAAGGTGCTATTGAGGTAATAAAGGACATTTAATGGTGATTGTCTTTTGGTAATTAGTTATTAGGTGAATCATATTTCGACAGTATAGTAATATATTATCTGTCCTTAAATATTTTAAAACATGGATAATATTTTGGTAATGGACGAGGTTATTTGAAGAATATTTTTTTTATGTCTTATTTCAATCAACCCAAAACTTGTGACAAATCACAATACCCTTGCAAAAATATATTCCAATTTTTAGCAAATCATGTACCAGCATAGACATGGGGATGTCAAAAAATTTAAAATATTTGTGGTCTGTGCCGCTACCATTCCTAAAATCCATATATATATATATATATATATATATATATATATATATATATATATATATATATATATATATATATATATATATATATATATATATATATATATATATATATATATATTTATTTACCTATATCATATAATAATTTTAAGGCTAATTTTTGGATTGTTCGAGTGAATAGTCGGCCCAGTACCTTTTACAAATATTTGGTTAATAAAAGCAATAAATATTTGGTTGAAACCGAACATAGACCAGTGTCAAGAGGGCCAATGGATTTGTGCTATTTGGGTACCCTCCATAGACTCTCTAAAGATAAAGTCAAAGAACTTGAAAGAAAGCAGCATTTATATTTTCCAAATTTTTTTTTGAAAATTCAATTTTACTCTTTAAACATTATGGATGATCAAAAAATGACACAAACAACAAAGGACAGTATTCAGCGACACCAGAGGACACAAGAAAAGATACATTTACATCAAAAAACGACAGAACTTATTAAAAAAAAAAAAAAAAAAAAAAAAAAAAAGTTCTCTACCACACTGCATCGAAGAAAGGATCCTGCCATTGTCAACCCTTAATGGGTCTGCAAAGTTTTATCACCAGGACGTCCTCCCAAAATCATGGTCCCATTTGAGCCGCCCCATCTCTTCTAATCAATGAAAGAAGTCAGGAATAAAAAAAAGAACACTTTTCAAGTCAAGTTGGGACGGACAGACGGGAAGTTTGAGGGGAAGCAATAAAATAGCCCTCCTTTTTAAGGATAAGGGGGGGGGGGGTATGGAAGGATGTCAAGACGCGGCAGATGTCTACGTAGTACCTGATTTCTCCCCTCATCACGTTTTTAGTGAGGAGTACAGATGTTCGGGATGGGAATGGACGGACATGCACTGTAGTACTGGTGGTAAGGTGGAAGGAGTCTGATTCCTTTGTCTTGGCTTTGACTATTCTTTTGTAGTGGTTGTATTAGATTTATTATTGCGCAGGAGCAACGAAATATCATAATCTAGACAAAATAGTTGTAAATATTTTTAAGGGAACGTTCCCTGGAAAATGGAGCTTAACCAAGGATATGCTATCCATTGAAAGAAAAAGAGAATAAGTAAAATTTTGCAGCTCGGTAGACCATTTAATACAATCACCGAAGGTTTTGCTCATTTTAAAAGATGAGTTTACTTCCAGTATCCGATTCATCAAGCTAAGTCGCTGGTTCTACCTCTGTGATATGAGTTCGTCTGCAATCTCTGAATTTGTTTCACCGCATCGATCTCTTCATATTTAAATCCAAAGTTTTGGTTTTTGAAGTTTTCCTCTAGCAAATTAAAACAATTCTTCAATTTATTCTTTGTGAAATATCAGCTTGTTTTTTTAGCGTCCTTTTGAAAAAAATAGATGAGTTTTTTTTTTTGGGGGGGGGAGGCAAAGTATGAATAGCCTTAATATTTCGATAGGCAGGCGTTAGCTGATAATCAACTTCTGACTTCAGTACTAAAATGAGGAAAAAGTAAGAATGTAACTGCCTTTATTTTGTATTTCTAGACGATTATACTTTACTTCTATCTAAACTTAACTTTGTTCGGAAAAGGCGATTGACTAAACGGGGGTACTGAATTGATTTTTAGTGGTAATTGATGGATTGTAGAAAGAAACAACCCAACCGAATTCTTATCCCAGTCTAAAGTTGTGATGTGAAAAAGAACTAATGTCCTTCCTGAATAATGAATATGCTTGGGAAGAAAAGAGCTGATCTTTAGAAACAAACTAGAAAACGGGTCTTACTCTTGGCCCCTCAAATGCTTCGAAAATAAGTCCATCAAGAGATAGGAGGCAAATGTTCCTAGTAGTTAGTAGACAAATGATCTTGATATCCCGACTCAAGAATGAAATTACGAGTATATTGGTCAGTCATTTTCTTACAGATCTATTTGACCAGGAAATCATTGTTTAGGAATTTAATACCAGCCATTAACTGTTTGGATTCTCGAAGTAGTTTATGAAAAATAATACTAATAATTTTACTGCCAAATTTTCTACTGAAGTGCATAACTATAAGAAAGCAAACATCAAAAAATTTCAGGGACATTATAAAACGTAGTAATTCGGAAACCTTTTGAAAGGGGAGGAGGGTGATTGAAAAAATCAAAACGTATCACATAGACTTCTTCACTAAGGTAGTATTCATCAATTTCATCGCAGTGAATTTGAGAACACATTCACAACATCCTGACAACAACTTTGTTTTTTTTTCACTCGAAAACCACTTGTTCGAACTTCCACCCAAACAAAAGAGACATACCTTGCACAAACTACATCCTCAGCATTTCCATATACGCGGAGGACAACAGCCATCCATAGGTATGTGCCTGCTGGTCTTTCTTTGCCGGGTGGTGCACCCATGGACAAAGACAGACAGATGAAGTGAAAAAACAAGAAATCCAAGAACACCGCGGCAAATGGAATGCAAATGCAGCATGCTACCTGAAGTACGATGCTTGCAGCAAGCCACGCGTCCCAAGACATCTGGCGCGTGCAGGTTATAACCATCTGCCGCCTTGCCTAAATCACTACGTGTTGAGGACGCGCGCACGACAAAGGCTACATTTAAAGACCTGGAGAGGGGGGGGGGGGGTGATTATTTTTGAAGATTTTGTATCCTGTGGACCTTTTCGGACCAATGGGGGACCGGATGACAAGTGGCGCGTGGTCCACGGACCACAAAAGGTGGAAATGGGATGAGGAAAAGGTGTGTTGCGCTTTGTTATGGGGTGGGGGGGGGGGGGGGTGCACCTTTCATCTTTCAGAGGAGGAGGAGGGAAGGAGAAGTGCGGAAGAGAAAAAAATAAGATCGTCCTGATTATTTGGGTGTTTAATCAGGTTATTTGCATTGTATTTGTATCCTGTCGGTGGGTATGACGGAATGTGGGAACGAGGACCGGAGTTGGTGTGTGTTAAGAGACTTTTGATTGAAGCCGGATTCAATTCATTGTTAAAGAAAATAGCTATTACATAAAATGCTTAATTCTTATGTCTATTACCTTCTTTGAAAATGAGAAATGTTTTAAATATTCAATTCTACCCCAAGTTTTGGAGTTTTTTAAAGTAAAAAAGTGAAAGGTTGGAACTTAATAATCTAATAAAGTGAAATCTCGATTCATTTTAAACCACGACGATTTTTGAAGATTTTTGGCAAAACGTAGATGGAGTATTTCTAGTTTTCTACTGTTTTGCTTAACATGCTTTATTTTTTTAGTTATATATAACCTATATTTACATAACTTTGACAACATTTATATGAAAAAAAGCATAAAAACCTATTTCAAAGGAAAAAAGACTTTTTCATATTTACTTTGTCTGCTTTTCTGTTATAACAATTCACTCAAGAATAATTTAGGAAAAAAAAATATATGTATCATTTCCAAAATTCTATACTTTGTTAATTGAACAAGTACCCAGCTTAAAATTTTGAAATTTATCTGCATATTACTGACCATTTAATGCACTTACTAAATCCAGACAGATATAAAACATAAAGTCCATGTCATAAATCAATATAACTAGGTAGCAACTTTCACTACATTGTCCCTTTACTAGTACTACAGCACACAGATAATAAATGGTTAAACCACATCCCTTTTGCAGTGTATCAGATGCATTTCCCAATTTTTATACCAACAATTCATACTAAATCCAAACATAGAAAGGGAGCAAGTATATTCATCCATGCCATCTTCCAGAGTTATTTCACATCAAGCCTCCCACAGGTTGGCAGCAGATATACCTGTGTCAACCCATTTCGACGCCATTCAGAACAAAAGCCGGTGTGTCCCAGCTGAGAAACGAAATCCAAGATTCTCCCGATGGTAGAGAGAAAGAGAACAGCTTGCGCTTCGGAATTAGGATCGACAGGTTTTCTGCGGATGCAGATGTTAGCAAGGAGCCACCTTTCCTACTCTTTCTTCAGAGGTTGAAAACAGGAGGGGAAGAAGTTTTGGAAGCCGTGCAGGGAAAACAGACGAGCAGTGATGGGCTGTTTAGTATTAGGGATGGTTTGCTTTAAATTGTGATAGCGAAATTGGATTGACTTGGAAAATTGAAATCGGAGAATTGTTGAGGACCGTGTGTATGCATGGAGTATAACTGCCACACCATTTATATTTTCAATTATACATGGATTTTTTTTTTTTTTTGTACGATTTGCTCATTTAAGAAGAGTCAATTACTTAGTATCCAACTGTAAAAGTTACAAGGCTTGTCTTTATTTTGTAATTAATTGTTTCAAATGTATTACTAGGCATCGTTGTATTATTGACGTTAATTGTTTTAGTAAGATAGCATATTCATTTGACAAGAAATGAATCGTTCAAAAGGATAAAAGTGGATAGCAAAACTATTATTAAAAAAAGTGTTTCTTTTTTATATTTCAATACAATTAATTTAACAAACATTGATATTGTGTAATTTTTAATGAAATTTGAATCGGGTTACGAATTAAGACGAAACGTTTTAGTTATGGTTTGTATTGGCATATGATAGCAAATTCTCAAAAATTAGAACACATTTGCATTCCAGTGGCATACAAATTATACTATGTGTCTATGCCTTAGTGGAACTTACCACTTTCAGAGATTTACATTCATATATTGGAGAAAATTTGTAAGTCTTAAATTTTTTAAATATTTATGAAATCCTAGATTTATTTGGTCTGAACCTATGTCATGACAATGGGTTAAAAGCCACGTAATAATACAAATGAAATTATAGAACGATAGAAAATCAGATACAGTTGAAAAAAAAATAAGAAAAAATAAATAAGAAAAAAAATTAAAATATATATATATATATATATATATATATATATATATATATATATATATATATATATATATATATATATATATATATATATATATATATATATATATATATATATATATATATATATATATATATATATATATATATATATATATATATATATATATATATATATATATATATATATGGTTCCAGCAGTAAATATGGTTCGACTACACATTACCTGTGACGACTTTACTAATCAATAATCAGTTTACAGATCTGTAAATAATTTGATCATTATTTTGCTATACATTGAAACTTTGGGATGATGGTTCTACATAAAATAAAATGTAACTATGTAGTCTAGATTGTACAACAACTTTAATAAAACATATTGCCTTGAAAATGTCATGCCTAACGTTGGTAATCAACGTTAATATCTAAAAAAATAAATAAAAATATTTTCGATAAGATAGTTCTTCGTATAAATCTGTTAGTAAATGGAATAAGAAATAATATTGCAGACGTAAAATTCGGGAACATGCATCAAAACTATTCAATTCCCATTTTCCTTTCACTTCAATTCTTTCATTTTTTAAAAATAATACTGAGGTGAGTCGTGGTCGAAAATCAAATGATTTTTTTTTTTTATAAGTTTTTTCTTTAAATTTATATATACATTATACTGTATTTTTATTATTTATTCGCTTCATCGCAAATAATTCTCGAGATGCAAAAAGTTAGTTTTTGGAAATTGCAACCTCTCTCTATTCGGCAAATATTTTTGGAATAATGTAACTAACAAAATTGTCTCTTCTTCCTTTAACTTTAAAATAAGTATTATTGAGTTTAAAACTACACAGTTTTGTTGTCATACTAAGCACTACACTTTGGCGACGACGATAACAGAATCCCGATTGGAATTAATTAAGTTCAATCAAATTCATCTTGGAATTGCGGTAAGCTTAATCTTAATAGCTGTTACAGAAATGGATGCAGTGACAAAACTTTGCAATAGACGTTGCTCATGGATGAACGGTGTAGCAAAAAATAACGAAATACGCTGCACAAACGCGTTGACAGCCCAATTATAACATTAAACATGAATTTGAAAATGTTTCTGAGTACTCAAATTAATCCATATCCAAAAGAGTAAATACTGCAACATCAATCGACAACATTATACATTGAAACAGACTTACTTGATCTAATCGAATACGCTACAACGATGCGTGAACCGGTGTTACTAGGCCCTGATTGGCTGATTGGAACGATGTGTAGAAGATTTGTTAAAACTCTTATAGTATCCGTGGTTAGAAAAGTAAAATATTAGTTAAAATTTAAACTTAAAAGCGCTTATTTTCTTCTTGTTATAAATATATATTTAAGTTTAATTCAAAGCTATAAGACTGAGAGGCGACTGCAATTTTTGGACCCCATCGAACATTATTCCGAATTTCTTATAGAAATTGGAGAAAAGTGAGATGATTACGAATACACTGGTCTGCCGTGGTAAAAATGGCCGAAACTGGTCAAAAATCGACTTTTAATAAGTTGAACTAAATCCAACTGCCAAATGCGCCATAACTTGCCAAATAATGTAATTTTTTTATTATTTGGTTTAACCCTTACTCTTTAATTTTCAATTAAGAAGGTTGCAGACGATTCGGATGTGTGGCTATGGCTTACTTGCATCTTTCACAAATGAGTCAATTGGCAATAAACATTACGTCACTAATGAAGTAACCAATGTCGCCAATTTGGCTTACTTTTAAAATATACAATTTTCCCGAACCAGAGATCAGAAATCGTTTGCGCTTTTTCTCATTGAAAATCAAAATGCAGTGGGTTGCCAGACGAAAAAGTTTGTTCGCTTTTTGGCAAGTTATGACATATTTGGCAATCGGGTTTTAGTTCAACTCATTCCAAGTCGATTTTTTATCAGTTTCGGCCATTTTTACTACGGCAGACCAGTGGATTCGTAATCTACTAACTTTTTTCCAATTTCTATAAAAAATTCAGAATGATGTTCGATGGGGTCCAAAAATGGCAGTCGCCTCTCGGACTATATGTGCGCAGGTCATTAATATTATTATAATTGTGATTTTTTGTGATTTATTCGGAACTATTATTGACGCGGAAGGAACCATCATTCAGTTTATATTCAAGGCTCAAGTCATGTTGTCCCGAGGTATATACTCAGAAATAGCATTGGAATCCACACGCCATTCCTCCGCATTAATAATAAATCCTTTGAACCTCAGCAGCATCTGCTGGCCGGAGGTCGATCACAGTTCTCATTTGTAAGAGGCTCGTGGCTTCCTTAAAACAAGGGGGCTGGACATAAGGGGTCAGAAAGGGGGGCAGGTGACGCGAAACTTCTGCAACTTCCTGCGCCCCTGGGCTCAAGAAGTTCTGTTTATGGACGTGTGTCCGTCTGTCGTCCTGTTGTTTTAAGAGACACGCGCACACCTGGCGTGCGTGTGGCTTGGCGCGTGCCATCTGAGGCGGTGGTTTCGGAAGTTATTTAAGGTTGTAGAAGAAATGTTTTCCTGATTATATCAAATTTGAACTCTTTGGGTGTGAGGTCAATTTGAAAATTAAGTGTAGAGTTGTGAGTAAGCTGAATGAGATACGTGTTTATGCACTTCACTCTTTTTTATGTTTCATTTTGTAATAGATTGTTTAAAAGTTTTTTACTTGATTCATTTAATAGTTTTTTTTTTCTTCTTAATGTTGATCTGTATTGGTTATTTTATTATAATCAATTTATTATTGTTTATAAAATATTATCTCTTAATTAACTTTCAGCCTATTCATATCTATCCTTTGATTATATCATTTGATTAAAATAATTTCGCTCGAATTTCATTTACGTAGAGTTAATGCAAAAGGCATGCTAAATAATAATTTTTATCCATGTTCTCAAAGTTTAAAGATCGTAAGAAAATAAATTCAGTTATCAAATTCGAGTATCATCATTTGAATATCAATTTTATCTGTCATAAGAATAACGAAGTAAATATTTCTTTTTCAAACGTTATTACATTTTGTAAGGATGACGTTATTTAAAAGAGAAATAATATAACCCATAAAAATAAAGTTTTTAACATAAATCTTTTATATGCATTGCCAATTTTCATATTCGTTAGCATAGCGCCGATTTTGTAAACAGCGTGTTCTTGGTGTTTGCATCTAATTTTAAATATTGAAATAATTTCTATTAGTAAAATGTGGGGCAAACTACTTATCAAAATTTGTTGATTAAAAATGACTCTGTTTGAGTATATGCATTCACATTCAAATATCATTTATTTATTCTGATTAAAGTAATTTTATTATTTATTTAAAAAAAAACCAAAAAAACAAAACAAAAAAAACCCCAATAATAACAATAAAAAAAAAAGGGCAACAGGAAAGAGTTTCTTCAATGATCGGTTAAATGCTATTTTAGCGCGATTGGATCACGGCAAGTTGGTTTATTAGTATTCCGTAAAAGCGACCTTTTTAGTGAGTTACAGCCTCAAAATTTGATAGAATACATTGTCATCGACATCGAATCTTTCTGCCAAGTTTCAGCTCTATTGGATGACAGCAGGGGGGTTAAATTGGCTCTCTGCAGATTTGTCCGCCATCAACTCACAAAATCGAAGTCAATATAAAAGAACTAAAAATTCAGATTTTGCTCGCAACTGTTCAATATCTTTGAAGGTGAAACTACTTGAACAAAAAAATAAGTAATATTTTAAACGAAAATATTTTCAGTCTTAAACAATGTTTTCACTAGTATAAAGATTGGAATAAATAAAAAAAAAATAAAAAAATATTAGAATGAAGAGAATATTTCATTTAAAATTTTTTACAAGAATAAAATTTACATTTTTAAGAGGGGAGTCTACAATTTACTTGAATTTCCAAATCTCTCAATTTCTAGAAAGACATTTTATTACTAACAAGGCGACATCATGCTCCAATCTAGGAAAATAAATATGTTTTTTCCCCCCACTCTTCTCAGAATGTGCAAGGAATCTTCAGTTAATCATAATAAGAATCACATGAAAAGAAATATATTTTTTATTCACTCTTTCCAGAATGTATAAAACATCTTCAGATAATCAGTTATCAATAAAAAACAAATTTAAATAAGTAGCTCTTGTGAGAAAAAAATTAGATCGCAGGCAGAAAGTGAGAATCTTCCCAAGAACATTTCTATCTCTTCAGAACATTTAAAGAACATTTTCTATCGTTTCATGGCGAATTTCTTATCCAACAGCATAGTAAATCGTCCGAAAAAAGAAGAAGAAAAAAAAGAACCTCAAACATTTCTTTATTATCTTTTCTTCTTTTCATTTTAAAGACGTGTGAACCGCTGATGACCGCCCACGAAATGCTATGCGAGGGTGTTGATAATGATTCTATAAAGAAAGAATATCAAATCTTAATGATGCATAACCAGTCACCTAAACCAAACACTGAAAGGGTATTCCATTTTCTTATTATCATTGCTCGCACTTGAACCATCAGCAACAAATGTGTGGATAAGAGGGAAATATTTTTTTTTACCATTCTCGCTTCAAAAAATAAACGAATCAAAACAAGATCCCGCTAAATTGTAGTCTTCAGTTCCGCTGCCAAGTAGCTTGATGGTCTTTGTTTGGAAAGTAGTGAATGGAGAGGGTGGATCGTTATGTGATCTAATATCTGTTGTAGTATCAGGATCAAAATGAAAATGCAGTTTTTGCACGTTGTGATGGAAGTGACCCCTTGTTAGCATCGTGGTGTGGAAATGGACTGATATTAATGGATTTCGGAAGAAGATTATGATTTATGAATTTTTTATTTTTATGTTGCTGTGAGTGTCTTAAGATAGTTTTAGAATATTTTAGTCATTAAAAATTTCATTTATATGTTTTTTTTTTTTTTTTTTTTTTTTTTTTTTTTTTTTTTGAATAGTTGAACTTGTGATTAGTTAACACTGAATGATAAACTGTAAGCTCGAGCTTAATAAAAGTTACAAAATGAGCCTTAAGTTTCTATATGGTATAATAGGTATACTTGCTAATTAATTTAACTTTGAGGTAGGTTTGTTAAGCTGAAGGAAGTTTTGAGAAGACGGGACAGTGTCGGTTCAGAAATGGAATCAGCAATATACATAAAAATCGAACATAATGATAATTGTTGCTGGGTTTTCTGAATAACAAATTATTGTCGAGTTGTTAGGAATTCTGAACAATGGCTTTTTTTCTCAATTGGCTTAAATTTCATGTTAAAAAAAATTGCATGCGCCAGACCTTAGAATGAATATTCAACTTTATTATAAGCTTAAACTCATCCATCCCTTGAAACATGAGAGTTTCCTCTTACAATAAGCAATCCACATTTCAATACAAAAACACAACTAGCAATTCAAATGATCTCCAAGATAGACTCCCTAATGAAAAATTAATCATCGCACAGAACGAAGCGCACTTCATCTTTAAGCATCCTTCATCGTGAAGCAGCTGACGCCATGCACGTGCTAAGGTGTGTTCTTCCTGGGCACCAGATGCACACCTTTTTATTAAAGATTTCTCCCTTAAGGTAGAAGCCCTCTCAAGATCCCCTACCCCACGGGCAAGGCCCGAGGAAGCATAAAAACCAGGGGGGGGGGGTATATTTATATGGTTCGTTCTCAATGTGTCATTGGCTATATAACGCGATTAGGGGACAGACAATGGTATGGGCACAATGGGCAAATTTTTAATGGGTGCGTCTCCCGGATTTGCATCCGGAGGTTGGAGATGACAATTTGTAAGTTTGGATACGGAAGATAAAAGGGCGGGGGAAGTTGTGGTTTAGAGTTCTGATCAGGGTGCAGTGTGTAGTGGATACGTCGCCCAAGTTCGGAAGTTTATGGTTTGGAAGTTTTTTTTGTCTAGGAATGGTTGAGGAAAGGGAGTGAAATCTTGTCTGGAAGTCGATAGTGGGAAATGAAATATATTTTATGTAGTCAATATCTATTTTCAAATACATTAGAAAATAACATGTTAAATGTTACTGAAGCGGTAATAATCCACCGAAGTCAGTGAATTTTAGTTTTGAAAAGAAAGTGAAAAACACATACACACTCACACACAAAAGTAAATAACAATCTTTAGAAAGTGAAACTACATTGTTTGGGGCATAAAAATGTGAAGAAAGTGCTATGTGCTTAGTTTTAAGTATGAAACTATAACAAATGAAACATTAAACAGAATGCGTTGAACAGGAAAGGAAATTAAATTAGTATTTTGTAGAGTGTGTATTAAGTGCTGTATGTAGTATTGAGTATGAAGTTACAGAAAATGAAAGGAAGCATAAAACTGTAGGCATTGAAAATTGAATGTTAAACTGCGACATGGTATAAGATTGAGGTAGAATTTTGTCCTTAGTAATGTCTTCAGGACTGACAGCAAGAGTGTCTTCCAGACGGTGTTTTAAGAATTACTGTTCAATATTTGTCTGTGATATGAAGAGAAATTCATGAACCAGACGGTCTGCAAATTCATGTTTTTATCCATGTTTTTCTTCTCTCCCCCCCCCCCCCGAATTTTTGTCTATCACATTTTGTGTCATTTCAAAGCAATTTATGTAGCATACAAATTTGTAAGTATGATTATTGAATAGATACGTCATAGATATTGAAATTCTAGAATATGTTGTTGGAAATATAATATTAAACTTATATTATAAGTTTATTATTATATAAATTCAAAAACATTTTTGTAATAACCTACATCTTTCCATATGACAAACTGATATGTTATTATAAAGTTGTGATATAATAGAAAAAGAGCTGAGATAAGTGGTTTGTTTTAGATTAACAGATTTTTCACCCTTGTCAAAGGAAAGTTTTAGAACCACTGCTGTGGAAACCAGGTCGCTTTGGACAACTGCATCTAAAGAAAACGATTATTAGTCTCTGGAACTACATCGGAGGACCACATAGCAATTCAGTATCTCTCAACTGAAACCAAAACAGAATAAAGTCAAATTCTATGCAAGCCGTGGACCTCTAGTATTAAAAAAAGAAAGTCGAAAACTAATGATGGAGGTTTGCTACCAGACCACCAACGCCTTGTTCCACGTACAAGAAAAAACTATTTGGCTGAAGGAGAGATTCCATTCCCACAGACCTCAGACAAGAAAAAAAAAGCAATGATCGACGAATTAAGGGGAATGAAAGTGAGAATTTGTACACAGACACCACAAAGAAAGCGAGGTTGAGCGAGAAAAGATTTAGTTTCCTGTACAGTTCAGAGAATCCGTTCCCAAGGAATTGTATTATTGCTTTTGCCTCACTGAGCGCAAATTAAGTGTCGAAAAAACGCTGTTTGCTCGTAAAGCAGCCAACTATTTGATGTTTGATAAAGTGGCGTAAACTCGTCATTTTCGGAATGAGACAATTTTTCGAGTTCGCACGCGTGACTTGGATCATTAAACCACTAATGCCCAGTTCTCAACCAACCGCGTTTAGGTTCTATTAAGCAATAAACTCTTTACTTTGGAGATGATACTGGTCGTTTAAAAGTGAAAATGGTTCTTAAAGTTGTAAATGCCGATCTGAACTCGTCAAACTCCTACATGTAAGCGATAAGTAAAAGAAGTGAAGTAAATTAAAAAAAAAGAATGATTGGGAAATATACGGAATATTCACATAAATCGAAGTTTGTTTCCCATGAGGTTATCACAATATTTTGTTACTTGATACCTAATAGTGAAATATTCCTTATCATTTTATGTAAGCGATGAATGCATTGATTATTGTGGAGGGGAGAGAGAATATGTATCCTCTTATAAGCTTGAGCTAGTACGTAGTGGTTAAAATTGTATACTTACTTAATATGAAAATATATTTTAAATAGAATATAAGAGAAAAACAGAAGGAAACCTAGTTAGGCGTCACCTATAAAGTATATAATGTTTTGGTACTTTTTTGTACAGTTATACATGTGCGTGCGCAAGTTAGTTTTGATGGCGTTCAAAATTTAAGATAGAATTCCAGTACTTGAAGTAGTTTTATAAGACACTCCAATTTATTAATAACCAATTTATTATTCTAATTAATAACATAATCTAAATTTATTATGCACCTAAGTAGCTTTATGTAGTCAAACTATCATTTGCACGAGTGAATACGGCAATGCTTCTTACTTATTTTTATGGATTTTCGCAAATAGCAGGTAAACAACATTTTATGAGTCGCTTACCTGCATTTTGAATAAAGCAGTCCATCTATAAATCTCTCGTTAAAAACAAATTGTGTGTAAAAACACTATTCTATTTATATTGTGGACGTGAATATAATATTGTGGTTTATTGTTGAAGTTTTTCAAAATCATCGATCAAGTGGAGAGTAAGAAACAATAGATTTTTTTTTTAATGTTTTTCGTTTCAGTTGAGAAAATTTATCCTGAGTGATTCAATTTTCTTGAAAGTTATGCTACTTTAAATGTTATTTGCTAAAATTTGATTTAAAATTTTCTATTATAAATTCTTTGTATATTATCAATAAAAAAAATCGGTAAAATATTTATTATTTTATCATAGACAAAGTTTATTTAAAGTATAGAAACTTGTATTTAATGTTTGAAATACTTTTTTTCCCCTGGCCGCTACAACTTGAGAATTATTTTTATTATTTAAGAACAAAATAAGCAGAACTGCTGATTTGTATTGGCTACACTATATATTTACAATATTTATTTTTGGAAAAGAAGATAATTATCGCAATTTCAATTATTTAAAAATCACTGATAGTTGCAACTCTAATAGGTTATCATTGAAATTATACTGATACCAGTTAAAAATTTAAATGTACAAACTATAGTTAAACATTTTTGAATTTTTTTTTTCTTCTTTAATTTGGAAAATATTACAATTTGAACTTGCTTTATCTTGTATTTAGAAAATTTTGCCTTCTTGACATTCATTGAATCTTGAAAGATTTTAAATCGAAATGACATTTAAATAATTACACTACATAGCATTTAATAACATTAAAATAAAGTTTACTTTTACTTTAGTTAATAAATTATTGCTTAGCTCTGAATTATTTCACAAATGATCTGACTACAGTAAAAGCTCATGTAGCAATAGATTAGCTAATGGATTTGTTATAATTATTCCCCTGATTCATTAATAAAATTCCTTTTCCTTGTTTTCAAATCTATATGTATGCAAACGAATGTATGTCTGTGTGTCTGTCTGTTTGTCCTTTATGCATTACTACACCATTCATCCGATCCCCACGAAATTTTGAGAAATTCTTGAATACACACCTGAGAGGGTTTCTGGCATAAAAATTTGAGGTGGAAGAGGGATCAAACCTTCCAAATTAGGGAAATTCGAATGTCCCACTTCCAATGTAGTCACAACTCTGAAAATTGGTTCTAATATAAAAAAAAAAGGGGGGACAAACATAGAAAAAGTAATCTATTCCGATGTCGATTGACCAATTTTAAGGGGTTGAAAAGAGGTCAAACGTTCCAAATTAGAGATATTTGAATGTCCTACTTACAATGTAGTCACAGTTCTGATATTCGGTAAAAATGTCAACAAGAGCAAGTATAGAAAAAGTAAGCTTTTCCAATATCGATTCACTAATTTTAAAGAGTCGAAAATGGTCACAACGTTCCAAAAAGGAATATTCCAATTTTCTACTTCCAGTGCAGTCATAACTCTGAAAATTGATACAAAAGCCAACAAGGGCTAGCATAGAAAAAGTAAATTATTCCAATGTCGATTAACCTGTTTTAAGGGGTTGAAACGGGGTCAAACGTTCCAAACGTGGAATATTCAAATATCCAACTTGCAGTATAGCCACAACTGATATTATGAACAAAATTCAATAAGGATAGAATAAAAAAAAATTAAACTATTGCTATCAAAATTAACTAATATTAAACGGGATCAAAACCCAAGAGGTGGAATACATGAATGCCTTTTGATTGTTAAAATGCACATGGGGGAGGTATGAAGCACAGGTATTCAGCTAATATGTGATAAAAATTAACAATGTCAAAATTTTTAGTAAGTGGAAACATTTACTCTCATTGAGAAACAAAAAGAAGTTATAGAACATCAAAATAAAATTTCTTGTTCCTAAATATTGATTTAATAACAACTTGGGGCATTTTAACCTTTTTCTGGGGCAAAAACTTTATGGAATAAGCAAAGCCTGATTTATGATTAAGATGTCCTATAATTTTCTGCACTTTTGTCTTCGTTGTTTTTTACAATTCTGGAAACTCTACTTACTACTGAGAACTATTTGTAAGTTTTCTAACTGAAATTCCAGTCTTTAAATACTGTAACATACACTGCTCTTAGATATTTCATAAAGCTTGTTATTTTGACGATACTTGCTCCATGACTTCTAGATCCCCCATTCAAAGATCCCCCATTCATGCCCTAAATTATTTTCTCAAATATTATTATTATTTTAAATATTTGACTTATTTGTCAGGTTCATCCTTTAGCGACAATAGCACGACGCCACAGTTAATAATTTGCCTAAAACTGTCAGATATACATTATTAAATGTCCGCTTAGTGTATTTACTAGTAGGCAAAACTTATCATATTATTTAGGAATTTGTTCCTTATAATACGATACTTATATTTCTTTGAAAATAAAGGCAGATATTTTCTTTCCAGGTGCTTAAACCCGTGGGAAAAATAGAGTATTTTTTACAAGGGAAATTCCGATGAAATTGTACGTATTGAAATATATATTCTCTTCTCTCAATATGCACCTGGGTTTTAACATTGGGAGACTGGGAAAATGTAAAAATTCTTTTCTTGAGAAAAATTTCATCTGTTTTGGGCACCTGAAGTTGCGTTTATTAACCCATATGGCGCATTGTGGGTTCAGAAACACTTATTATTCACATGAGTATTACGATATCTGTAAAAGGTTTTTCTCTCTTTTTTCATATGTTTTGAAATATGACATAAAATGTGTTCCTGGAAATTGATGTTTTTGACCTTGGTTTTCACGAGAGTTACCGTAGCATTATGTGAACTGTGCTGCACAGGCTGATCCAGACTATGCGGAAAGAACAGCAAACGTATTTTGCATGTGACACATTTATTTTTTCGATGCTTTAATGTGTTCTCTCTTCTTTTGACTAGATGAAAATAAATGGCAAACATATTATGAATGTAATATATTTATATTTTGATAATTTTTGTGATCTTTCTTCTTCAATGCGTTGAGGTTTATATAAATTGAATGGAGCAATCGAAAAATCAATAAATCACAAATAAACGTCTGTTAGAATTATGTCTACTTAACTTCTGGGTTTTTTTTTTTTTGTGTGTGTGTGTGTGTGTGTGTGTGTGTGTAATTGTAGGGACGTGACTTGAAAAATGAATTATATAAACTATTAAAAATTTTTAGCATATTTTGTTACTTAAATTTGTATTTATAAAAAGTTATCAGAGGGTTTTAAGTGCATAAAAGTTGTAAAAGTAAAAAAATACTAAACTCTGCTTTGAGTTATACTAACCGCATGTTGTAACTATTAATATTTATTTTGTAGATTTTAATTTTTTATAAAAATTTAAAATTTATTCTTTTTTTTCTTTTTTTTTCGGATGACCAAAACGTTTAAAGTGCACTTGATTTTCTTGAAGCGTAAAAAAAAATAAAATAACTGTTCCGGAACTGGAACCCAAAAATAGTCTACACCATTCTTTTGAAACTGGTGACAATAAATATAAAAATTTAACTAAAAAAGCCTTTTTTCAAAACTACACTTTTACATAGTTTAGAATCTAGTGTACTCGTTTGCTTTAAGTAAATATATACTTCTCTTAACTTTTCACCCACTCTGAGGCATACGTCTAAAATTAATCTAGGCAATCATTTGTTTAAAAAACTAATTTAGAAAAAGTTTCATTCTGAATTAGACTCGAAATATAATCCAAGAATTTCAACTAAATACTGATTAATTATTTCATTTTCATGTAGTTAAATAACCTATTAAATCCGAGCACCCTTCAATAAACGCATAGTTCTTCGGATCCTCTATTACTAATTGAAAGAAATCCCCCTAAAATGGAATCCAAATTCCCGAATAAAATAAATGAAACCACAATATTAATATATTTTACAATGGTATTTAATTTATTATAGTATACATTTTTTTTCTTTTATCCCTTACAATCTCTTCCGTTTGTTTATTAGATCCCAAAAACCATAGAGTTTTTAGTTTAAAATTGTCTATTTATTTTAAATATTTTAAAATTTTCTGTTTATACGTGGAAAAAAGATATCTGTAACTAAATATGTTCAGCATTAATAAAAAGAATTCTTATTATGGTTTGTTTAGTTATAATTTCATATCCCCTCTCGAGAAAGGGTCTCTGGCTACGCCCCTGTTACATGCTATTGCTATAGTAGTTATTGACAAAATTCAAAATGCTAAAAACTTTTAAATCAACTAATTTCAATAACTGCTCGTCACTTCAATAACAGCTATTTGTTTTAAATAATATAACTCATTAAACATATTTAAAATATATCCTTAAAATACAACGTACACTACTCTCCGATGGTAATCCGAACTTCTACACAAGAACTACCTAATACCACATAGCTTTCCACCTACCCTACTTGCACATGTCTCCTATCATTTCCAATCTGAATATGTAAATAAAGGGTAATAAAAAATACTCTACATATCAATCACTGCAGCATTCTCACGCACAGTTTCCGTATACACTTTACCCAACAAAGCCATTCCAAGGTATCGAGTTACCAACCACCCGCTACAGGTGAAATACTTCTCTGGAGTCTGGAGAGAGCCGCTTGCGTCACCAGGTGCCCTGCAGTGAAAAAAAAACGGAGAAGGAATTTCCTCCAGTGTTTTGGTGGCTTTTCCCACGAATGCAAGTTCCTGGGCACCTGGAGATGTCATTATCCGTGATGCCTTTTCCTGTTTTTCCTGGATTCCCTTCTACGTCCCACTCATGGGAATCGTACTCATCGCATCTGGTTCTGGTTCTCGTGGGACTACTTGAGTGTGTGCAAGTGCTGCGGATGTGATGGGTGGTTGTTGTGGTGAAGAGATCTTTGCACCTTGGTTTTTGTGCTTGGGGTGCACTTAAGAGAAAATTGAAAAAAGTTTATTTTAAAATGCTTAATCTTTGGGTGGGAGTTTTCTACAAAAGTTTAATTTTTTTAATTGAGGTATTTTCATGAAGTTTTTGTTGACTGTTTCGATGTTTTCTGGAGAAAAGGCTGCACTGGTGCCGTACTGCACCGTGACGTTATCACACCAATAACATTAACAATATCGCCTCGTAAAGAGGTCTAGATCTTAATTCGAATGACAAAAAAAGTTGAATGTCATTGTGATGGAATCTCTTTCTCCACATCTCCGTCATATCATCTAGACGTCTAGAGGGTGATGTGATCTCGACAGATTTTACATACAGCAATCAGTATTATTTGACACGCCAGTATAATGCAGTGATTTTGGCTTGACCCCGTCAAGTTTCCGGTCATTAGATAGATGCTTAAGCTAAGCGAGTAACTGGGTAGCTCTATATTTTCATAAATAATATCTTTACTCTGTGGGGATTTACTATAATGGAGTTAATTTTTATCAATCAAATAGAGCATATCACAAAAACCAGAAAATTCTGCTCTACACATGAAATACATCCATCTTTTTTAATCCTTCATAATAACTTCGATTTTGTGTGTGTGTCGATGGGAAGCAAATCTGCGGAAGCCTAATTAACCCCCTTGCCGTCATCCAATCGGGCTGAAATTTGACAGATAGATTCGATGTCGATGATAATGCATTCCATCAAATTTTGGCCCTGCAACTCTCACTAAAAGGTCACTTTTACACACATTTCTATAATCGTATCGGAATACTAAAAAAATCCCATCTCACCGATTATTTGTTGAAACTCTTTCCTGTTGCCAAAATTGTTTTAATCAAAATAAATAAAAGATAATTAAAAGTTAATGTATAAATTTCTTATCTGGTAAAACCCAGTCAATTTAACTTTGCGTTGCATGGCAACGCTAATGAAATAATTTTAAAAGATCCTTGTTGAAACTCTTTCTTTTTGCCAAAATTTTCGTAATCAAAATAAATAAAAGACATATGTTTTTATTGTCTTATGTCAGACTTATCAGCTTTCGTTGACCGTTGACTCGTTGTAAATGACAATGTAATTCAATCGAGTTTTTTTGGGGGAAAAAGAGGTTAGTAAATAGTTCGGAATGGATTTTATGTTCTTAGTGGTCAAACACTATGAAAACTCGATCTAAGCTCAAGAAGTTGTAATTACATGTAAAAATTGGCAAGGCATATAAAAGATTTATATTAAACGTTTTGCTTTTATGGGTTATTTATTATCTCAAAAGCTATTAAAGAGTAATTTATGCTATCAAATATAAAAATTATATGTTTGTTAAAATTATAAAACAAATTGAGCAAAATGATATTTTACTCTATTTGCTTAGTAATTTAAGAAAACTTAGCTTGATAAAACAGTTCTATTTGTCACACACATTCAAAACTTTCCTCCTGCGCAGGATATATGTCGATACAGCTTATTAAATTTATCATATGAGTAAAATATTTCATAATGAAAAATGTAGATGCTACATAAAAAAAAAACTATATTTTAAAGGTGAAAAGCCTTCTCTTTTATATTTCTTAAATCCTTTTTATTAACTTAAATTTAGCCCTTTCTGGTGGGAAAAATCTCCAGAAGGTTAATTAATCCATTTTCCATCTACCAATCAAGATGAAACTTAGCAGATAGATTCGTTTTCAATTTCCAGCACTCTATCATTTTTTGTGTGGGGGTGGGGCACTTAAGAAATTCCCAAGGAGACTAACAATAACATTTAATTTCAATGTAATTGCACATAAAAATAAGAAATGCATATACAGGATTTATGGTAAAAACTTTGTGTTCTAGACATTACTTTTTATTTTTTTTATAACTTATTCCTATACATTGTTGTTAGCTTATTTCTATGCTAAATGCATTGTTATTCAATTCTAAAAATAATATTTATGTTTTAGTAAAATAATTGCTTTTTTAAAGAGGTAAAAATAGTGTACTTAGATATTTTCAAGAACAACACATAAATGTAGGTGAACATAGGGCAAAATGAAACAAGACTTGAAATTTTTAAATGAGAAGACTAATTCTCTGTTTTTGCAAGAAATAATGCTGCAGTTGATCTCTCCGCGTCTTGATGTGATTTGGTATCAACATTAGTCATTGTTGTAGCCCTTTCAGGATACTATGTTTTTCAACGCACAAACTAATATTTGCAACATGTGTATTTTTTTGTTTTTTTGTTATCAAACTAAGTGTGAAAAGTTTTTTAGGTAGATTAGTCCAGCCCTTTTTTGTCTCTATCTGTTAGTCAACAGATTACGAGAAGGTTCTGTTATTTCCCATTATTTAATTAACTGTATATACATAACATGTATTTTGATTGGTTGGATTTTTATCTGTCATTAGATCTTTACGAGGGCTAAATTGCATCGAAAGATAGTAACATTTGAGCTACTAAAGTGGTCAGAAATTCAAGGAGGGAACGTCATCCTGGAATGCCGGCTATATGAAGTAGCCAGCATTTGTGTCTCGGAGGAGAGGGACACGACTGCAATTGTGACAAATGGTATCCAGCCTATAGTTAGGTTAATATGTGTCGAGGAGTCCTGAAAAGTGTCACTTGGTAACTCGACTCGTATCTACCCGACAATTGACTGGATAACATTGGTCACAATTGCAGTCGTATCCGCTCGTTTTGGAAAGCAAAGTATATATTAGGAGGAGATTCCAATTAGAGTCTCCTCTCAGTCAAGGTCAGCATTCGCCTATGAAACCAAGAGTTATCTTATGCTATAATTGAAACTTGTTTTACTGTTATTTGTGATAAATGCATCATGAAAATAGAAGACATTTATACTTATAGCTTCAAGTCTCTATATTAATTTAGTATTTGACTTACATTATTAAGGAGATTTTTGTATTTTGTTCCTTGACATGCTTCACCTTTGTAAACTGAAATATATTTTTTCGAAGAAAAAAACCCTGTTATGTCCTACTTTTGTGTTGCTATAAGAAATATTTTACTTTAGTTTTGGACAAGCTTTGATAGCAATTTGCCCATTACCCACACAAATACTAAAAAGGTATCCTGCTCAGTACTAGGATATAATTGGTGTGTCACATGTATCTTATTCCCTTAGCCAAGCACGATAAAGATAAAACATTCATTAAAATCAATAAAAAAAATTGTCATTATAACAATATCCATTTAAAATTAAAACGTAATAATGATAAATATTTTTTAAGAAAAATGCATAACTATATTGCTCAAGATGGAGATCTTGAGATATACCCGGAGACTATCCACATTCTAAACACATTTCTACCAATGCACAGGAATACTTCTAGTAATGAAACATCTCCTTCTCCAAAAATTTTGCTTGCTTCTAATGCAATGTCCTTATCAATCAAACCATTATCAGACACCACATGGCTCTCATTTCGATACAGAAGCAAACACCGAGAACTAATCTAAACTATAAAAGAAAGCATTTCCTTATTCCAAGTCCTCTCTCCAGTATAAAACATTAATAAACAACAAGACATTTAATAAAATAAATTAATAATAAAAAAATCCCCAAAAGCATCACTGCCCGCAGAAAACTTCACCCGCCAAACCTTCTTCACCAGAAGGCCTTCTGCGAGGTGTTTATCAACAGGTGGAGTCTCAACAGATGCAGATTTCACAGCTGCTGACTCCTTCCCCCTGGAGTCATCATATATAATACACGGCACGCGCCACTGAGATAAGAAGGCCTTCTTATCCTTCTTCATAAGGCAGAAGCTAATAATTGAAGGACTGGACCAGATGCGGCCAACTTACGTAAACTATCTCCTCGCTAAGACCTTCTTCTTCATTGAGTTTATCAAAAGTGGTTCATTCTTTGGATCTTGTTCTCGCTTGTGTTTATGTGAGATCAAAGTATACATCCTGTGCTTCTGGACAGTGTCTTCCCTCGACGGCATTAACGTTGGGATTTGGCCTTTTAGTTGGGAGGGTCTCGATGTATTATTACTGGCGAGTAGGACTAGTATGACCGTAATTAAGTTGAAGCTGTTTAAAGCAGCCATCAGACTACAGAAAGCTGATTTTTTAAAAATAAAAATATGTATACGTTCAACTGAGATTAATGGGAATAATGTAACCCATAAAAAAAAAGTTTTTAATATAACTCCTTTATATGTAAGGCCAATTTTTATATTTATTAACATAGCACCGTTTCTGGTGTCAGCGTGTGCTTGGTTTTTGCAACTAATTTTAAATATCAAAAACATCTTTTTTAGAAAAATATGCGACAAACTACGTCTAAAAATTTATTCATGAAAAATGAAAGGGAATTTATTCACTAACATCCAATTATCTTTTATTTATTCCGATTAAAGCAATTTATTTTATTATTTATTTTTTAAAACAGTTTTGGCAATAGGAAAGAGTTTCTTCAATAATCGGTTAAATGCTATTTCAGCGCGATTAGATGGCGGCTAGTTGGTTTATTAGAATTCCATAAAAGAGACCTTTTAGTGACAGTGGCAGCCTCCAAAATTTTATCGAATGCATTGTCAACGATTTCGAATTGATCTACCTAGTTTCAGCCAGATTGGATGACGACAAGGGGTTAATTAGGCCTTCGTTGATTTGACCGCCATCGACAAACATGCCCACAAAATCGAAGTAAATATAAATGCTTTAAAAATGGAAATAAACTCATGCAAATAGAAAAAAAAATGCCTTGTCTTCGATCTTCGATTAAATCTTTCTTAACATAACCAATATTATTTCAACAAAAAGAAATTTATAATAGGGTGTATTTCAATGTCTAAATGTCAAAATTAAGAAATAAAACTTTCGCTGTCTTAGTGATTAGAATTTAAAACAGGAAACTTCAATCAGAACCAACATTTGTTCAGTAAAACTTATTTTTTAAGCAGTATTCAACATTGACAATAAGCTATGTCTTTATTTACATAAGGAATAAATTTTTACCAACAAAGAGTCAATGATTTTTACATTTCCATATTCTAGTTCATCATTGCGTAACTTTTCATTACACTGTACATCATGCTTAATATACATTTTTGCTGTCCCAACTATTTATTACTTTTTTTCTTAAAGATATATTTTACACATGTATAATATAAACCTTCAATTTTATTTTTATGTATTTTTTCTTTAGCCAAAAGTAAATATTAAAATATGGTAGTTTCAAAATTAAGTTATGGTTAATTTATATTGTACAAATATTACCAGTGTTTAAAAAAGTAACTAAATATTTTTGGCGATCTATGGTGTATCATTAAACAATATTTTTTTTTTTAGCAGAATGACTTTTTATAATATAGAGAAAAAACTGAGAGTTAGTTCCAACGTAAGAATAACTTGGATATGTTGAAAGCCTGATAAACAACTCTTATTTTAAAATTACGTTTCTACTAAAAATCATATGAATATTATTATTACCCCTAAGGCTATTCTATAAACCTGTTTTAAATTGATATATATATATATAAAAGATGCAATCTTGCTTGCAAACAAAATAAGACTTGAAGACAAAATAAGTTTAAGAAGGGATACATACATGAATTGTACTTAGGTCTTTTGTTATTGTTTTGGAAAGTGTGTGTATTTGTGTATCTATTTCTTATAAAAATAGTCTATGCTATTTTTTAAGATAAATTTACTAATTCCAAGTTATAAAATATGATAAACACATTTTTCGTTTACACAGTGCCATCTGAATTGAACCATGGTTTTCTTTGTATTTGAAATGTGAAAGTTTATAAGTAGAATTGACGTTTTTTTTTTTTTTTTTTTTACTAAATAAGATTATAATGACATAAATTAAATTCAAACCTTTTTTTTAGATGTTTTAATAACAAATTAACAATGTATATCGATATATATTTTGTTAATAAATTTTACACAAATTTTAAGTTGCTATTTGTGTTTTGAATAAAAAGATTACGAAGAAAGTCCAAGTTCGCTTAGCAAGCAAGAGGTATCGGGATCTATCTATCCAAGCCAGACGCTCCACAGTCTCTATTTTAAAAGTGAGAAGACATGGTAGCAATTGTGACAGATATTCTCATGGTTGGTTGTTGAACTGCCTGACGAGAGATTCCCAAACTTTCTCCTAGTCGAGATGCAAATGGGGACCAGTTTCCCCTTGAAAATACAAGGGAATCAATCCCCTCTTCACACACGAATTACTTTTAGTTAACCAGATCTTAATCTAACAATATTCTTGTATAACTTAGAACTCATATGACTCTTACCTCCAGAAAATCTCCATTACAGCCAATCAACGTCATTTTACAAATAAGAATTATGTTAAAATATACCTTTAAGCAACAAGTAAAATTAGCCTTATTTACAAATTCATATCTCTTCAAGATTATTTTTTTTTTAAATTTAAAACTGCTTTTTCCAAATTAATCGAAAGTTATTAAACAACTTTAGACGTGTATCTCCAATCATTTGAATGGCACTCAATAGCAAGGATATCCTGTCAATTGGATTCAAAACATTGACATTTCTCGCGCTACAAGATCAAGCGCACATCACAGACCCACCCTTTCTCAATTTCATACCCAACATCCACAGACATTAAGAACTTGAGCACAAGCACAAAAAAGCAAAGAAATGAAACCAGTCGTCATTCTTCGTCTGTGGCAAACCGGATCAAATTGCCACGGAAATCAGTGCTCACACCCAAACACAAACTCTTCATCAGTTTCCTGAAAACATAAAATTCTCTTCAGGTTCCTTCAGCAGTAATAATACCAAAACACAAATATAAAGGGAAAAAAATCACCCCAGGGTGGAAGATCTCCCGGCGGCACGCCTAATTTCGATACATCTGCTTTGGTGGAAGCCCCCTCTTCAAAGTCTAATCTTAAGAATCTATTATTCCATAAAACATCGACATCCCCTCTACACATTTCCTATAGGCACCAACCCCAGTCTAATAGATTGGTGCGTCTTTCATGCCTCATAATAGACGGGCACGCGACTGACCCCTTCTTCTTTTCATATGCGCAGACTTACGATCTAACCAAACCATAAAAATATACTGAGGGGGGAAGTAGTTCTCTTGATATATTTCCTTATAGAATAGTCGGGGATGGTTGTCCGAGGGAAAAGGAAATGAGGTAGATCGGAAGAGGAAAGAAGTTTGGATGGGAAGTCCAGCTGTTGTTGCTGTGTTGTTTTTTGGCGCCGGACTTTTGCGTCACGAGGGTCCAGCTGGACTGGATGTCCGGTTGTCCTTGGGGACTATTGTGTGTCTGTAGGGTATTGTGGCTGACCCTTCCTAACTGGAGTGGGCCAGATTGTCATTTGTCCGATATTACGAGGACGGTCTTCTTGAAGGAGCCATAAATTACGTTGCTGAAGGATCCAGTTGGCTGCAACGGTCATCCAATTTCGCATTTGCTAAATATCAAAGCTTAGTAACATTCTGAATTTTGTAATATTAGTTGGATTACTTTGAAAACTATATGGTCTTTTAACCTGAGTATGCTGCCGTCTATTTAGCAAAACTAAAAAAAAAATGCGTTGTCTATTTTACTTAATCGTATACATATACTTTTTAATCAAAAAGAGTTTTATTTGTTTTTTATTGTTTATATGAATAAAATAAACTGAAATGGTTTACTGTAGAATTAAAATCCCTTTGCCCAACGTTCTATTAATGTAAGTGAAAATCTTACCTACACAATTGAAAAAGAAAACAAACTTCTGAAACAATAAAAGGACATTTGATTTTTTTCCCCCCCTTAGATTTAAATGACCTTCATTTTCATGAAATTTGAAAGAAAATTTCTTTGATTTCATATCTGGAAAGGACAGCTTCACATTAATATTCGTCATTCGATTGACTTGCTTGTGGATTTAGCAACTCAGTGCTAGTTACATTTTTTTTGTTTGATATCTCAAAAATCAATCAAAAGTAAGTACACTTATTAAAATCAACATGTGTATAATAAATAAAATTTAAAAAAAATTCCTTAAAAATTCTTTTTAAATATTTAATTTTGATTCTTTTTTGGTACAATTTAACAAAAAAAAAACTAAATCCTTAACCATTTTATAAAATATTTTTTTAAGCTTCCCTTCAAAAAAAAAAAAAAAGCACCTCTTTTCTTGCAAAATCGACAGAGCTGAAATTGACTGGAAAGGAAGTCAAAACAAGAAGTTAAAAAAAAAAAAATATTTAACCAAAAAAAAAAGTAAGTGAAGAAATTTCCACCATTTTAAACACCGCTTTCCTTCACAAGTCACACTTTAAAGTGACGAAAAAAAAAATGAATCAAAAAGTCACAAGCCTTTCTTCCCTTCAAAGATAAGAAACCCTCCAAAAAACTTCACTTCCATCCCCCAAAAAAAGGAAGTCAAAAACATCCTCTATATAACACGCATTTTAGCGGAAAGAAAAGCGCCCTATTCAAGCGCCACCCCTCCCACCGCTTTATTATATATTGGATTTATATAATCTATGAAAACGCCCCGTCGCTTTGAGTATGCGCAGCGCGATCCTCCCATTGTACTCCTATTGTCAGTCTGGCCCCTCTCCCTCTATATAATATAAAATACATAACATGTAAATATGGTCTGAAAAAAGTAAGACGGGCCGCAGTCTTAAGAAGAGCGGAAGGCGTGTTAAAGAAAGGGGCATTTGCCCTCCTCATTTTGCGTGTTCCTTAGAAACTGGGCCCTCCTTGGAAATTGCAGAACAGATGGATCTTAAAATGTCTTAGAAGGCAGCTGGGATTAAGTGACGTCACACTTTAAGACTGTGATTAAGCTTTCCAATTACAACTTGTTTCTTTTCCCCTCACAACATGAAAAACAACCTGATTTAAGCCCTAAATAGTACAAGTCGCGAAACCTTGTTGTATATGGCATTATTTTTTATTTTTTATTTCTAGTAATCTGTCAAAACTACTTATGAAAATATCTTCTATTGCGTTAACTAAAAAAATTGTATTGTGACTTCTACTATACATTTTCTCTTTAAGTTGATTTTGGTTACATAAAAAAAAAAAAGAAAAAAAGAAAAAAAATCATCAAAATTTTAATTAAAGATTTTGATAAATCGATTAATTTTCTTCTATAATCTGTAAAAGTATGCGAAGTCCTTAATAGGTATTTTTTAATTAAAGTGTTCTCTTTAATCACTTATACTTTTTTCCCTTTTAAGTCTACAACAGTCAATAAAATTGATTATTTTAAATTAAATAGTCTCCATAAATCAATTTGATTTTACTTAAAATATTCCGAGTCAAAAGTCTGTAAGGTAAAAGTATCTAATTAAGTAATCTTAAAAAATAGAAATCGCAAACCCCAGGATTATAATTATTATATGAAATCCTGCGAAATAAAATCGATTTCTTCTGTATAGGATATATCTTTCAATATTGTCGATTCTTAGCAATATACCGAAATGTGTGCATTTGTGTATTTAATGCATAGTAAATCCCTCTACTCTATTGCATGCCTTCTTAATATTGAATCAAATTTGTTTTATTCCAATGAAACTTTTATTTCAGATATTAGTATTTGTGTGATAACAATAGTTTACTTAAATATGCTGGACACTAAAATATACGGTGCTTATCAAAGACCAATGTAGTTGAATGCAAATTTATATTGGGACGTGTCAAGGGATATACGATTAATATTTTCTCAAAGTGAAATTAAAAGAGATCCAAGAGATTAAAGAAATTTTACTTTTTCTTAGTACATAGCAGTTTTTTTTTTAATTTTTTTTTTTTTTAGTTTTTTTTTTTTATTATTTCGCTTGATATCGTATGCCCCATTACCCACGTCATTCTTTTATTTGTAAATATTATTCTATTGATCTTTTGCAGTTTTAACTTTGATATTGGAGGTATATTTCATGTATTGTAGGCTACATCTTGCATTTTTTGGTAGGAACACGCGCTGTTTACCATTACCTATGCAGAATCGCGTATTACGTAGATGAACTAATTTTCAAATCTGTTTCAAAATGAGGAATCTTTTACTGAAATTTCCTCAACAAACTGATTACAATCAGATTAAAAAAAAAAAAAAAAAAAAAATGTTAATAATATTATTGTAAGAATTAATTTTTATGCCATATGTTGTATCCAAGTTTCATTTGTCCTCAGAAACAGGAGTTATTCATTATACCAAGTTATTAAATCAATTCAATGAGAGGCAAACTTAATTTGTAGATGGAGGACTCACAAGTTTTCGTCAGGTATTTGTAAACATCATTATATTAAATGTTATAGTCATTGTTAAATAATTGTTGCTGAAATATTGATGCAGAAGGACATTCAAATAAGAAATTAATGTGAACTTTGTTCACATCAATTTACTACAGATGCTGCAGCAAACTCTGTGGTAATATGATGTACCAGGTGCCTATGCATTAAACCAAAGTATTATTCAATTACAATATATTGTCGTACTCCAATTTATGCTTTTGTATAAATATTCCATATTCTTTTATATTATGAAAATATTGAATTAAAATAATCCTAGTAAATTTTTTATTTGCATGAACATTAAGTATCCCAGTCTTCACCTAAGCACCAAGTGTATTCAGGCACTATTAGCCAAACATAACAGAAAAATATACATAGGAATTATTAATATCTAACCCCACAAATCTATTCACCAACCCCCCCTAAATGATGCACAAGTAATTACTATGTTTTAACAGAACATTTCTATCCACTTAGCAGCTATTATTTCAAGAATCTCATTTGTTTGGCGGCAACTTTTCCATTGAAAACGGAAGTGCACATCGTTGACTGGATACACCTGTTGAAAGTGTCAGTTTTCGCTTGAGCCAACATCAGAAAAGAAGAAATGGGAATCAAATATTGTGGATATGAAAGGCAGTGTTGTGTGTGTGTATTTGAAGACAGCAAAGGAGGCTTTTGTGGGAGACAGAAAGCACCTGTGTTGTCACAAACTCGCGGCAAGGCTGCTAATATTGTGTAGTATTATTTTTGAAATGAAGAGTTCTTTGTTAAACATGACTCTTCTAACCATGTTCAACATGTTACTTGAGAGAAAATTAATCTAATAATACTTTTACTGTATAATATTTCAAATTAGAAGAACTCATTTGAAACCAACTATCTGCTTACTTTGTGTGGGAGTATTAATTTAGGTTCACTGACACGTAAGCAGTATTTTAATTCTTATATGTGTTTCATATTATTGAATAGCTAAAATAGAAAATGGGTATATTTCTTTGCATAATCTATTTTTAATTTATATTCTAAATCACGTTAGGAAAACAGAATATGGCTTTTAAGCAGGGTTTAAGCTGTGGGTGCTTTTTTAGCAAAATGCTTAAGAACTTTCCTAAGGGCTAAAATTAGAAAGTGTGGTTTAGCTCTTTTGCTAAAACATTTTGACATAAAATTTGCAAACTCAACTTTTGCAAATCATCAACCCAAAAAAGAAAATTAGGTGAAGGGTGAAAAGACAAGTGACGGAACTCATGATCACTTTAACCTCTTTTAGCTCTTTTGCTTAAGAGATTTTGTACCCCAGCTTAAACACTGCTTTGAAGACGGTTTAACTTTCCTACAATTTCAAACAGGAGGTGACGTGGAGATTGATAATTTTGGGATTATTGGTGGAATTGTGCTGTTATTTAGATCTTTTTTTTTTTTTTTTTTTTTTTTTTGCATTATTTTCCCTCATCTAGAATTTATATCCTTTCCAATCCTCTCACGGTATGAAAATTGAAGAAGAAAAAAGCCTTTATTATTTCTTTAGGTTTTCCTTTCAATAACTACTTTTTTTTTAAATAAGTATTTAAGGTGGAATCTCCTTTTATGTTTTGAAACACAGTAAGTCTTATATCAAGTATAAATTTGTAACTCTTTATACAACACTTTTTATGGCACACCTTATACTAATGGAAATTATCTTCTTACTACTGATTTAAAGAATTATTACCTTACTTCAGTTGTATAAAAATTTCTAAAATGGCCTATTTAAATCGAATTTACCATACGCTTCAAAATAAATAACAAGTGAAGGTAAGTTTAACTTTTATTCTATTAGAATAATAGATAACGCTTTTAGGTCATCCAAACAATTTTTAGCAATATATATATAACTGTGTTTATCCTTCGATAAGTCTCAGCCCTTTTAGGGAACACACATTTCACGAAGCAAACTATAATAACCCAAACATCTGTTCTCTTCGACATCTGGTTACTTAAAAATGTCTTCAAATACAGCTGTAAGCCCTTCTCCCTTAAAATGGACAAGACAAAAATAATCTTCCAACGTGCTTTTAATGTGAACACCTTCATTAAAAAAAAGCCACCTTGCCATCGACCACTTGGCTGAAAGAAGTCCAAATACGACATCCAAATGAAAACGAAGCTGATACTTCTGGTCTTTCTCAACACATGGTCGCGTGGCCCCTTATCATTGGGATTACATAAACTGATACGGCTCTTCTAACTCATGCCCATTAAAAGGGGATAAGATAACGTCAAGACTAACTTCAACATTCTCTGGACGACGAACAAACAAGGAACATACGGCGGTACTTCAGTTCGAGTGTCTGCTCAGAGGGGCTGTGACATCAGGATAGTTTCCAAGCAGCTGGAACTGGGGCGTAGGAATCATAAATTGAGATATTATAGTTATATATATCTTATTTATTCTATATTATATAGATTCAGAAATGGATATCTATTTTCAAAAGCAAAGTGTGATTTTTTTTTTTCCGTTTTGTTTAATTTATATGTATGACATGTTTGATGCATAGAATGGTTAAGTTTGATTTGTCATAATTGCAAATGATATATATTTTAAAACTTTTGACTCTTGTTAAAAAAAACTAACTTATAAAAACAAAGTTTTTACTACAAATCCTTTATATGCATTGCCAAGTTTTATGTGCAATTGCAACATATTCAAGCTATTTTGAGCTCAAATAGAGTTTTCATTGTATTTGACCTCTACAAAGAAACCATCCATTCCATCCCATTGACTAAATTATTTTTACCCCCCCCCCCTCCCCTAAAAAAACAAAACATAATGCATTATAATCGACAGCGATTCCATCTGATAAGTTTCACACGATTAGATTACAGTAAGAGGGTTAATTAACTTTCCAAAGTATTTGCCTACCACAAAAAAATTTATTGATTGACAAATGCCACATATGAAAGACTTAAAAAATAAATGAGTTAACGAGTCTAATACTTTTCTAGTAGGTCGATTTATGATTTTTTGGCACGTTTGATTCTATTTAGCTTATTTTTGGACTTATATCTATCTTTATGGGTGTGTTGATTTAATAATATAATTGTTTCAATTTATATTTGTTTACATATCGTTCATAGTTATCAAACTGTAAAATTTCGTAAATTTTATACAATTCTGTCCTGTAGCGTATGTGCCATAACTTTTTCTCTCTGAACTAAAAAAAAGATAAATATTTTCCCAAAATGGTCTCTACTTCTTAAGTAAAATATATTGAAGGCATTGACAGCTTTCTTGATTTTTTTTTTTTTAATTCTACTATCTCCTAACGAAAGCTTTAATGACTGATATAACAGTTTTTTTTTTTTTTTTTTTTTTTTTTTTGTATTTATTCAAAAGCTAAACATGTGTGATAGTTCTGAAAAACAAAAACTTCAACAAGTTAAGTACTTTTTTAAGTGAATTCCAATTAGTATACAATTTTAAGTAACAGTCAAATAAGTACCAAATGTATAACAAAGTCTTATCTGCACCAAAGTAAAGGAAATCACACAATCAATGCAAATTCATTGTAGATTTCTCATTTTTACTGTTCTAATATACAAGCAAAGCATTACGCAAAGGAGACTAGTCAAAATTATCACAAAAGCACCTCGGTAAATGAATATCGGGTTTATTTAATAACACTGAACAAAATAACGAAATGTAAGATAGCAACTAAAAGGCCCACCAAAGCGAAAAAACCGTCCCAAGTAATCTTTGTCATTCTACATCCTAAGTAAAGGTCTGTTGTCTATTCTGTCCCGAATTAAGAACAAACTTCTACACCTGTTAGTCCTCTAGGGTGATGGACTTCGGCTTGCACTTAATGAGACTTCATTTAGATCGTTTTTTTAAGAAGAAAGAGACTAATGAATGGGTGCTCCTGAACTGGATCGAGATGGGACGCAAACGGTCATTTGTCAAATGCTTGACAAGATCCTGGGTGAAAGAAGGGTTTGGCATTATTTCGCATGTTTTCTTGGAATAGGATAAGCGTGTTTAGTCTCACCTTTGGGGCCCTTATTTGGTACCATTATCCTAATAAGGGTAGGAAAATAGGGTGCCTATAGTGTGCTTTAGGTCTGGAACAAGATATTGGATTTTGTATTGCTTGAATGAGGTTAATATTCTAAGTTGGAAAGGAAGTATCTTTGTTGGTATAGTTCGTAATTTTTTTGTTATGTTTTTAAGAGAATATACGTATTTTGCTTAAAACGGAATGAATAAAAACCGCTTTCATACAGACAATCAATACCCACATAAAAATTTTACGCTGTAATTTAAAAGAAAGAAGAAAAAAAAAGCAATTGGAAGTGATCATTGTTATGATGACTTCAAACATCAAATAAATCTTAATACAATTTAACAACCTCAAGCTTGTTTGATTATTGCTGTTATTAAAATCAATTCAAATTAATTTAAAGGAACAATTTTTACTTATGTATGTATTTTCATAATTTCTCCAAGTAATAAAGAGAAAAGTCTCAAATTTATTTTACTCCGAAATAAGAGAGACGAAAACTGCGGTTAGCAAATCTGGAAACCTTGATTTAAAATAGATATTTAAGCATCATAAAACCAATTTTAATGACTGTTTTTGGCACTCTCAACCAATACCACTTTTTCTTATCATACATACTTTTATAATAAATACTTGTAAATTACAATTCAAGCAAAGCTCTGAATACTTTTCCTCTAAATTTGATTCGGACATGTTGTTCAAAAGTGATTATTTCCCATATCTGTCACTAATGATGAACTTTAAAGAACTAAGAATAATAACAACATATTTTTGGTATTATCGTAAAGTAATGCTCAAACACTACTGCAATAAATGGAGCTAGAGTTTCATTGAAGTCTCAATCAGTACTACTCACGACACCCAGTTTCAGAATCTAACCCATTGCAAAAAAAAAGGCAAATTTCTCAAACTTTTTCTCTGCAGATGTATCAGATGTTAAGAAAACAGAATCACCTTCTACACTATCAGGTGCGAACTCTTGTCTTGTACGTTTCTCCAACGAAACTTAAAACGATTCTCATGTCTCACCTGACGAGCGCAATCTGCTGTTCCAAGGCAGCTGTCTGTCTGTCGCCTGATATCCCTGAATCCTACCCGCCTCTTGGTATAAGTGATACCACTATTTGTAGTTCTCAAGTGAAACAAAGAAGGTTGTCTTTGTTTGGAGTCAAATTAAAATCCATTTTGTGAAGGAGGCCCAACGTGGTTGTGCTTGGTAGTGTGGTGTGCGTTAACCTTTGAATTATCGTGTATTGTTTGAGGGGACTTGGTACACTTCAATTTTTTTCTTTCTTTCTTTCTATTTAAGCTTTTAAAATTGTAATTTTTACATATTTGGAAGTATTACTAAGTAAAAACTAAATTTTATTTAAAAAAAAAGTTCACATAGTGCTCTAAATTTGTAAAATTATTATTATTTTTTTTTTTTTTAAATTCATCAAATTTCAAATTCTATCTTCTTTTTCATTTTTCAATATTTTTTCCTGATTTAAAAAAAAAAAAAAATATTCCTAGTAATACACTCTTCTAACTTTTTAGGCATTGGATTTAGAATAACTAAAATAGTTTTCGAGAAAAACTATAACTACTGTACCTATATGTAAAAAAAGCGTAAGAGAAAGGTATTTTTCAACATTTAAATAAGTGAAAAAAAAGTTTTTATTTTATTCAAAATTCTATGCCTATTTTTGTCAAATAGATATTAAAAATGACTAAAAAAAAAATATTTTCATGTCATTTCATTCGTATTTGCTGAAGTTTAAGCATCTTGAGTAAGGTGGGAATTTCCAAACTCATGAGAAATATGCTTTCGAAACATCAAAAAAACTATTGCAGCAATGCTATATTCTCTATAAAAATATAGTTTTTCTGCAACTGCAGTTATCGGATCAGCTAAAAAACTTGCCGGAATAAGGAAAAGATTTCAAAGATTATAAACAAGCAAAAAATAGAAAATTGATATTTTTATTATTTTTTGTGAAGACAAGGGGTACCATGGCACCAAATCCCCCTAATTAGAGCAAAGCTGAATTAAGTTTAGAAATTTCTATTTTTATCTAAAACTGAATATCAAGAATATTTTTTTTTCATGTAATTTTTAGATTTTTTTTGTAAGCAATTTTAAAAAGTTAAATTTGTAAATGTATGGTCTAATAATAATATACTCGTATATATCTTTAGTTCTAGCAGCAAGTTATTTAAAAAAAAAATCAAATGGGATGAAAATATAAATAAACAGAATTTGAAACCTTATATAGAATTTTACTATATAAGGTTTAGGATTAATTTGTAATCGAATCTATGTTTTATTTTTCGTTTAGAATAGTCTTCTATATTTCATTCACAATCCATCTAAATTGCAATCTCAAATATCAAAAACAAAAATTAATTTCTTTTAAACTCGGATTGGTGGGTTTACTCCATGAATTTTACAACTTGATATTTAATAAGAAACACAACTTGATATTTAATAAGAAACACAACTTGATATTTAATGATAAAATGAATAAATTGTATAAGTGAGTGAAAAAAAAAAGGAGCGGGGGGGGGGGGGTGACACATTTAATTAAGACTACTAGGATATTTAAAAAATAAATTATCAACAAGTTTTATAGCTACTCTGAAATACCATGGCCACTAAATGTTATTTGACTAATCAATACAATTGGAGAATTTTTTTTTTTTAGTTGTAGCAATTTCATCAATCTAACAGACTGTATTTTTATCTAAAAATGTTTCTTTCGTATGCTCTAGCAAACTCTTCCATTCATATTTTCCATGATTTTGTGATGTTTCAAAATGTTTTTTTTTCTTTCTCACTAAGTTCCTAGAGTAGTAAATAACATATTTTCCACTTAGGCTTTTGTGATACCTTAAGTGAGCTTTAGGTTTTGTAGTCCTCAGAAGAAGCTTTTTAAAAAAATATCTTGACTTCAAACAAACTGACTCTATATTATAAGAAAAAATATATATATATCGTTATTAATTTGGAACGTTGTAGCTTTTTACAAAATTTTCTATATATTCTAAGAAAATTCCGATCCCTGCATAATTCATGATGTTTTTGACGTGGCAGAAATTTTACTTGATTCATTTACCTCAATTTTTTCATGTCATGCTAAAGTTCTTCTTTTTACTTCAACACTCTAATAATGCTTCAAAACATTGTCAAAGTTTCATTAAATTTAATACTGTTTTAAAAGTTAACCAACATTTAGCCAAGAAAGAATTCAATCTTCCTTCTAATATACTAACTCTTTTCTTTTAAGACCTCATCAACACATGATGACCTAGTCACCCCCATTCAAACCCCAAAACAAGTTGAATTCAATTTTCTCACAATTTTTTTCTTTTTCTTTTCATCTCCCACATAATCTTTTCCCTAAAAACCTGAAAAATTCCACTGGCTGCCAAAAATCAGGTGAGAAATTGAATACCCCAGCATTTCCACACACTGCAGCAGACGTCGTACCTCCAATCCAGCACACTACTCTCGGCCTATCACCTGGCCCATAGGCCATCTGCGAACCACCCCAAGACTTCAGGCCTATGCCACGGAAAGGGTATTAGAAGATCGAGGCAAGGGTCTTCTAGAGTAGGACCGGAAGCCTAGCGACAGCTGGCAGCCTTATGGCAGATGGTGGAACATCACCAGTTGGTTATTCTGCCTTCACCTTGCTCGTGGATCTTCTTTCCAGCATCTTTTTCGGGAGATATTTTTTTTATTCGTGACGTCACAGGCTGCAATGTGTGAATGGGGAGTTAGTGTGTAGTAGCGACGCGCGCCCTCTGGTTTGTGATAGTAAAACTATGATGGGATAGGGGTGGGGGTTGAAATTTATGAATGAAACTGATGGTTGAGTGAAGGGGGGGGGGGGGGGGGTGCTAAATAATTGGCCCAGATCTCGATTTTTTTTTTTTTTTTTTTGCTTTCATACCTTTTTTATATTTGCCTTTTGTAGGAAGAACAATTTTCCGAAACGATATATATACACATTATTTTCTTTTAATACATTTTAACTGCAATTTAAATGAGACTTAGGCAAATCAAATCTTTCTTTTTCTTTTACAATGGGCTATTTTTTTTACTAAGTTACATTTATCATGCAACAATCTATGGCCCAGTTTTACTATTAAAAACGTGTGTGTGTATGTTTTAAATTTGTCTGACCAAAAGTAATCGAATTCTACAAAAAGGAACATTTCTGAGATAAACAATAAAAAATAATATGTTTATATTGATTTTATACCACTTAAAGAAAGTATCTCAACGAGTTTCTAAACAAGTTTTTAATTTCTAAAAAGAATTGAAACTGAAAAAAAAAAAAAAAAAAAATTGTGTTCAATTTCAGAGGTAACTTGCAAAAATCTATAAAAAGAAATTTGACAAGAAATGGATATGAACTTAAATATATATTTATTACTTGAAATTAAGTTGTTCTATTAAACACGAAGTAATTTTGTTAAAAAATATAATACGATAAAATAAGGAACGAAATATTTAATTGAAGGTTGTATCTCAATCGAACAATGTTTTCCGTTTTCATCTAACGTTTAACTATTGTAAATCTACAAGGTTTCTTTGTTTAAGATATTGTAATTTGAATATAGGGGTAAAATTAGACCAAAGAGTCCTTATGTAAAAGAACGTCAAGTATTCAGAAATTACCACAACACAAGGTCACATAAGTTTACCAGCATTTTTCCAACCTTGGTAACCTATTAATTAAGCGACGTGGAAAATAGCAGATAAATAGGCATATCAAGTTTTGGAAAAGACTGCTAGATTTGATAAGAGTGTAAGTTAAAAAGCAACAAAATTTGTTTATAGCAATGTTTTTACACATACTATACTTTCCATGCATTCTATGAGGAAAGTCTTTAAAATGAGGCTTTGAGAAAGAAATCATTTTCTTATTTTTAGATTTAATATTTTTCGCATAAAAGTAGGATGTGAATCCGGGAAAGTTCTGAATTTTTTAAGAAAATATTTTCGTTTGAGAATTTTTTTTATTTATGATTTCGGAATTGCGTGTTGTGTTTAAAAAATTCAATCACACCAGTAAATAAATAGTGTTTTGTCACAATGAACATTTAGGCGGAAACGAAATAGTTAAAAACAATATAACAAGAACCGATGTTTCAATGTTTGATCCTAATTGATGTATATAATTGCCAAAGTAATTTTAGTATGCCATGAAAACACAACTGGTTTATTTTTACTTTCAATTATCCATATGTAATACATAGGGTAATAAAAGTATAGCATTCGGTCAAAAACAAATTTCGATTATTTTTTTATTTTTTTTTTGCATTTCTCCACGATTTGGATTATCTTGATTGCAAAAAAGTGACGTAGAAAAAATGTTTGTCTGTGTGTATGTTGTCAACATAACTCCCGAACAAATTGAACTACGATGTTCAAATTTGGTGTGCGGGTTGGTGATGGCACAAGGACCTACCATTAAGGTTTTAGTCAAAATCAAGCATATGCATAGGATAGCTGCCATTGAAAAAATCATGTTTTACAGTAATTGCTAAAAAATGGCTCTAACTATTTTGTTCAAAATCACTGTGGTAATGTCTCTTAAGGTGCTAAACATCCCCACTTCCGAAAGAATTATCGCAAAAAATATCACCAAACTGGCCATTTTTACTAAATGAATGATGAAAATATAAATACTGTAGATGACACAAATCCACGTCAGTATTATAGTGCAATTGAAAGTTGTGCGATGTTCCACACCCCTAGTTTAAGATTCCTTCAACTCAGTGGTAAACTACAATATTTTTTTAATTGAAAAAGTTACTTTTCTGAGGTTTAAGTGACTGACGTAAATCAATCCTAAGTAAATATGAAAAACCGGACACGTGACATTTACAGCTTATATACCCGGCTAATTTCGCTTTTGATTAAGAATTTTAACATTTATAATAACAAAGCGTTTTATATAAAGTCACTTATTCACAAAACTACTTTACTTTTTGTCTCAAATATACTCCTTCTCCAACGCTCAAAAAATTTCAAAAAAAAAAAGAAGAAAAAAAAAAATGAAATGAATTGCATATACACCCTTCCCAAACTTTTACCCATATTCCACTATCGAACAAGGTGTTTTAAGGTGAAACCCACCAAAAAATTAAAACTCCAACGCCCTCTTCCCCCCATACAAAAAAAATCTTCAGGCAGAAAAGGCATGGTACCACCTCCATGCAAAGTACTACCACCACCACCACCAAGTAACCTCCTGCCTTCTTCTAGCAAGTTTTCCATCTGGGGTTGCTAGCAGGTCCAAGAAAATGGAACAAAAACAGCTGGTAGAGAGAAAAAACCAGGTGCTGGGGCCACAACATCTTTTTTAAATAAAAATTTACGCTCGCTCCCCCTTACGTCTTTCCCCCTCCCCTCCATCTTCGGGATTGTAGAAGTTAAGGGATCCCGACCCTTTTTGCCACCATCTCCGAGACGAGATAGTTTCCGGTTCCTGCTACAACCAAACAGCTGGTTGTTTTTAGTCCTCCCTGAGAAACTTGCTTCACCAGGATCTCGTGGTTTGGTTTCCTATTCTAATGAAGGAATTAACCCGGATAATAATACAACCCATAATTTTTTTTTTAAATATAAATCCTTTATATGCACTGCCAATTTTTATACTCATTAACATAGCGCTGATTCTGTTGTCAGCGTGTGCTTGGTATTTGCATCTAATTTTAAATATTAAAGACATCGATATCAGCAAAATATGAGGCAAACTAAGTTTCGAAATTTATTTATTAATAATGAATGTGAATTTATGCATCCACGTTCAAATATATTTTATTTATTTTGATTAAAACAATTTTGGCCACATGAAAAATTACAACAATGATCTGCTAGATGGGATTTATTAGTATTCTGAAACGATTATAGAAACGTGAGAAAAAGCGACCTTTTAGTGACAGTGACAACCCTTAAAACTTAATAGAATGCATTGTCATCGACGTCGAATCTATCTGCCAAGTTTCAACACGATGATCATATGACGGTAAATGGGTTACTTAGGCTTCCGCAGATTTGCACGATAGCCACACACCAACAGACAGACAAACAAAATCGAAATTAGTATGCATAAAAGATTCAGAAATGTGGGATCGTGTGTTTCCATATTCTTTGATCTGTTCTGTGTTTATGTGTTGTAGAAAGGGAAGGTACGGATGTGTCCAAAGGGGTGGGAGTGCTATCCAGACACTATCGAAAAGTATGAATCCCTGCACTAATTTTCTTAAATAATAAAAAGATTTGTCATTAATTAAACTCTACTTTGGTGACGACAGTTGCATAGGCAAAGCTTTGTCTTGGGGGGGGGGGGGGTCTGCTTATAAGGTCGAATATGTTTTGTTGGGTATATATTTTAAAATCAGAATTTGCGTACAGAAAAGATATTCATATTATCTATCACTTGCAGAAATCGGGGGAAAGAAGGGGCGGGGGGGGGGGGGGGCTGAATACTTACACAACAATCCACTTAGAGAGACACCTCTCTAGGTGGTCTTTAAAATCAATGCCACCATTCTAGGAGGCGTTGATTAAACACTTGCAGAAATGAATGCTTAAACACTTGAGTACAGCATTAAAATTTCTCTAGATTTTCTGATTATTAATAAAATTTGTAAACAAATTCAGTGTTTTCACCATGAATAGATATTTAGAAATAAACTATTTCCAATTACGGTTAAAATTTTTTTTTTTTTATGCATTTAATTTTAGACATCAAAGTTTTTAACGAATGAAAAATTTAAAGTTTTCCGATGGTGATAAGTATTTAGAGTTTTGAAGTGACGAATCATCTCTATTCCCTCCCTATAAAACAAACACTTTTTAGAGTTATTTGCAATGCATTTATGTTTCGAATGGCAGAAAATCCAGAAAACTCCCAATATGAAGTCCGACTAAATGATTTCAAAATTCGTCACTCCTATAAATTTGTGACAGAGCCCGTGTTTTTTACTTTCAATCGATATTATATTATAGAACCGTATCTTAAAAAAACAATGTTTCTTTAATCTAGCACAAGAATTTAATAAAAATGTTTTTTATGAAATATTTGTGATTTAATGAAAAATGTTTTAATGAATACTTAACTTTACTTACATTTCCTTAAAAATAAATAATAATATAGTACAACTTGCTCTTTAACAAAATAAATATATAATTTCTAGAAAAATTTTATACAGTTAATTTCTATTTAAAGCAATAAATGAAATGCTTGCTATGTTTATTAAAAAGTAAATTCAGTTAAAATTTTGACATTACACAAATCACATAAAATGTCCATAAAAAATGAATTGGTTCATTGGAGCACAGAACATCTCACTCGATTCACACTAAATCTGTATAGAGGGCGTTCAGAATATCCCTACTCTAAATCCTGAGAGGGCTGTCAAGGAGGTTGTAGAGAAAGCGCCATCTATTGGAGTACTGTTACACTATCATTGGTATATTTGTAAATTGAATTTTTAATTCTATATTTAAGTAAAATGTTCATTTCAATAAGTCTAGAGCTTTTTTCGTAATGTTTATTTCACTTACGTTTTTACATTCAATTACCCTTATATATACATTGGGCAATGAAAGTATAGGATTCGGTTAAAAAAAAAATTCAATTTTTTTTTTTTTTTTTTTTTTTTTTGCATTTTTCCACGTTTTGGAAGTTCATGATTTAAAAAAAGTTATCTTGAAAAAATGTCTGTCAATGTGTGTGTGTGTGTGTGTGTGTGTGTGTGTGTGTACGTGTACGTGGCCAGCATAACCCCCGAACAAATTGACCTACGTTGTTCAAATCTGGTGTGCGGGTTGGCGATGGCACAGCACAGGGACCTACCATTAAGGTTTTCGTCGAAGTCGCGCATGCTCATATCGTTTCTGCCATTGAAAAAATCATGTTTTTCAGTAATTGCTAAAAAACGCCTCTAACAATTTTGCTCAAAATCGATATTGTATTGCATCTGAAGATGTTCTAAACATTCCCACCTCCGAAATTCTCATAAATTCTCATCTCCGAATTAAAATTTTACTGCAATGACCAAAACTATATAGTGTAATTCAAAGTTGTGCGTTGTTCCACAACCCTAGTTCAGGTTATTTTTATTTTTAAAAAAATTGTACATTGATTTAATATCGTTTGGTTCAAGTGTTCGTCTCCTTTATTTACGAGTGCACGTTGGTCCATTTCGAAGAATAATGCTGATACATAATACAATTTTCTAATTTATTTTAGTGTTTTCCATCAATAAATTCTATACATTGAGCAAGTAATTTAGTTACCTATCAATTTGTGTAAGATTTTTTTATATGGTCAAGGTGAGATTGAATATCAAAATTCTTTCTTCAGTAATTACATTTTTGATTATAAAAAAAGTTCTAATGCAGACAGGACACAGGCTTCTTGCTTAAGATGCATTAAGTGATAAGCTTAAGATTCGCAGAGCTTCAATGCATATTTGAACCTAAATGGGTCAACGAGATAAATGGGATCAACGGCGAAAAAACAGCAATGACACAAATTGTAGGAAATACCGAAAAACATTTTTGTTTCCAAAACTCAAATTCGTAATCAGTTAACCAAAAATATTAGTGATCATGATTTTACATGTGTCATATAAAACTCTGATAAAAAATAATTCTACCACTTAAATGTAAACTATGCCCTAAAATAGTTGGAGGAATGTAATGCATGTAATATTAAATTAATATCATTCTTAAAAACATTCAATTTCTTTAAAATTGAGTGAAAATAACAGTCAGCTCAGAATGATCATGCAAACAATACATAAATTTAATGAAAAAATACTATATCGTAAAATAAGTAAACATTTATAAATTAGTTATTGTTTAAAGCAATTTGAAAAGACAAAATTAAAATTAAATTGAATGCTCTGAATATTAAAACATTTTACAAAATATGCCTGTCATCTTTTAAAAAAATTATATAAAAACATATTTGGAGAATTTTTTTTTATTGTATGATAGACGTCTCACGAAAAGGTTAGGATAAATGACAAGTGTTGCTTTAGCAGACATAAATGAAGTAGATAACTACGCTTTAGACAAAATGTAATGCATCACACACACAAAAAAGTTGAAAATTAGGCTTGTTTATTGTCAATCATTATTAAGTGTTCATTATCCGTGTTCTGCACTTCATTTTTATAAGGTTTACATAAATTTTTATGGCTACTTCTCGCTGAAAACTTTTATATTCACATCATTAATTAAAATTAGGTTGATGGACAATAAAAATATAATTGCCAACTTCTTGAGGATATTCATTCTAACACTTAATATTTCCAGTCACATATTTCCATTTCTAGTGCTAAAATACACGTTTTAACGTTTGATATAATAAAAGAGCAACTCTTTACGGCTCATACATAGAGGCACCACCTCGTAGTCGAGAAATAAGAGCAATTAAGCATCTTGCCTCCAGAGAATATGGCAACTAAATCAAGTTTTTATGCTCCTAGTTGATTTTCAGTCAACAATGAATGCCCATTGTTTCTTTGCAAAAACAATTACTCTGATGTTTTTTTTTTTATTGGTGATCTGTCTCACGATTCGGAGCGAAGTGGAAGAAGTGAGGCAGCAGATAGAAGTAAGAAATTGTTAGAAGACATCCAGGTGGAGCATCAAAGAAAAAAGTTCTGCTCTTGTTTCTTGCATTGTCTTTCTTTTCAAACCTCCGTGGCAGATGTACTATGTTGTTTTAAGAGCGCTGTTTTGATGTCTATTCTGGCTAATGAAAAAATTAAAATAATGGAACCAAAAATATATTACAAGAAGTCAATTGGAAAAGGGTGCACGAATCTACGAGTTAATATTAGGAAGTAAAACAAAATCAGGGGTCGCATTTGTCCTGAAATTCCTACTATCCTTTAAACTTTAAATCCCCCTAAAATTGTACTTAAAGTTTTCGACAGTTCCTAAAAAAATTAAAACCCCCGAAAATTCCTTGATTTTCCTCCAAACCTCAAGAAAAAAACCCGGTATTCCTCCAGATGAAAAAAATGGATTTACTTAAATTCACATGTTTGCCAAAATAGTATAATTGTTATTTTGCTAAAAAGTTGTTTAAAGTTCAATTTTTTGAAAATTGCAGTTTTTTGCCGATATTGAAACAAGCTTTGGAAAGAATATGTTTGTATTAGGAGCCTATGATAGCTTCAAAAGAAATACTCCTGAATGTTTTTGATTTATCTGTAAAATTTTAAGAATTATCCCCAATTTTTTTTAATTATCTTTAAAATGTACCTGAAGTTTTTTTTCTTCTGATTTATCTGTAAAATTTTAAGAATTATCACCAAATTTTTTTAATTATCTTTAAAATGTACCTGAAGTTTTTGAAATTATCCCTAAAATTCCTACCTAAATTTTTTAGAAAACTCATTGCGCCTCTTGTAAAACATGTATTGTTGAATAATTGATATATTATTGAAATAGACAAATGGTACTCACGGACTGACGGGATATCTTCTCTAGGCCCAAAAAGACAAATTTTCTTGATATTAATGTAAGTTGCAGTAACATTGCTTGTATAGTTGAATTAGATTTTTTTTTTATTTCACGGTTGGTGTCCAAAAGTACATATTTAAGATTAGGAAATCAAATAAAATGTCGATCGTCGAATGATTGATATATTATTATCCCACACAAAACTCCAAGTTGATTAAATCCCCAGTTTTTATTACTTTTTTTTTTTTCGAATTCGGATAATACATCGATTATAAGGCTTCGATTATTCTGCTAATAGAAAAGTATTAGTTTATATAGTAGAAAGGGGATAACTTCAACTGAACTTAGGATGACATCTGTGGATGGGAAAAAACAACACCGGTAAAATTTACTCTTTAAAAGTGACTGTCAATTTTTCCAAGTCCAATACAGTAAAAACAAATACGTTTTATCTTACAGTACCTGCTGAAGTATTGCTTAAAAAATCTGAAACTTATAAGCAGATATAACAGCAGTAATAAAAAAAACATATTTTAATTTATTTCACAATCCTACTAGATTAATCTTACTGGTGTGTAACTTGCAATTTTAAATTCAACAGAAATTGTAATATAAGTTATTACTGCCGAATAACCGAATAGGATAATTCAATGTATGCTCTTTAACTAAGTATGATTACATGATGAAATTTTTTACTCTTGAAGATAATTTAGCAACACTTTTTAAGTTACAGTCTATTTTCAAAACAAGAGAAAATAAAGTCAAGGTATATTGGCAAAAGAAGAACATAAATATACTAAAAATTAAACAGCAGTGTATGAAGAAGAAAGATGACAACACATTTGAAATTGTTCTCAAAGGTTGTTATTTTTACAATGTAGCTCAATTAAAGATTTATTCACTTATACGCTTGTAGTGTATAGTTGCGCAAGAAGTGACTCTCAAAAGTTTTTACATAAGTTTTAGAGCATTACTCGTTTGTAAAATAATAGTTATTTATGCAACGACATGTGAAGTAATACTTTTTTGAATGAGGCAAAATGCTTATTTGACGTGTGTTGTTGCATACAATATTTTTTGTTTACTTATTAACGTGCAAAAATATTTTTAATATATAGGTGTGTTAATATTTGCCCTTCCAGTCTATAAATCTCTGCCGAAAATATGTAATTTCTATGCGTGGAAAATAAATCAGGTTTGAGCTCTAGGTGTGATGTAAAGTACTTTATCGCGCAAGTTTGAAAAAATATTTTTATAACAAAGAGTAAAACTTTAAACTTTTTTTAATCAGAAATCGTGGCAAAAGTAGCACTTTATCACTAGAAGTGCAGTAAGTAACATTATCGCATTATACATCACGCCTCGTGTTTAAATTTTATATAGTCTCGGAATGGAAATGACATATTTTCAGAAAAGATTCATTAACTGGAATTTTTAACATTAGTATTTATACGTATTAAAAATATTCTTTGTGCGTGATTACAAAAAATGTTGTACTCAACATGTGCGAAATTACTTTTTCAAAATCGGTAAATTATTTGACTCGTGCTATCCCACTCGCTAAATAAGCATTTTGTCTCTTTTGAAAAAGTATTAATTCAGCAATTAGTTGAATAAATAACTATTATCACATTCGTCACGATAAAGTGTTACCTACGCCAAGATTTTTTTATTAAAAAAGTTTAATTATTTTAAGCTTCGTCATAAAAATATACATGCAATAATTTGAAATAAAAAAAACTTATGGAACCCAAAAAATATAATTATTACAGGAATAAAATATTCTTTAAACTATCTTAAGATTTTGCTAGGCTTGAGTATCTAGATTTAATGTGCCTAGTTTTGTGATGTCATTATTTTAATATTGTTTTAACATTCTTTTAAGAATACAAGTTTAAAATATTTCTTGTAAATAATTTTTTTAAGAGTGAGGAAAATCGGATTACCCATTGAACTTCCTTTACAAAATATAAATGATGATGCACAGCTCTACATAATTATCTGACGTAACGCCTTGTTCTATGGATTGATTTCAGTATTTGCTACTTGAATTTGAATATTGGAATTCATTTTATTGGCATTATTTTGCTTTATACGTTTTGGTTGGTAATGATAATAGAAAGTTCAACTCAAAATAATGTAGCATTATAATGCGTTGACATTATATTGCAGATATTTATATATATTCTGTCATAACTCAACCTTATGGGTTGTAGTATTTCTTGACGAAGAAACTATTCACTTAGGCCTCGGAAACAAAAATTTGAAAACAAAAGGTGCAAATGTCGCAGATGATCAGTTCACCTGCTGTTAGAACAACGCGTGGCACCTGATCGATATCATCAGCACCGTCAATTCCAAACTTCCAGAATTTTATTGCCTCACCTGGCGCTTTCGAAGACGTGGTGGCTGCCACAATTGTGGCACCTGCCAGAAATGAGACAGAACAACGATAAAAGAACAAAACTTTTTAAACTAGGAAGAGATTATCATTAGCACCTGGTGGTATGTTTAAGAACTTTTAACAACAGTTTGATTTTAATATGCCATGGTAGGGTTGGAAATTTGTTGCAAACAGATGCAGAATGGGAGGTTTTTTTTTTTTTTTTTTTTTTTTTTTTTTTTATGAGACAGGTGGGGCAATAAAATAAAAAATATTTATTGTTAAAACAAAAAGAAAGATTAATATTTATCTTTGTTAGTATTCCACCCCGAATTGTGTTATTAACGCCAGTAGCAATTTGGAAATTTTGACTGTATCTGTTAGGATCCGTTTGTATTATTTCTGTGTTGATGCTGTTTTCTAAATTGTATAATTATGTGTACTTTCATAAGCCATTCAAGTTTTTAATTTTTAATATATGAAAAAGATATTCTTTATTTAATCTAAAACAGAAAGGAGGAAGTTATTAAATGAATTCACAAATTAAGAATGGCGGACAGCTTCATAACAAATTCATCCAATTGTTTTAATTATAGAAGGTTTGTTTACTTTCTTTAGATAAAGCACAGGTATGTTCTGCTTAGATATAAAATACAATATTAACTGTTTTTATTAATTAAAATATATGAAATACATAACAGTTGGCATAGGTTGAAACTAGGGACATAGAGATTGATCTTTTTTACTAAGAAGGAACAATTAAAAAAAAAAAAAAAAAAAAAAAAAAAATAGTAACTATTAAAATGGTGCGTGTCAGAAAAATTGAGTTTTTCACATTTTTATTCCAAAGGAACATTGATGAATTAAAGAACTTAGCCTGTATGTCGAACAAAACTGTATTATGTTTTTGAAAAAAATATTTTATTTTAAAAACTTTCCAATGGAAATAAAAACTAAATAATAGGCCTTATGTATTTTTAGAACGTAAAGTGACCTTTCAAGGGTTGTTACACAATAAAATAATTTTATACGGTTGAGTACTCTAATAATTCTCATTATGTTAAGAAAACGCCCCCTTGCACAGTAAAAAAGCAGCTGCTATACTTGATCAATCCTAAATCACAATTCCCATTCTTAAAATATCCTTTTTTAAAAAAAAAGAAAAAAAAAGAAACCAATTAGTTATCATTTATTTTCTTTCATATCTACATTAAAAAAACTGCATATTCAAATTAAGAATGCATACGAAGAGCGCGTGCGGTAGATAACACAACAGATAAAGAATTCTACTATAGATGAGTTAGAATTTTATAATGTTTTCTGTTAGAACCATACCAATACAAAGAAAACAACAGTTAGGACACGAAAACTTTTGTGTATAAATTACACGGGGCTGTATCCTCTGCAGTACTCAATACTGAATACGATATATTACTGCTATTAATAAATTACAATTCCAAAGCGGTACGAACAACGTGCGGTGGCGGTCAACCATGTCATAGTGTCCTCTCACTCTACTGTACGTGCAACAAAAAGAAAAGAGTTGCTTACAATACATAGAGAAGCCATGTTGCCACGTGTATCTCTATTCTTCGGAAGCAATTTTTTTTTTCTGTGGGAGTGGCAGCAGAACGCGTGCCGTAGTTAACACAGATAAAGAGTTCTATTTTCTATTTTGAACAGATGAAGGAAAATGGGATTTGAGGTAAATACATGGGTTTTATAATGTGTTTTATATTCAACGGAAACGTAACCGTTGTATGTTGAGAAAAGGACAATGTTTTTATAGGATGTGGTATTATTGTTGCTTTAAGAGGCCAATTAAGGGAGTTGAACTGATTGTATAGGTATTCTGATTATTCTGAAGTTTTAACAATATAATTTTAATTGTGTCTAGAGTAGAGGTCGGCGATATATCGATACGACGATTATTTTAATGATATTTCTTAAAAATATCGATAAATAAAATATCGATACAAGTCACCGATATATCGATATTTCGAACATTTTTAGTTTTTTGATGATCGTTTTGTAGTTCCATGTGTTTTTTCGATTTTTCTTTATTCCCTTTTCAAAAACTTCAAAACTAAAGTTTGGACTTGACTGAGAGACAGTTAAAATGGCACCCTTACCAAAAAGAAAACATAATGTAATGGAAAGAAAAGATCACTTATTAGTAGTCATTAACATAGCGCCGTTTCTGTTGCCAACGTGTGCCTGGAATTTTCATCTAATTTTAAATATTAAAACATCTCTATCAGCAAAAAATGCGGTAAACTACTTTTCAAAATTTCTTCTTTAAAAATAAATGCGAATTTATGCATTGACATCCAAATGTATTTTATTTCTTCTGATTGATAATATAATTTATTCATTAAATTTTTTTTTTATAATTTATTTATTAAAACAATTTAGGAATGAATTCACGAAGAATAGAAATTTGCTCCGAAAAACTTCGCTTCTGGCAAAATTGAAAATCAAATAAAAAAAAAATCACGTATCGATATATCGATATTTTATCGACATTTTTTTCTATGCAACGATTTAATATCGATATTTATTTTGATCGATATTTCCGACCTCTAGTCGAGAGTGGTAACAGTAGCATGAAATATAGAGGTTATATTTCTTTCACTGCAACTAGTGAAATCAATATAACGTTTTAACACCAATTAACATCTAAATGCGTTTGAAGGGTTCATGTTTAATATTATGGCATCTTGTTATACCATCAAGTACACGAAGAATTTTCGAGGTCTTGCTATTGCAAATATGCTTCCGCATTTGGTACAAAAAGATTCAGTGGCTAAATCTTCTAACTTGATTTTTATATGACAGAGGTTTAACAATTGGATTTATTTAATTAATATTCTTTTAAGTAATAGAAAGAAATTTAAATCTGTCAGTTCGCTTGTATTTATTTCATTCAACATTCTGTTTTACTTTAAAAAAATTAATCTTAGGAATTTTAAAGGTATATGCGCAGTTTTTTGAATTAAGGAAAAAAACATTTGGCTAGAACATTTGAAATTAAATAATTTTTTAAGATTGAAATATAATAAAGTCAAGTTTAATACACTTTCACTTAATATGTTTTTAATCTGAAAAAAATTCAATAAAAATCAATACAAATATATTTATCTAACATTTTCGAAAGCCTAAATTTTCAGGCGATAATGACTAGTAAAATAAAAACGTTTTGTGACAATGAATTCGATATAAAAAAAAAATTCAATTGTTTAGTTATAAATGAATTATTTTTGTATTTTACTGTGATTTTCTCTATCCATCGTTATTTATGCCAGCTTCGGTGAAAATGCGTTATAAGGTAAAACTCGACGATTTTCGAAATTATCGGCAAAACTTAAGGTCTGGGGACGTAAATGACAAATCTCACCAATTTCTTAGAACTGGCGAATTATCATTAGCACCAGATAACACATTTTAACCGAAGTCCCTTTCGATCAAACAATTTTTACTTGCTCAAACCCATCAACTTCACCGTCATATACTTTATTGAAAAATAATAAGAAATGCCTTGTTCTAAAGTATGTATGTGAAATCCATCAGATTTCACCTTTCGTGCACATACACACAAAACTTGCTTTATCAGTGTCAAAAGTGCGTCTGCCATTTACCATTATCTCGCTCGTCATAACACAAGCGTGGTTTTTCCATATCCACACGTATTATTCAAACGCCGCTAACACAATCACTCAAACTCACAAATCAAAAGGCGACTCTGTTTTATCTTATACCCACCAGCCTTTCAAAAGGCAGTACAATCCAACACGCAATGTGCGAAATCCGACATTTTTACTCAATGGTATTGTCCGTCGCGATGAAATGAAAAAATGAGGACTGTTTTCGCATGAATGGTACTTTTGTTTCGATACCAACAAAAACTGTTTTTGGTTACCTTGGATACTTCTGACAGATTTTTGTCTTTTTATTTAAAGCATATATGTTGTTGCTGCTCCGTATTTTTTTCCCTATTGTTCTATTGGTGGGAAATTGTGTATATGCAGGGATGTAAAACTTAAATGAAGAATATGATTTGATCAATAAGTAGGTCTCTGATTGGATGTAGGATAATAATGTTTATAATAATATTTTTGCATTTAAATTTACATTCAACGATTTTTTTTTCAATTATGAGCGAAAAATAAAGTCTTCATATTACATCCAATATACGTTTTTTTTAATTATAAAATTTTAGAATACGTTTTCTTTAATTTTAAGTGTCATTATATCTGTAACATTTCATTTGTTCGTTTTTTTTTAAGTTAAAAAAATAATCCGAGCACATACTTTTCACATTCTGTGAAAATATCCACGTAATATTAACTCGAGCTAACAAAAACACATTAATAATAATAATAAAAAAGATTCTAGATATTAAAATCAAAACTGATATTTAAAATTAAAAAAAAACAAAAGAACTTAATATCTAAAATTTCGTAATTTTCATACGTCGTTGTACTATCAACCGGGCCAAAAAAAAAAAATGATTTGTTATGATAGCAAAAGAGGGGGAAATGTCGGGCCATTAGTACGTTTATTTTTTTTCTCGAAATCAGTTGTTATAAGCAGTAGATATCATTCCATAAATGTGAAACTCGCTGGTCGCATTTAGGTAAGGAGTAAAAGGGGCCAGTTTTTATTCCTAATCACAGGTAGCACAACGATATTGGCCAAATGTCCATTGTCGGAAACAGGGGTTCTGGGAATGATGAGCAATTCATGCCGAAACTCGAGAATCTTTCCAAAATACACGATTTTTCAAATAAATAAATAAATAAGAATGAATGAATGAATAAATAAATAAATAAATAAATAAATAAATAAATAAATAAATAAATAAATAAATAAATAAATAAATAAATAAATAAATAAATAAATAAATAAATAAATAAATAAATAAATAAATAAATAAATAAATAAATAAATAAATAAATAAATAAATAAATAAATAAATAAATAAATAAATAAAATAAACTTGTCATAACCATCACAAAACATAATTTTTACCTCTCCATCCATTCTTATAAATATATATTTCAATTTAAAAATTCTGCATCAACATTTTAAAACTTCCAGTATATTTTACACAGCTCTGGGTGAGATTCGCAAAGATCCGTAGCAATGGCCAGTCTACAACTGTCCACATAGATATTGAGCGACATTGGCCAACGTATTTGTGCTCCTGGAAATTCGAGTTTTAGTGACATTTGATTGACTGTACCGCAACGAATTTACAGTGTCCCACTTAACTGTTTCCGATAACCGATCACGAGCACTGATTGAACGTAATCCAAACAGGAATCAATTTACAACTTTTTTTTTCAAAAAGAAACTTCTAACGCTATTTCTTTTATGAGATAAAAATAAAAGGTTCATATTTCTCGTAAGTGTTCCTTACCTAAAAAAAAAATAAAGAGTAGCAAATTTATAACGTCAACTACCCGTCTGCATTATATTACGAACAAAACAAGTATGCCTAGTATTAAAACTTAAAACTACCATTTTAAAAGCATAAAATCAATTCATCAGCATTTTACATATATGACAGCGTTAGGAATACAAAATTTCGAAGGAATTACATTTGATGCAAATTTAGCAATCAGTTTGGGAATAAATATCCCCAAGCAAATAAAATATAATATATATATATATATATATATATATATATATATATATATATATATATATATATATATATATATATATATATATATATATATATATATATATATATATATATATATATATATATATATATATATATATATATATATATAACAATTTAAGTATGTTGCTGCTTTTAAAAAAACGTTTTTAAATATGTTTGATAGTTGTTCAAGTAGTTTTTCAATGTATATTCTACGCATAATTAGTTTTGAATAGTTTAACACAGTTATGTATAAACTAATCCTCTGAAATGAAAAATTTCCTTCAATTAAGAAAAATTTTAGTGGAGCAAAAATAACGCATTTTAAAAATTCGCTTTAAAAGTAACTATTTCTGCAAAAAAAATTAGCTTTTCAAGCCAAATATTTCAGACTAGAATTGGTTTCACAGAAGACATAAAATCAAGTATTAAACTATTAGAATGAAAAGCAGTTTCAAGGATAGCAGTTTCCCATCAAACAACTTTAGCAGAAATTAAAACAGTCATTTCAGGAAGAATTAATTCCAGTTTCTGGTCAGCAAGACAAGAAGAAAATCTGTTACCCAGAACATTCCTTCACTTGCAGTGGCTGAGCTTTAAATAAGGCACAGAGAGGTAATTTCAAAGAATTCTCAATGACATGTTTCTCTAAAATGATATATCGCTTATATTAGTAACCAGACACTGTGTTTAAAATACAGAAAGCAGGTGAGATACTTCCCACAGATTGGTATTAGTTCATTTTCTTGGAATAAAATTCTGGATTATGTTTACAAATTGTGTTTCTGGTTCACATGTAACCGTCAATTTAGGTTGTTTATATTTGGTTGGAAATATCCAATATTTGATGAAATTTAAAGTTAGTTTCACGTAAAAATTGTACGTTAAAAGGATAAGATAACGTAAGGAAATGATAATTGCATATAATTTAAAATTTTCCGTTTTCAGTATAGTGTTTAAATAACAAATTTTCTCAAGGAAAATGGGTGTTTGAGCTTACATAAAAGTATTTTAAATTAATAACTTTACTTCAAATGTATAAAGGATTTCGTACAAAATTTAAGGAAATAAATTGCATCGTGTTTTTAGATACTAATTTATATTTTGTATTGGTACAAGAGGGAAGTAATTATAAATTAATTTTAAAACGTTGATTGTGCATTAGAGTTCAAGAAAATAACCGGATTTTTGATGAAAATTATTAATTGCTTTAAAATATTAAGCAATTAATTACTTTTAAATACTTAAATATGATTTTTTTCAAATTTGTCTCGAAACTTTTTTTCAAACAATGTTTTTTTCCAAAACAATTACTCTTTTTCAAAATTAGAAAATTAAAACGCATAAAGATGTAAAAATCCAAACTATTTATTGAAACATGATATTCCGAGCAATGACTATTTTTTTAAGTAAGGAAAAAATAAAATGAGTAAAAAGTTTAAAACTCTCTTAAATTAAATTTTATCAAACCCCGATATTTCAAGCAATCCTGCTACGTCAATGTTGAAGAAAATGCATTTCTAGAAAAAAGTACAATTTCAATTAAATTTTTAGGCACTCTTCCCTTAGACGAGTACCAGATAAAAACAGTCAAATTGCAGAGATAACTCATCCAAAATAACTTTTAAAGCATTTATAATTCCTCCAACAAACCTTTGTAAAGTTGCCACAGCAATCCTAAAACAAATCGTAAAAATATAGGCTTGGCGATACTTTTAGGTGTCATTTAAATGTGTATACATTTAGGCTTGACGCCAACTGGTACCCGTCTAACAGAAGAGTACAAATTTTTGCAAAATAAAATTTAATTGACATTAAATTTTATTTACAAGATAGTCTCTCTCATGGTCCTGCATAAATGTGTTTTTATAAGCTGTTACCTTGGAGAGTGTTATTTCCACCATAGAAACCTTGAAATACATCAACAATCAAATAGATCACGAAATATTTTACAAAACCAAAGTTAAATTACTAGTCTCACACAACTATCAAAGAAAAAATGTCTGCTGTCAGCCTAGTTAGTCGGTAGTTAAGGCTAAGTCACAATGAAATTGCCTTTGCGCTTACATTCTTTGACCGCCTTATCTCTCAACTGTCTGTCTAATAGATCTACAGTGTAACGCCTGAAAATCTGAATGAATATGATAGTAGTTTATTGGTGGCCCACATGAAGTTCGGTGATTGATCTTGTCCTTGATCAGATGGAAGAGGGCGTATTTCAAGGTCTCAGCGGGATCTAATTTGATGTAATTTCTGCGACGAAATGTTCAAGTCTTCTGCGCCTACTCTTATAACTATTCAATGAAATAAGTAAACTGTCCTATTGGGCATATGATGGGTACTGAGGTGCGTGTATTATTATTATTATTTTTTTTTAAAGAAAGAAATTTGTTGTAAGATCTGCCTTTATTATTTGATATGAAAGCGTAACTTTTTTAAAATTTAGAAAGGTCATTTATTAAATAAAAAGTCCTTTTGAGTTGAAAAACTAAATTAAAAATTATTTATTATAGATTTAATATTAAAAGTTTGAACAACCCGAAATAAGCAAGATAAGTTAAATTTATTATTTTCTTATGAATTTAAAAAAAAAAAAAAAAAAAAAAAAAAAAAAAATACTTATTTCACATACTTTTATTGAAAATTCTAAAAAATCCTAGATTTTTAGTTCACAATTGCAGCTATCGGCGAACTAGCAAATTTACTTTTAAAAGACAAATGAATGAAAGTAAAAAGCCACGCAAGGTATAATAAATATTATTTTTGTGGAGAAAAAGTGACAAAGTTATACTAAAATATATTTAATTATATCGTTTAAGGTTGTTGTATAAAAGGTCATATGTTTTTTTTGTAGAAACCAATAAAACTGAAATAAAAAAACGTATTTCCCCATTAGGATTTTGTACACCATCGTTGCATCCTTTATAAAGATCCCTTTTTTCCTTGAATTTATCAAAAACTTCCACGATTTTCATATATAAAGCTAATGTATGAGGTTTCTAAACTAATTTATTTCATTTTATTCTTTTCATATATCCCTTCGGCGTAACATCTCAAAGTAAACATTTCCGTGACATACATCAAGGCAAACAATCTCACGCTCATAAAAAAAAAAAAAAAAAAAAAAAAAAAAAAAAGGAACAAAAACCAAAAATTACCCTATTCATGGTAAAATCCCCACAAAATTAAATTAAAATTTAGACTTTCATGCATTGTCCACGGAAAAACAACTTTTTCAGTCCTGAAAATGGAGTCGTCAAACCTAAACAGATTTCCGTGTTTAGACGGAAAACAAAGAAAAATAAAATTCCTCCGCAAATTTGACACCGAGGACCTTCTAATTCACGAAGTCTAATTATACAGAACTTTCATGTAGATCAACACACACTAGCGGTCAAGCCACAATGCCCCGCATTCATAGTATTTTCCTCCTTTAAAGTTCACTCTAACTTCGTGGCAACAATTATATCTCCTAACTCAATGTTTTGCTTGGACATTCCAGCTCTTTGTTGGGACATGCAGCAGTTGAATTATTAAAAAAAAAAAGAAAAAAGAAAAAAAAAAAAAAAAAAAAAGACTCCGTTTCTGCCCTTTCAAGACCTGTCTAAGAGCAAAGTACGTTTTGGAATGCTAGATGTCCCGAGTTTCTGAAGATTTTGTAATTTAGTCTAGTGATGTTTATGAACTATTTATATTTTGGCTTTGTGCGTAAGGGGTAAGGATGGAAAATTGTGAGGCAACTCTTTATTTTCTAGGAATGGAAACTCTTAAGATTTTTTAAGTTTTTCGTGAGATTTTGCACAGCAATTAAAAAAACAGATCTTTCCAGAAACGCACTTTGAGGTCTCTGTTACTCACAATACAATTATCTGAATTTCTGGCTTGAAAAGCATAATCTTAAAAGCGTCTTTCTTGGTGAGACGATTAAATTTAAATGTAATTAATTTTTAAAATATGATCAATTACTCTAGTCTTTACTTTTTACCAATAATTAATTCATAAATGTTGCAGAGAACTTTATAATAAGGGAATAGTTTACTTTTATGATAAATTAATACTTTGTTACAAAATATTCGTTTATGTAGCTTTGAAGATGAAACAGATTTAATGCTTTTAACATAATACCAAACACCTAACTAAAATCCACACAATAATTTTCCAAAATATATAATTATAATAATTATTGAATTCATTGCAGATGCAAAATGTATATTAAATGAGTCAATACTCATTTTAGACATGATAAAAAAATAAAAAATACGATCCTTATATTTACGTATGGATGATTGAAAATTGAAATTATTGGGCTTTTACAATGCATAAGCAAACTAGGGCTTGCAGAATTTGGATTGATCATATTTTTTTCTGTGGATTTTTCCTTAATTATTTTCAAAAATATATATAGACAAGAAAAAACATTTATAAGGGTAACAATAAGGTACACAAAACTTTAGAATTAACAATAAATCCTTAATTTCTTCAAAAAATATTATATGCAGTTTTTGGAATCTACAAAGCTATAGTTCATATAATTAAATGGTCAGCTTAAATTAAATGAATTATAAATTGCAGAAATGAAGTTATACTACGAATACAAATACGAATTTACTATGTATATACTACGAACTTGAAAACTCATTTTAGTAATATTTTGCATTTAATTCAAATAAGAAAAATTATTAAAAACTTTTACATAAATATATTGTTTGAAATTATGTTTTCTTCAGTTTTCAAATTTAGATAATTTCTAGTGCGATAATCAAGAAAACTGAGAACTCTAACTATTTAAAACTTCCTTATTTATATGAACTTGATATTTTTCCTTGAATGTTTAAACACGTTTATCTAAAAAATTTCTTATATATGAATAGGCATATTTTTTCAACACTATTTAACGAAAAATTTATTAAAAAAAAAAAAAAACATTTGCAAATTTGCAAATTATGCAAGCCTTTACAACTTGAAAAATTGGTGATATTTAATGACTGAAACATTCTCTTATGGCATATGACCACAAAACATTGCCAATTCTATGTTTTACCTAGCCAAAAATTTCGCCAAGCTTGTGAACCTACTACCGAATTCCCAAATTCTTATCCGATTTCTCTCTCTCTCTCTTCTGATACAAGATGCAAACTCCCCAGAGAGATGGAATTTTATGTAATCCTACTAATCGTATCCAGTCTTTCAAACTTATATAATATGATACAAGATACATTTCTGTAGTATTAATAGTTTAGGTTTAACGATTTCCAATTTTACTTCAGTTGAATATTTGTCTAAAAACTCCTTTCATCGAGATCTATCATTTAAAACAGCATTCGCCACTAACTTTTAGAGGCGGGCCGTATGACTTATGTTGGAGCTTTTCGGGGGCCAGATACACCAAAATATGTATATTTAATTATTATCTATTTAACAACGTATGTATCATTTCTGAAAACTAGGGGGAAAATATTAATTTTTTTTATCTCAATATTTCCATTGATATTTAATTTTTTTTTTCCAAATGAAAAAAAAAGTGAAGTGAAAAAAAAACCCATTAATTTTTATTATTAGTTAAACAAATTCTAAAAAAGAAGTGAATCTTTTGATTCAATGTGATAGTGCGACTTGACCTAACTTTTATTAAAAGTATTTAAACTGTACTTCCAGATTACTCCGTTTTGTCGACATCAATTGTGAGACGATGGTGGTCGAAAATGCTCAAGTATTCTTTTATGATATAGTCGATATCTTACGGAATATTTGTTGCAGTCAATTTTAATCAATTGTCGAAATGAGATTCAGTTAAGTTATTCCTGTATTTATTATTGAAGAAACCACCTTATTGAAAGCTTCTTCATATAGTTTCTTCGGGCACGTAGTGTAGAACTCTATTCTTCATAGTTAATATAATCTATTATACATATTATTGAGAGTAAATTGCAATTATGTAAAAAAGTCCATATAGTGCAAGTTGATTTTTTTTAATCTTCTGTGGTGTCGGCGGGCCGCAGAAAAATCTGTCGCGGGCCAAATCCGGCCCGCTGGCCGTGTAGTGGCTAACGCTCATTTAAAACATCGTGCAAACCTGTAGCATTTGTAACTTTGTCAGTGAATGTTATGTCTAGACAGAAAGATCCTCTCTATATGGTAATGTGAAAGCGTTAGCTATGCCTCCTGAAAGAAAATAAGATAAATAAAATTCTCCAGCGTTGTCTTATATTTTTTATTTAAAATTTTTGAACACAAAGGGAACCAATAAAAATGCAGTAGTGTAGAAATTATAATTGTACAAACAGGCGTGTATTGATATATTTTGAAATGGTAATGTGAAACGTTAGCTGTGTCACCTGAAAGAAAATAGAATAAATAAAATTATCCAGTGATGACTTATATTTTTTATTTTAGTTTTTTTAACACCCAGGGAACCAATAAAAATGTAGTAGTGTAGAAGTTAAAATTGTATAAACAGGCTTTTATTGATACATTTAGTAATGGCATTGTGAAAGCGTTACCTGAAAGAAAATAGGATAAATAGTCTTACCTAATATACGGTGTATCCCAAAAGCCTTCGTACACTAACAATTTTCAAACAAATACTACGTTCTCCATTTCAAAAATTAATAATTCAGAATATTTTTTTTTTATATAATATTTCTAATTTTACCTTAATAAAACTCCCTAAAATATTTTTAATGCATAGTAAAACTTTTTTTTAGAAAAATCATTAACCTAAAAGGTAACATAAAAAATATTTATCAAAAGTCTTCGTACACTTACATTCTTTTTTACGTATATAAGTATTTATTGTAATATTTGGGTAAATTAGTAATTTGTAGGATATCTTTTAGTATTCGCCACAACTTTTATGGGTCTGAGAATAAATTTTACTAATTTATTTGGTAATTTCTATACCAATATTCCTCCATTCTTCGATCGTTACTGTTTTTAGTTGGCTTTTCTTTTAAATTTCGTTTGTTCTTACTTTGGCTTCCAATTCTCTCTAAATCTGTTCTCTTGGGCTCAAATCTGTTGACTAAAGTAGTGTTTTTAGATTTTGGGGGCAATTATAGAGGCAACAGAGGCGATCATTGAATGCTGTATGCTTGAATCATTATCTTGATAAAAATGAAGTTATTTGTAATACCCAAATTTCGGGCTGACAAATTTAATTTACGATTCAAAATATTCAAATAGAGTTCATGATTCATTATTTCATCATTAAACATCAATTTATCAAGTGCTAATGCTGAAAAGCACCCATACACAAGCACACTATCACTGCCATGCTTTACTGTTCCAACATAGTTCTTGGCATTGAGTTCATTATTTATTTTCCTCATAATTGTGAGCCCATTGAAACCAAAAATGTTACATTTGTTTTTATCTTCAAAGAAGATATGATTCCATCACTTTTCTGGCTTATTTATCATTGCCTTTGTACAGAAACGGCGAAACTTTCTATTTTTCGCATTTACGAATTTTTTTTCTTCGGGCAGCAGAACACTCATGGAGTTCAACTAATTTAACTTCTTTTCAAACAGTTTCAATTAAAATTGATCAAATTTATTTTCCCACATTCTGGAGAAACTTTTATATCACACAAACGTGGATTTTTCTCAAATTTTTTTGCAGTAAATCCCTTTTCACGTTCAGGTAACTGAGTTGGGCAATATCTTTTTGGCTGATTTTGGATTCTATTTTCTTGTTTAAAACGTTTTATTACATACTAAACAGTCAAATGAAATAATATCCATAAAATAGAATACATTTACTACTATTACGATGAAATATGATCAATTATAGACTGCTGTTTGTTGATTATTTACGGCCACGAGCCATTTTAAAGAATAAATGGATTATAATAAATAGAGAAAGCAAATATTACAGGCAATCGATTTTTTAAATGTCACCACAATGCACATTTTTTTTTAAAAAAAAAGTAAAAAAAATAATTTTATTTATGAAATTATCAGAAAATGTTATGGTGTACGAATACTTTTGTGGTATTTCTTTAAAATGTTAGGTTTCTTTTGGAATTAAATAGACATTCTACAAAAATTAATTTACACAAAATTAACTACAAAAATTAATTAATATTCGATTTGAATTCCAAACTTGAGCACTTTTTCTACACATTTTTAAGATGTACGAAGACTTTTGGGAGACATTGTAAATTTTTTTATCTCGATTTAAGAACATCCAATGAAACAATAAAAATGCATACGAAAAAAAAAATTTAAACGTATCGAAATTTTTAAAAACTAAACTACTTATTGAAAAAAAATTCAAATCAGCCTTAATATTATTATTCTAAAATTATTATAAAAAATTAAACATATCGAACTTTTTAAAAACAAAACTGCTAATTGAAAAGAAATATCAAATCAGTCTTGATAGGATTATCCTAAAATTCTACACAAGCCTTACAATCTGAATCAGGCGTAAGACCAAAAAAACGTTTTACTACCCACTCTCCCACATTTTTTTCTTTTTCTGTTAAACAGAATCAATTCAATACCATCAGCTGATCACCGACCCGTTTGCCAATCCGATTGTAGTACCAGACGATAAAAGAACCCATCAGATATAAAGGGAGAGAGGGGGTGGGGGTGGGGTGGGGGGGTATGAAACACAAGCTGGCAATTGTGCAAATAAATAAACTCCTCTCAACGTCCGCTGCTCACCAAACTCAAAATTCTCAAAAGCAAACGTAAACCTTTTTAACAAATGAACAAAAAGCACCCTACTGAGTAGAAAAATGGTCAAAGATGTATGAGGGGGGGGGGGGGATACTCTTAAAGAGGCGTGACACATAGGAGATCACGTACAACTCTTTTTAGCCCCCCCCCCCTTCTCTCCTGTAAGAGTAAAAAGAAAATAAACAAATAAGAGAACATAGAATAAATGGCTGTAGTTCTTTTTAGCTGCCGTATTTGGACTACGCCGTAGGTCAATAAGAAAATCCGAGGTCGTTTTTTCCTTATGGTGGGATGTTGCCAATCCTGACTTCTCTGTCGTGTTATTATATTTCTTATTTCTATTTTTTTTTTTTTATAAAAAAATATGCCATATTTCTGACCGAGCAGTGTGTGATGCGTTGAAATTCGTGTCGATGAGGAATCAAATTGGCTGAAGAATTTTTAAATTGTGCGGAGTATTGCGGTCATAGGATTGTTCGAAACATCCTGGTGAAAGTTGGGAAACTCGAATGGCAGACTTTTTCGCTTCTCTTAAACGTTGTACGCAACAAGGCTTTGATATTGTAATATGTTATAACATAAAATGATGTATAAAAATATTTCAATGTAAATATCTTATTACGGTTATCTGGCATCTCTTTAAAAAATCCGCAACTAGGCTAATGCCCTATCTTATATATTTTTCTGGAGGGCACTTTTTTCTTTTGTGACTATTGGATATTTCGTTCCTTTATACAAAATCAAAATTAATAAAAAACACTATGCACCAATTCAAAATGGTAAGACTTCCACTTTTTACGAATAGTTTATTTACAATTGCACATTGTGTTATTTGTTTGAAAATCGAAGGTTAAAACGCATCGTCTCGAAGCGAAACTTCTTCTCCTGACGTACTTTAAACTACAGTAAATAAATTCATTAGTGTTTAAAAATGTAATTCTTCGTTTTCATAATTTGTTAATAAATCAAACTTAAATATTAAAGTTCCTTTGGATACTTGATGGAAGATATACGCCGTACGGATTACAAGTAATCACCAGACCCTAACAGCAATACTAGCTGTGCAGTGCAGAGTTCTGCTCTCAAAATCAAGTTATATTATATCTCTCAGTCAGCGTACAATATCTAACTTTGATAAACCTTCAAAAAAATAATTACTCTAAGCAATCTTAAATGATTCCAACTAGTGTATAGATATTATACCAGATAGACTTTGAGATAAAACTATCCCATATCAGTGTATACCAGTGTATCTCAAATCAAGTGAAAAATCTACTTTTGGCAGATCATCAATAAGTAAATGGAGTGTGTAAGAATCATAATCCATTCTACTGGTCACTTAGGTAGAATTTGCAATGAACAGCTAATAGAAATTGAATTGAAATTCTCCTTAGATGCACATTCTACCTCTGATTTGCTTGTATGAAACAAATTTTCTATAAGCTCATATCCATTATACAGCAACTGCGGATCTTCCTTCTGAGTATGTAATGTATCAAATCAGTTTTCACATTTAGAACTATTTATATAAAAAAAAAATGAGAAGCACGACTGTATTCAATCCAAAACCAAAATAAATCTTATTTAGCCACAAATGCTCACTGATAAAACTGTTGAAGAATGTTTTAATACTTATTATAACCTATAAGAAATAAAAATATAAGTATCGAAATTAGTTTTTTAATATTGTAGGTTCTTTTGAATAATTTTATTCAGCAAATAAATGTATTATTAACAATAAACATAATTTTTGTTCTTGAAATGTTCGTTTTTAGATCAATTTCATATTCAAACAACTATTAAAAAAAATTCTTTGAAATATCTTTAAAATGCATAATGCTATTAGAGAAAACTTTAACACCTCAACTTCCACTCTGTGCAAAATTGATATTTTTTTTAATATACAATTAAAATCAAGGTTTAAATCAGAGTGTAAAAAGAAAGGGCGGTAAGCGAGAGAATGCAGACTGCAAGAATATTTTAAATGTAAAGATTTAAAATTTATGTTTCATATGACTAATTGAAATTTATTACAGTAGTTTAGTTTTAAAATCCTTCATTTGTAGATAATATATGTAATTAAGATTTTAAAAAGAATATTACTTAATTTTTTTTAAATAATTATTTACATTAATATTATATACAATGCCCAAAAACATTAACCATTTCCATAAAAATAGAAAATTGACTCTTATTTGCTTGCTAAATTTACATAGAAATTTTCTAAATAGTACTTTTAAAAGTGTCAAATTTAGAGTATATTTCTATTATTCTTTCACCTTGTTCCACAAAACATTATGTTAACGCATTCTAGTTCTTTTGCACTCTTTAAATGAAAAAGTTTATGAAAATTTCCGTTGTTTTAACATAAAAAAATGACACCTGATTCAAATATTAAATCACAATTCAGGATATATAAAACAGAGTGATTCGTTTACAGTCATTACCTTATTGAAGACCTTGCTCTTAGTTTTAATATGCTAAATATTACATTCAATTCTTATGTCTATGTATAAAGTAGTTTTTTTAAATATTTATCTATTTTATTATTATTGACTAACATGGAGCAAAGTATCGAGTTATTGAGGTGAATGCGAATGATTTAAATGGCTAATTATTTTAATAAGGTTTTCACCTTATTCCCATTTATATATTCATATCAATTATATATTCTAGACATAAAGGACATTTCATTCTAAAAATAACATTTATTTTTCAGAGTTAATGGTATGATAACGAATAGATTCTTAATTTGCTTTCCTAATTAAAAACATCAGAAATTGTTATTTATTATTTCAAACCAAATTATGCTATTTTTAAAATGAAATATCCATGTATAATATACTCTAGCTTAAATTAGAAATGCCTGACGGAAATTTTTTAATAATGGTTTATGATGGAACAATTGCATTTGAAAAAATGGAATATTTTTGATTGTGCAAACAAGTTTTGCAGATAAAAAAAAACGCCACTCCAAATAACATCGTGATTGAACTCCATTTGTTTTATTAAAATTATATGAGTATTTTTAAAATTTATTTTTAAATCCAATACTGTTTTGGCTCAAAAGTGTTTCATGTTATTGTTTTAGTTCTTTTATTTTATTCCCATGTAATATATTTCAAATTACAATATGTCTAACTAAACTACTATATCGTTTACATAAAGCGTTATCATAGAATTGTAAATCGTTTGGTTATTTTTACAAATTAAATTCGGTGGATTTTGTCGTGTGGTTTTTCGAATTTTTATGATTTATCAGGATTTTTTTACATTCTTTTTATAGCAATAGTGCTCTGAGGTTCCATTGAGAAAACAGTTAAAACTAAGTATATACATTTTAAATCTGCGATGTGCATTATTTTGGAGAATTCTACTTCTGGTAACTTACGGACGACGGTCAGCCAAGGTAATCTCTTTTATTTCATTAATTTTTTTTTTAATTAAATTTCTGTAGAATGATCTATCCTGTAAATAAGCATTAATAGATACAATACATCGGAATTTAATGTGTCACAGCTATTTATTTGGAAATTATGATAATCTATGTATTTTAATGAATTTCGAATTTTAATTGTTTATTCTCAATCTAAGTAAGTTCTATTCTAAGTAAGCTAAGTTTAGTTATTTATACTCAAGAATATTAATGGCTTTCAAAGTGATGTATAGGAACACCATTAAAGTGTAATTTTTTCCATTTTAGTAGCATAGATTCATTTTATCATATCTCAACCTTATAAAATGATATGGATGTACATTCCATTAAATGTCCTTAATGTAAATCTATGAATCGATGGTAAATTAAGATGAAAAATAAAAGGTTTATTATACAATGATGATATCTTAGTTGAAGGGATTACAATGTCTCCAGTAATATAATTATTGTTTGACGGCTTATTAAGAGATAATTTTAATATCAATGACTATTTTTACTGTTAGTAAATTTTTTTCAAGTTGTAGTATTATCATTGAAAATTGAAACACGATCGATGTTGGACATTTCAAAAGATAATTAACAAATACAAAATATTACAGCAATACGAGTTTGGGAATGATTTCGCACCGAAGACCACACACTACTCGAGGATCGAGCAGATCATGTGAGTGACACCAACAAGGAAACCGACTTCGACGTTAATTTACATCTCCAAAAATATGCGCCATCTGTCAAAAACACTTATGAAAACACACGACCGTGCTTTTTTTCTTCTGCAACACTAGAAGAGTTTGTTGTTTTTTGCTAAGCGACCATATTGCATTGTTCGCCGCCTTTTTAAGCCATCCATTTTCGAGCAAACAAAAAAACACCACGACCTCCTGCGTTGCCAGATGTCACACAAGCTTATTTGTTTTGCGATTAGGAACATGAACGGGCACTATTGAATTGGGAATGACACAAGACCACCGGACTCATACGTTTCCAATACACTTCATGTGATGATCGAGTTGATATGTACGATAATACCTAAACATTTTCTTCCAGATAAATTTTGCACATTTCTTTGAAGGTTTGCTTAGTTAAACTTGTAATAATGAGTATACAAACTTGTATATTGTAATTGAGAATGTACAGGACCACCACACATACATTTTCAATACGATTTATTTGGTGATCTAGTGTATATGCGGTTATACCATTTGCCTTCTTTCATACGAACTTGGTATTTTTTTTATGAAGGTTTGCTTAGTTAACTTGTAATAATGAATTTACAAAATTGTACACAATAATCAATTTCTCATTTAAAATTTTTTCCATAAAGTTAGACATCTATACTAATAATTAAAAATATGTTTAGCAAATATAATTTCTCTACTTGTTTTAAAGTTATTATTTAGGAACCGTTATTAAAAGACAATTGCAAATGCAGTGCATTTTTTACCACTAAATCTTTTTAAATATTCAAGGGAAAACAAAATTTCTACAGAGAAATTTCTAATTGATTCATCAAGGGCTAAGAGCCACATGACGGCATTACTTCTCAACTGTAGAGGAAAATTATTTGAGATATTTGGTTTTGTGTAATTTAATTCAATATGAATTTGATTAAAAAAATAAATAATAATAACTCAATTGAATTATGTGAAATATCTATCACAGAATTGATTTACATCGCTTCAAAATATGGGTTTCCACACTTGAATCTAATTCACCTTTAAAACTGACGAATATCCAATGTCCTTTTAAATTTTTGGCATTTCCTGGTCTTTACTTTTGCTCTTCAACTCAAGAGCCATAAAATCACTATAAACCTTTACACGAATCCTTGTGTTATTAACATCTCTAGCATATCATTCGCCAATGATATCTCCTAAGCCAATAAATAATACAGACAATTTCCTAGGAATAAAGACTATAAAAATCTCATCCTCAAACTTCACGCACGGTTTTAAAATTTCATAACCAAATAAAAACATCCCAAAATAATCCAAAATATCCATAAATTCGTAGTTTTCTTGAGCACACTGGAAGAGATGATAATAATTCATCCCAGTAGACCTACCCAACTGTTCAATTGAGTCCATATTTTCTTAGACAAAGAAAAACGATAGAACTCAGTCCAGATCTTGATCAGTAATATGTGACCGGAAATAGGGTAAAATATAATCTCGGCAAGGAAGAGAGATAAGGAATACGATGGCAATTTATGAGGTGTCTTACGCTTGGATTCAGCTCCGTCCACTGCGGTGTCCGGTCAGTGAATATGGGATTCACTCTGACGAATATATGGGATACCCATCTCGCTAACGATATATTGTTTTTTGCGGCTGTTTCCGCTGTCTTCTTAAAGGGGCATCGAAGGTTAAAGAGTGTTTTGAGGCATCACATGTTTGTTAATCGATCTGTATCGGTCAAAATCTGAATCGAAATGTAAAGTAATCTGTAAATGGCAAACAAGACTTCATAGAATCAACGAACCAATACATAAACAACGATTTTGAGTTGATCGCTCAATTACTTTTTATCTATTAAATATATTTTTATTTCTTGCAAACCCTCAGTAGCTATATTCTATTTTGATTAATATTAATAACTTAACATACCCTTAAACATAATTCACTTATATACTTTAGAATCAATGAATGGATCATTTCAAATTCTATAAAGTATTATTCAATACCACACTAGATTTTATCCTCAATCCATGATCAGTCTGTGTTTATGTATGAAAAACCTTGATATATATATTCACTAAAAATACTGCTAAAATTAAGGTCTGATAATCTATCTAGCTTTTTTATTATAAATAGCTTATTTATGAAAGTATTTAACATCCCTAAGATACTGAAGCTTGGATAAAGAAGTTAATGTTGCATGTTATCCAGACTACGATGTATGAAAAATACAAATTTTTATCAGCAGTACCCGCTAAAATGATATAAATATACATTTCCGAACAAATAATAATAGGATAGGCAAGAATATGAAGTATTTAACTAAAGCACAGTAACTAATCGATGTGTCGCACTTGTCGGGAGACAAGCAAAATAAGCTATAAATCCGATTGCGCGATATATCTAGCGATATGATAAAATGTAAAAACGGGAAGTCAGAAAAAAATGGATGACTTAACGAAAGCGCGATTTTTCCGAGTACGCGATATAACTAGGGATTACTGTATATAAGAATTTCTCTCTTTTCTTCACATTTTAGACTGCAGCATTCGACGACGTCCAGTATGTTAGACCCCTATCCAATTCAATACAATAAAAGATCTTTATTCTATCCAAAAGTGTAACCGCATCATCTTTTATCATCAATTTCGTTTACAGCAACTTATTCGGTTCTCACTCAAATTATAAAATACCTCACTCCCTACAAGACGCTGAGTCTCAGATACCAAAGGAGACATCAACCACAGACTTGACAGTCTCCTCTCTCAAGTACTTCTCCTCCTCACCAGAATCATAGTCATAATCTTTTATTCACTTATAACGTGTCCAGACGTCTCGAGAGGCGATCATCTCCCCCAACCCCTTTTTCTCTCTCCGTGTGGGCATCACATCCGCCCTTGGGGATGGATGGAGATGATGTTGTGGAGGAGGATGCTGCCACAGAGGGGATCTCCATCCATCCTTCAAGGAGCGCGTGTCTGTGGGAAAGACCCCTCGCACCGGAAGTCCCACGGGGGTCGGATGTCACCTCGCTAGCAGCACACTTATGCCACCGCATATGAGTGTGGCACCAGATTCAGAGGTCTTCTTCGGTAAAGTGCTTTTGAACTTAATGGTTCAGTTGGGATTTAATGCAGTCGTAGATGACAAGTTTTATTTTATGGTGATAATGATTGATGCAAGATATTCAGGAACATGATTTAAAAAGTGGAAATTAAAACAGTTGATCATGATATTTCTATTTTATATTTTCATGGGGGAAAACATTAACTTACAAGTTCTTCAAGATTGTGGTTTACTCTTAAGAAGAATTAATTCTTTCGTCTATATAAAGTTTGTAATTCAGTTAATATTTAATACTCTTGCGGATGGCTGTGATAGCTTAATTTTAAGAAAGAAATCTATTGTTTGGGAAGTTTTTTTTTTTTTTTTTTTTTTTTTTTTTTTTTTTTTTAACTTTTTTTAATGAAACTATGAATTATTTCGATTTTTACTTTTTTTCTGTTAGTCATAATAGTATCATGATTCAATTATAAATTCATAATTGTATTAGTTATTTGATGAAATATATTTTAACAAATATGGGTTAGTTCTCTGAAAACCGAAACAACCCTCCACAACATTTTGAAAGAATATAAAAATAATTAATGTCCAAAATGTATCATGTAAAAGTGACAAATTATTGTAACTATTTGACATTACAATTTTGACTGTTTCATTGACTCTAAATTATATAAAACAGAATAAAACAAACACGTGAAAAATAAAAAAAATAAAAAATAAACCATTAAAAATGTCACTAAACGTTGTCATCATAAGGAGATAAATTATGTATGAAAATCCAACCCAGCAAAAACATCTCTGCAAAACGGCACCAAGTTCTTCATGCAATGATTTTGGCCGTGAAAAGTATTGAGATCTAAAGTAGAGCCAAATTTAAAGTTGTTGTAAATTACGAGCAAGGAAAATTAGTAAAATTTTCTTTTGAAGTAAAAATTCCTCAAGCTTTTTTGCAGATATTAAGGTCTATGCAGGGGAATTTTGACTTTGAAAGAAAATTTTTCTAATTTTCTTTGCCCATAATTTACAACAACTTTAAACTTTTCTCTACTTTAGATCTCAATACTTTTCATGGCCATAACCATTGTATGAAGAACTTGGTGCCTTTTTACATAGATGTTTTTTCTGAGATTTCGCTTCTTTTTTTAAGGAATTAATTTTAAATTTATTATTTATTTGCACTACAATAACTAGTTTTAAAATATTTAGTACTCATAATTTTTAAACTTGTAAGAAAATTTTCTGGGATTAAAAGGGTAAAACATGTATTTTTTTTTTTTTTTTTGGGGGGGGGGTACTTTATTTATTATACAGTTGAACGTTGACAAACTTTTTGTTGGGGCCATCTAAGAGAACTATATAATTAGCCGACACCTCTTTATTCTTTTAATTATTATTTGGCTTTAAAGAAGATTTAATTTATTATTTATTTGCTCTACAATAACTAGTTTTAAAATATTTAGTACTTATAATTTTTAACCTTGCAAGAACATTTTCTGGGATTGAAAGGGTTATGCATGCATGTATGTTTTTTTTTTTTTTTGGGGGGGGGGGGGGTACTTTATTTATTATACAGTTGAACGTTAACAAACTTTTTATTGGCGGCCATCTACGAGAACTATATAATTAGCCGACACCTTTATTCTTTTAATTATTATTTGGTTTTAAAGAATTTAAAAAAACGTTCTCAACAACATCCATTTAGAGGAGAATTACGCGAGATTTTCTAATAAAGTTAAATTTACCGAACCGCAGTCCATGACGTACTTATGCATTCAATATGAATGATGATAATATAACATTATTTTAAATAAACAGTTTATTCAGATGTACAAAAAAAGTTGGCAAAAGGAACAAAAAATAATAATTGGTGATCATTTTGTAGGCGATAAAATATCACTACTAATATACATGCTAAGAGCTTTTTGCTCCTTAGTATCCCCGTAAATCAGTGGGTAATAAGTTTACATTTAACCTAGTTAAAACCGTTATTTGGTACGCATTACTTTACCACTAACTGGCAATATAGAAAACAAGAAACATAACTCGTAAATTCATCATTAATTTTTTATTCTAATACATATGTGCGAGTAGAAAAAGAGTGCAAAATCAACCGGGTGATTTTGCGCCCTGTGAAGGAGGCAATTAATGGAGATAGAGATTTAGTGAACTTTTATATACATCCTTTTTATGTAAAAACTGCTGTATCCATTGTATTCAGTTTCTTAGAAATACATTCTGCACATGTTTCTTAGTTTTTAAGGAAAAGTTTAGCTGTATGAAAATAATACATGATCATAATGAAAAACGCATAGTTGGTGGACTAGGCACATCCCGGTGTTTTTAACTTCGAACTACGTGACAAATTCGTAAAAACTTTAAACATTAATCATAAGTAAATCCAATTTTTCCGTAAGTAAATTTTAAACTACACCCTTCTCTTAATTCATCTCATCCAAAAATCATACACAACTATAGAAAAGATAAAATATAGTATAAAGTGTGGTAAATCAAAAGGGAGATTTCGAAGTCTCTTGAAATGATCCAGTTAAACCCTGATGATAACAGAAACAAAACGGCAGAGACAAGTGTCGAACAAATTTACCTTCCGGCCCCCTTCCCCACCATCTCGAATCGTCAACAAACAACACCGCCCCCGCTTATAACGGTGTCTTTGTCCCAGTGTCTCTCATCACCCCCACCCCACCTTTCTCCACCCTTCCAAAGTGGGGAGAGATAGTCCCCGGTTCGTTAACCCTCTTTTTTCGAATTCGAAGGCATACGGTGAACGACAGGTTGAAGGATATTTTGGGGTTGTGGGCCTTTTGGTATCTCTTGATGTACTTTGGTTCTAGGGAACTTTGTTTGGAAATACGGTCTAGCGTCTATTTCGGATGTGCTGAGGAATTTGAGACGTTTGTTTTGTGGGCGTCTAGACCGTATGTCCTTGCTTTAATGAATTACGTCTTGTCCAATGCCTGGTGATTCTATATTAAGCGAAGATATTGGAGCTATAAAGCAGGACAGGTAATGGTTAAAACACAAAGCTGAAATCTCTCTACATTTCTATAAAGTTGCAAAAAATATTCTGAGTTCTGTAAGAAGTACCCTCATAAATTGCCTTTCATTGAGCTAAAATTTTAAATTAACTAAAATTCTTAAAACATACTACTGATTCTTGCCTATAATGTCAATGTATAGTGTATATATAAATACGGATAAAATCAACCATTTATGTCTAGCGATGCATCAAATTTAATTTTACACAATATTTACCTAGAAACAAGAATATACAATTATTATCTATTCAACTTTGGTAGACATGCAACGGAGAGAAAATGAGTCTTTTTTTAATTATATTATTATTAATAAATTATAATTTTTTTTTATATGAAACAAATTTTTATTGGGAAAAATTCATTGGTCTTCCATCCAACCGCCCAAAAAAGCAGATCCACTCAAAAGACACCCTCTCAAAATTAGAAGCACAGTACACTTTTTCTTTCACCTAGCGATTTCTTCCAGCGAAAGAGGAAAAGAGATAATTTCCATTTCAGGTCCAACACGCGCGACTCCATCCGCGAAACACGATTAACGTAAATCTCGCGAGTCGCGACCTCAAGAATAAAAGGAAAAAAAAAAAAAAAAAAAAAAGATGATCCTGCCAAAAAAAAAAATCATCTTCCACTCCAAAACAGCATCAAGAAAGCGTGGGAAAAGATCTTGGTGCGGTTTCCGACCATCCGGTGCACAGCCCCTCGTATAGAGCCCCCCACGCGGCCAGCACGTGCGGGGTGTCATTTCCGGCTGGCATTTGTCCGTCTGTCTTCTTCTGACCCCCACCCCCGCGCTCGTGTTTACGTCACTCATCCCTCCCTGGGTATCTTCATCTTGAGCATCCGGATGAATAGGAGAAGAGAATGATGACGATACAGACTTTAGATCGAGGGTCTTATACGATATTGAAAGAAGAGTTGTGTTACGCACACGTGGCACAATCAATGAAAGCATGTTCGTTGACATGTTGCTGTGAGGTCATATTATGAAAGGAGTGTAAGTATAAGTCACAGTTCATGTTCAGAGCGTTTCATTTGGAATTTTATAGTTCTTTCTTTAACACAGATATACTAAACCTTCAGTGATTATTGATTAATAAGACTCTAATGCATTATTATAAGCAATGCATTTTGTGAATGAAAATTTTTATTCTATAGAAATTAAAGAACGAAGAGTTTCGAAAAAATTACTACTGTAGGAAGGAAACAGTTAATTTCCAATGCCACAGACTGACCAATCAGCAATTATTTCATTTTTGTGCAGCATTGTTGCGATAATATTATATAAGGACTAAGTTTTCTGTTTGTTTCTATGGTTCTTCTCAGTTAAAGCTACAAATTAACAAATAGTTTTATATCTAAAATTGTCGCTATGCTCGCGAATTTAGTGAGATTTATGAAAATAATTTTCAACAAAAATATTGACAAACTTAACAAATTCACTAATTTTTTAATTTAAATGATAGCATGCAAACGTAAACGGTAAATAGCACTAATCCATTTCAAATTTTAAAGTTGTGACCATTATTATAGTATAGTTGAAGGTTGTGCGATGGTCCACACCATAAGTTTAGCATAAGAAAACAATAAGCACGCTTGTCTGTCAGAGAAATTTCGTGGGGTTATTACCCTAATTTCTAAGTTGATAGTAGTTGAATATGACATGCTTTTCACTTAGGTTTATTCATTAGGTTCCAAAGTCACCATTGGAGATGGTTCTTTTGTTCCACATTTGTTGTAAAGTCTTTCTCTTCGTTCAAATGGTTTGTGATTGATGATGTTTTGGAACCAGTTCTCGCGAAGTGGAGGATTTCACGGCCAAGAGGCGAAAGACTGACACGACGAAGCAAATTTCTCGTCTATTTTACACTTTCCGAAGACGGGAGGATCTAAAAATAGTTTTTTTCTTCTTAGAAAACCTCTAGGTTAAAGTGATCGTTTCTCCTAAATTCCAGGGCACAAATAACATCACCTGCCTGGATCATTCGGCGTCTCTGAACAAAGCTTGTAAGTTATTTATGATTCAGAGTAGAAAGTTTAAACATCTTAATATACGGTGCCTTGGAGCAAATTTTTATTTGTTTTCACCACTTTTACTTTTTCAAACGAATGCTTTCAACTCAACCAAAGTTGGAATGATTTTTTTTTCTTTTTCTTTTTCTACAACTGAAGGTTATCTACTTCTAAACCAGGTTCAAACCCCTATACTTTGTACGTACTGAAAATGTGAAGACTTATTCCACCCTGATATATTTTATGTGCAACAGCTTAACCAAAGACAAATACAGAAAATTATTTGTTACAATAAACTACAATATATATATAATAAATTACAATAAATATCTAATAACTTACAATACACATACTAAATCACAATATATATAATACATTTCATTTGCTTTTTTATACAAATTAGAATTTTCACTCTTAATATAATGGGTCAGTCGTCAGTGTACAAATTGAAGGAACTTACCTATATCAACTAACTATTTAAAAGCAACAATGCGCACACATCTTATCGATTGGTAATTTTATAGTTTTAGTAATATTTTGAAACAAGCGGATAATTTTTTTTAACTAACACCAGAGTCGCAGCAATTATAAATATTGATATACCTAAAAAATTACATTGGAATGGAAGTCAAAAAATGTCGAATCATTGTCTCCAAATATGAAACATTAGTGTCAAATAATGTTCCTTTATCTTTTGTAAAATAATGTCAATAAAAGTTTTGAATTTTGGTACAATACTTAATCACCACTACCCTAGATTTAACTTTTTCATTCCCATTACTATACCTATACTAATAACATTTAATTTCACTTTTAATGGAATTAAATGACTTGAAAATTTATTGATTAATAAAACTTGTAATAATCCAAATAATCCAAAGAAATTAATATCATCCAGAGTTCACCGAAACACCTATTTATTCGCGCCAAATTTCCATCTTAATCCCGTGTCCTCAGACTTTCTTAAGCATTATTTTGTCCACATGTAACGTATCTTTTTAAAATATAGTTGTAATGAATGTTTGCGTTTCCTGGAGAAAAGTTCTTCCTCTATTATACTTACTTCGAGTTAATGGACACTCGATTGTCATTTGTGATGTAAGACCGCCTAAAAAAATCTAGGGTGTTCTATGAATTGTGGGAAATCGAATTACTTAACACTGAAAATGATAGCTTTTTAATTAAAGTGTGTTCTTCGTGGCTGCACAATATGCTTTTCTAAGGTTACTTGATGCTTATCCCTTTTTAACGCTTTTCGGCTTCTGATGATGGTTCTTTTATCGCGTATTAGTGAATGTGTATAGAAGTCATTGTTCTTCCATTGCAGCATCTTTTTTTTTCCAACAATGTATTTTACGGGAATTGTAAGAGAATGTCTAATATATATTTTTATTTAAACACCGAAATTGGTGTCAGTTAAATGAGGGAATGGCGACTGAATATATTTACCGTAATTTGTTCCTGTAACCGATTTGCGAAAAATTAAGCTTTCACTCTTTACTTTGCTGACTGAAGTATATGATAGGCTTAAATATTTTCATGCCTCGCAAACTTGACAGAAAATAAATCCCCCGCCCCCCTCTGATATTATTAGCATGATAAAACTTTATTATTTTATATTTTTATTATTTTTATTACGTTGTTTATAAATAACATATGCACCTCATACTATCGCATTCTTCAGATTGTACAGACACTGAACAGAATGATAATGTATTATTAATTCTGTTTATAATGCAGTTAAGTTCGTAATTAAATTTATATGTAAATAAATCAAACTTAATACGTAAACAAATCAAATTTTATAAGTAAACAAATCAAACTTTATATTTAAACAAATAAATTAATAAAGGCGTTCTTATTTATTTTGTAAATTAAATGAAATGTGAATTATCCCTCCCCTATCAATAAAATTTCTTTTACTTTATTTTAACAAATATAGCCATGTCGGAGTGTTTAGGGTATTAAAAAACCAATACTATTCCTTTTCCAAACCAAGGACATGGCGTCCTACTTTCCACATTAACTTCTGCAAACATTTGAACCGGAATAAAATTATATTTTATTCAAGAATCAAACATTATTATTTAATCATATCCAAATCATATCATAATGAGTAAATGGAAAGTAGGGCCACATTTAAAACAGGAAGCTGTCCGAAAAAAATACCATCCTCGTTACACCATCCTCTTTCTAAGAGATAGATGTCTTCTTATCTGCATCTGTCCCATCCCGTCAGGTTGGGCAATATCTTGAGCAGAAAAGCTTGTGATGGTTTTACGAGGGCCTTGGCCGGGGCCCGATTCCAGAGGGGGCCACCGCGTCGTTTATTTTGTATGGGCAAGAGTTAGGATCCTCTCTTTTCTTGTTATCTTGCATGTTTTGGATGTAGGGGTACGTTTTTATTGGTTAGAATGTTTTATGCTTGTTTGTCTTGCTAGTATACGGATGTCGATGGTGATATTATTATTATTATTATTATTATTATTTTGCAAAAAAGCGTTCTTATTAATTAAAAACAACAACTTATAACGTCTCTTTTATATAAAAAAAGAAATACACATGTTCTAGTGTTTCTACTTTAAAGCACTATTTTTTTAATAACATGATTTAATTTCTTAATAATTAATATAGTTTCAAAATGAGTATAACAAATTCTCTATTTACTCTATACCAATTTTATAGAAAATAACCGTCTCTTTATAGATATGCAGTGAAATCACATTATATTTGTTGTACTGAAAGAGCAGAAGAGCTTTAAGGGATTCATTAAAACGCCGTGTGGTTATAACGGAAGAAGACTGTAGTATAGTTGCCGAAGATCCTGTTATTGAATTCCTAAAATATTGCGATTTATTTAAGAATGAAACACACAAAACAAAAATGCCGATTTCTACCTATTTCTATTGCACTTATTTGTAAGGCATTGAGAAGTTTGGAGAAAACATTTTCCCTTAAAGATAAACCCTAATTATGTAGTAGACGCTACTCAAAATCTTCATTTCGGACATTGACATATCTTCCATAGAGCTTTCGAAATTCAGAACCATAAAGCCTATTATCACATAAAGTGTAAATTACACATATACACAGACATTTTTTATCCCCTCACATTGATAAATGCAACATCAGGTATGAAGATTAAAATAGCAATTCTTTCCTACATTCTACACCCACAGTGTGAACAAAACATCTCTAAGTCCATAACTATGCATCATACACGGAGGATATGTTCCATAGGTCCAATGTTCCACAACCATTTTATCCTGGGAAAAAACGAAAATAAACACGGAACAATATGCATCTCATTCACCCAACAGAAAAAAAAAAACCACCCAATTTGCTGCTACCGTGTTTCCTATCACTGCACTGATATCTCATTAGACACCTACGCTGGGACACGTCCACGGTTCATTTTAATATCCCTCCCACCCACACTTTTCACCATTGTAACTTCAGAGTTGCCATCGACATCTTATAAATAGAACCAGGAACAGACGCATCAATACGCCACCGAGCGTATACAAGAAGGTTCGTCCTCCAGCCACTATAACAATGTGGGCTTGTTTTGTGAGAGATAGAAAAAAAAATGCGCTTATTTCTTCCCATTCAATCTTTTCCTTTTCATGTTGACCAGTGGTCCAAACAGGAAGTGACGAGACAGGGAGGGGGTGATTGTTCATCTACGGCCAGAGATATTGTTTCGGAATATTACTCTGATTAGAGTGAGCTTTTGCAAGTTAGCTTTTTTTTTTATATGTATATATAGACACACCTGCGAGACCTTTTATTTGTAGGCAGCTCTTTTAATATTTTCATTTTCTTTCCCTCGTTTGATTAGAAGAGAAGCATATAAATAGTAAATAGCTTAATCAGTTGCTTATTGGGGTATCCCATTAATGAAATTTAAAATTTAGCTTTTTCATCGGTGTTCGTGATGAAACAATATTCGTTGTTGAATTAGTGACTACGTTTACCTTAAAAAAAGCAGGCTTTTGTTACGTTAGTGTTACACTACAGTAGGCATGCCTTCCATGGATATGCTGTTGATATTTAACAGAATTATCGGAAGAAATATTGGCAGAAGATAATTTTTAATTGCTATTTCTCTACACATGACATCATAAAATTTCTTTTCTTAGACTCCTTTTATTTTGTAGCGACATGTTTTAGTTAGCTTAAATCAACAATATCATTAACGTAAAATGATATAGCAAAACAAGGGTTTCAGAAAATATATTAGGGATAACTTCTCTATATTTGCTATTGGTCTTGGAAAAAAAAATATAAAACACCACGATGTAAGAGAATTTGCGTAATCATCACTGAGTCTAGATAACATATCTTGGACGAGTGCATATTGGGTTTAAGCTTCTACATTTAACAGATTTTCAATCACTTAATTAATTTTGATGGCATTTTAAAAAGTGCTGTATGTCACTATTCAAGGAACAATTTATTCATATTAATTTACAGTTCGCAAAATTCAAACTTGTAAGTTTTAGCACAATATTTGCATGGCTCTATCAGTTTATAAATTTGCGTATTACTCATTATTCCTGCAATAACAAATGTAATCGTATTTTGTATTGTGCGCGATTTCACAGTTTTATAAGTATAATACGTTGTTACTTGTAACGTAAGATTATTTGTGTGTATATACATTTTTACTTTCAACTACCCATATGTATACATAAAGAAATGAAAGTATAGGAATCAGTAAAAAAAAAAAGATTTTTTGCATTTCTCCACTTTTTGGAACTTCCTGAATTCAAGAAAGTGATCTAGAAAAAATGTCTGTCTGTGTGTGTGTGTGTGTGTGTGTGTGTGTGTGGTCAGCATAATTTCCGAAACAATTGACATACGATATTGAAATTTGGTGTGCGGGTTGGTGGTGGCCATGGGACCTACCATTACGGTTTTCGTCAAAATCGCGCATGCTCATAAGGTAGCTGCCATTGAAAAAATCATATTTTTCAATGATTGCTAAAAAACGGCTCCAACGATTTTGTTCAAAATAGTTGTGGTAAGGACTCTTAAGGTGTTCTAAACATTCCCACCTCCAAAATTCCCGTAAAAATGCATTAATGGCATAAAAAGTTGAAAAACGAATGCCTTTAACTCAAAGTTCTCTTTCCTTGAGCATACCTCATCAACGATCATTTTTTCTTCTCTCCTCAGTTTCACTTACAAGAAAGGATAATATAAGAATTATCGAAAAGTATACCCAAAATCATCATTTTAGCTGTAGTTTTTTTTTCTTTTTCTTTTTTTTCTCTCTTTTTTTTTTCTTCTTTTTTTCTTCTTTTTTTTTCTTCTTCTTCTTTTCTAATAAAAAAAAAAAACACATACAAGAATTATTGCAAAAAATATCACTAAACTGGCAATTTTTGATAAATGAATGATGAAAACATAAAAACGGTAAATGATACAAATCCACGTCAGTATTATAGTGTAATTGAAAGTTACAAAACTTTATTGTCAGAAATTAGTTAGTTACATACAAAAATATGTATATGTTCATTAGTAGAATAGGTCTAACATGACGGTAACTAAATGCCGCAGTTTTTTTTTTTTTTTTTTTTTTTTTTTTAATTTAGGGCCATTTATATTTCTATGTCATTTCGAATCATTCCTCGGGTCATTCATTCATATAAAGAGTGTATTATCCTCAACTGTTATTGTTTTGTAAATTTTTAAATTTTAAGATAAAAATTTAAAAATCGTAATGAGTTTTAGAACGAAACAAAAATACTTGTTTTTTGGAGATTGTTTGTAGGTTTAATTTATTACACAATTGCATGATTCCCTTTAAATAAAATATGTTTTCTTCGTTACTTTAGAAACACGTGTTCTAATAAACAACGTCAGAGGGAGAAGTGCTTGCCTCATTGTCATCCAGGTTTTCGGGAAAGATAAATTAGTGCCCTGTGTCTTTTATTCTGAAATATGAAACTCTATGATTACGATCACCTATCATTACAAGCGACCAAAATGTAGGCCTTTAATGATTTTATAACCACCAACGTTGCTCTGTTAGACCTAAGATATTTAAATTTTTGATTCATCGGTTTCAATTTTATAACCTATTCCCTTTCTACCTATTTTTTTAATATTTTTTTTTTTATTGGGACTGGTAGAACTACCCAAAGAAAAGCTGTCATCGTCTTCTTCACTGTTTGATTTCGATTCTATCCGGCGAAATATATGGTTTTCCGTTTAGATAAAATGTAAATTCGGTAACTGTGGAGTGTAGTCCATAACACAAAATTAAAAATTCATTAAAAGTTTGGAGGTTTTTTTCAGTCACAACAATCAGTGCTGCATTTTTTTCAAATAAATTAAATGAACTTTTTTAAAAAGACTCTAAGCATTAAACTTTAAAGTTCTGAAAAATTATGTACCGTCACCACGGATCACAATTTTTTAAGTGCTGGACTTAATACACGAAAATAATCAAGAATGCTTACTAGCTTTTGACGTTGGTTTCACAAATGAAAAGTTGGTACAAATTTAAACACACTTTCACTAAATTCAGCCCAAACATTTGATATTTTTTTCTAATTATTTATCAATACGTGATCTGTCTAGTCTCAGTATCCTGCCAAAATCAGAAATATTTACCTACGTCCACCACTGCATTACAGTGTTATTTAAGTAAGTATCTTTTTTTTTTCTTTTCAATTATGTGCAAAAGTTACAACGGTATACAATGTTTACCAGTTGAAGGTATATGAAAAGACTTTTTCTATTAAATTTATTCTACCAGTTTCTAAATCTCAATTAAATTCTCAATATTTATTATACTTTATATCTTTCAAAAAGGTAAAGAATGAAAATGCAACTGATAATGAATCCGAAATGTTCAGTTCGTGAATGGCTCTTTATATTAAAATTTAGGTAGCAATTTTTAGATGTACCTAGCATTATACAATGGACAATTCCCGAATTTTTTTAAATTCAATTCTAAATGTTTCGAAAAGGCAGTAAACATAAAAATTTCTGCTCAATACGCTTTTTTTTTTTTTTTTTTTTTTTTTTTTAATTTGCTATCAAAGTTCCGTTGTTAGATGTTGGTGAGAAAACGATTCACTCGGCTCGAATTGAATGTGTCATCAATGCTTCCCAAACATTTTGGCTTGAAATGCGACAGTGGAAACCAGTTTTGCAAGTTTCTCACAAATCGCACCAACCTGTACGATATATGGCAATGGTCTACCAAATCAACCCCAACTATTTGGTAGAAACGGATGGATCTCTTGACGTCACAAATTTTGATGAGTGTTTTGATGGGACTAGTTTTGGCTTGGTTTGGGGGCATTTTTTTTTTCTTAATATTTAAATAACTAATTTTTTTAAAGAACTTTTGTTTAAAAAATTTGGAATCGGAAAGAAATTCTTTATAAATATACTAACTTCACTCGTTTTAAAAAAATGTGGGAATCGTCCATTTACAGAGTCATTATAAATCCCTGATATTGTATGCAATTTTTAAAATCAAGTCCCAAGATAATTTTGAGTGATGCACTCTTAGCCAATAAAATTATTCGATACATCTAAGCAGTCTCATACTTCGATAAAAGCTATACAACACTTCTGTTCAATCTCAAACTTGACCACGAGACGAATTCATCTATCATCCGCCCATAAGAGAAGCCACCCAAAGTAGCACCCATCAAGAGGAGGTCTTTTTCGAGATCAATTAAAAAAACTCGCTCACGGATAACGAGGTGGCTCAATGACCATCTTTGTTCCTTTCATACCCCGGCCTCTTTCCTGGTCCCTTTCTTCGTCTATAGGGGAAAATTCTGTTGATCCAGAGCAGAGATAAAAGGCGAGCCTTTTCAATTTCAGCATCCTTCCTAACGAAGATGCTGAGTAGAAAGGAATTCGTATGATGAAGTTGGTTTCATTAACGAGTTTTCTGTGGCCGTTATTGTGGATTAGACCTGATCTCAATATCACTTAAATGGAAGATGAAGAATGATATATTGTATTTTTTTTTTTTTCTTTTCTTTTTTCTTTCTGAGAGACTCTTTGATCGGTTTAGTAAATTGCTGGGAACTAATCCGGACGTTGTTGTTCGAGCTGAAGATAGTTTGATTTGCATATACTGCTTGAAATATGGCAGGGTTAAGTGATGTATTTATTAAGGTTCTTTATATATAGGATCCCGCCCTATATGATCTGAATAATGAAGGAAATCTTATCGTCATATTCAAAGTGGTTATGTATCTAGGTTGATGATTGTGTAAAGAAAGAAATTGTTCACAATGGGAATTTTTTTTTAAACGCAAAACTAGCTAGTAATTCTTAAATTGTCATTCTCTTCCAATTGTTAGATATTGACTAGGTTAAGTTGTATCCATTGCGAAATTCATGGCATAAAAGGATGTATTCTTAGAGTATATATTGTGTCAGAAAATCTAAACGTCAAGTAACAAAAGCTTCTATGATCTTTTAGTTACATAAAAACAAAAACAAAACTCATAAGTTTTATTCATTTTTAAGTGCTAACACAAATGCATAATTTAATATTTTCTTATATATATGTCCACGTGTTTAAATAGTTAAATGAATGCTAGTGTAATACTTACAAACCCGTATTTTACCTCTTTACTCATTCTTCCATTCAAAAGTTACTACAAGTTTCAGATGACAAGGTTTTCAAGAGTTTATTTAAATATCATGCTAAATAAATTCGTAATCCCATGTTCTGTAATTTTGGAATAAGATGTTCTTATTAACGCATCTTCATCTAAAATCCACACAAAATAATTTACGAAAGATAGTTGTAAAAGGAACTTTCTGAATTATATGTTTTCAAATTTCTTTGAAAATGCACAATCAAGTATTGAAAATATTTTCAAATATATATTGAAATTATTTAATATTTCAGTTTTATCCTTTCTAAATTTAGAAAATAGAAATTGAATCCTTCATTCGATCGAAGATACGTTACGCAATATTTTTTTTTTATTTGAAAAAGAACTTCCATCTCGTCAAACATCATACTAAACAAATATCACATGTGAAATCTAAAAATAAAACACCAGTCCTTTGATCATCAAGCACCCTTCGTATTTCCCATGGAGTTGTGGAGGTGAACGTCCACTAATTGATTAGGGCCCTCCTGCCAATCAATCAATGGCCTGCAGAGGCGGAACAATTAAACGCCGTTCGATCTGTGTGAAAAGAATTCGAACCCTTGTAGAAAAACAAAGTTCTTTATAGGGGAGATAGCCTGTGATTCCAAGGAGTTCATTAACTGGGCATTGTGTGCGGAGCTAACACAAAGAAAAAAAATCCTGCGTTGAGAGCATTAACTCATATCATATCGTCGATGCATCTCTTGTGAAGAATGCTGGGATATGAGTGTTTTCTTCAATGGAGTACCATATTCTCTCCTATTTGCCACTTAGGTATTAATTGTTTTGTTAATCGAAATGCGCTCACTATGCTGGTTTCATTCATTACTTCATTACTCATGAGTAATTATTATACAAAAAACTTACTTGGAAAAAGGTTCAGTAAAAAATTTCTTAACTGAAAACCTTATAATAACCTTTCCTATCATGTTTAAGTATATTACTTTTCTTCTGGAGTGAAATTCATCTGAAGAAATAAATAATTTTTCGGAATAAATAAACAAATTATCTTTACATCTACTCTCTAAATAATAAATTAATAAATAATAAATCAATTTATCAAAGTTCCGAGTCTGGCGCACTAAATAAATTATAACTTCTATTCCCTATATACTTCTCTACTTTCTTTTACATCAAGTAGATGGGCACAAAAGGTAAAATTCAATAGAAGAAGAATTTTAAATCTAATCCATTGATGAAAATAAGAGTTGTAGATTTCATGGTTATTTTAAGATAATAACAGAATTTTGAACAAAACTAACCACTAATCTCATAAGATAGAACTTAATAGCTGAAAGTTTTGCCATTTCTGATGATACGGGAAGCTTTATAATCAATTACTATATCAATTTTTTTTTTTTTTTATATGAAATATATGAATTAATCCTTTATAAAAATTATCCTTCAAAAAGAAAACTTATAAGACAATGTTTGTGACATTTCAAAATTGAATGGAAAAAGCTTCGATATTCCGATGCAGAACGTGATGAATAATTATATTCCTTAGACTTAAGCACAGAGATAAGCCTAGACACTTTCTGAAAAAATTTCACCTCTTCATTAAAAACCTTATCTTAAAGGTCATCAATGAAACGCGTTAATCATGACTTTTTAAAAGAAAGGTTTTGTGGAGAGAGAAGGGGGCAGAGAAATTTCACGAAAAGTCACATCCGGGACTTGTCCACCTACCCCCTATATCTGTCACCCACCCTCTCCTCACACTATATTTTTTTGCCAATCAAAAAATCAAAACCTTGGTCGCGGTCGGTCGCCCAACCGTGACCAAGATCTAGCTTACCTGGACCACTGACCTTTCTCTGACCTTGGAGATAGAAGGGATCCAAGCAAAATTAGGAAGAGTCAGAATGGAATGGGGGAGGGAGGTAGGGAAATCCCACACAGAAGTGTAAAAACATAACGCCCCCACCTTTTTGTTTCTTTTGTATGCTGCCCCTTTCTTGCACGTCCCCTTCCTAGACACAGACAAAAGAAGTGAGTTGCGAGAATTGGCCACAAATTCCAGGTTGAGATTTAATTTGATGGAGTTTTTATCTCTTTCTTGCTTTGCTTTTCCTCCCTCTTCGTCGAGTAAATTTGTATTGTCTCTTTTTTTATCTGGGAAAGAAATTAAGTGATACAGGCCGCGAACCGGATATTGTAATTGGAGTTTGAAGATACTGAAGCAATTTTTGAATCCAGTCATAATAAAATAAATGTATAGTTGTCGATGTGGGCAATGAATGTATCATTGGCTGGAAATTACTATAGTATTGATATTTTTTTAGTCGAAAGTATTTTAAGGAATTACATAGCCTTCTCAAACCTCTACTATAATTTTAGGTGTGCTTCAAATTTACCTTTAGACGCATCTAGCAGTGAACATGTAAAATTCTTCTTCGCAACTAACTAAACTCTTAATGGAAAATGTATATTAAACAGAAATGTGGTTTTTCTTTAATAATAGATTTATACCAAAAACTAAAAGAAGAAACTACTCATAAATTATAATATTGCTCTGATAGGTACTATTTTTATTAGCTTAAAAAACTTTGATTCATTTTTTAAACCATATCTTGATTTTATTTAAAGTCCCTACCACATATTAAGTATTATTACAACGCCTCATATAACCGTATTTAGCTTACCTTACGTACATGAAGAAATTAAAGTGCTTGTCAAACATTTAAAGAACAAAATAATCATAATAATTATATTTTCTTAAAACTTCTCTGCAACACGCAGCGATAAACGGATTTTGACCAAATTAGCTTTATTCATCTTGATATTAAGTCACTATTATAAAATTATTTTATACCCTCCATCAAGGGTTCAGTAAGGTAAAAATGCACATTTCCCGGTATATATTTGGCTCTTTTTATTAACAGCAATGTTCTCTACAAGCTCTTCTTTGCTTCAATACAATAGTATACAAACGTACAAAAGAATCTCTTTTTCCAAGCATCCTCCTTCCCTCTTCCCCCCTCCTCCTTAGGAGATGGAAGAAGTCAAACTTTCTGACCTAACGGGTACCAGAAAGCTAATAGGGAGATACGCAATTTCTCTTTTTCTTATTGTCTCTGTGAAGCTCTTTTGTAACAAGCGACAGCACGTTGTTCGAATCAGGAAGATTTTCATTCCACCCGTAAAATGTAAAATTTAAGAGATGCATAGCTTGTTCTATGCACCTCATCTCTAACTAGCAAGAGGTGGTAAAAGCGAGAGGAAGGTGGAAAGGAGATGCGAGTGATGTGCAAGAGGAAGCAGTTTCTCCAAAGAGGGAAGTACGGATGATGCGGCACGGAGGAGATTCCTACTGCCCATCATACCTTTCCCCTCTTAATTATGGGTCATATTTGCTAATAGCAGGGCATCCATGCGAGTGCAGCAGAGGCTGTGGGGTATGGGGTTGGCATGAGCATGGAGAGTTAGATATATTATAATGCATTTAATAAACATTCATTTCAGTTTAGTATCAGATTAAGCGTTCGTGAAGGTTATACTGATATATACTATGATTCTATATATAATTTGCTTTTTTGTTCAATGATTTTAATAGTAGAACTTTTACTCGAGATATGGCAGGAAATCAACATTGTGCCTGTTAAGATTTTTATTGAACTTAGGACGTGCAATTTGTATGGTAAAATACAATTATTTTTTAACTTAAAGATTATTGACTAGATTGAGATTTGGTTTTGATTTTTAAATCCTGGAATTTTTCGAGGAAGTTTTAACTCCTAGTGGATTTTATTTTAAATCAGTACACTGTTATAAATTTAATTAACTTTTAAATCCTTTATATTAAATTTGATTGTGTTTGTTTCTGGCGAGTAAATCTACGAAGGTGTAATTAACTCGTTTTCCCAATTAAGCTGGCACTTGGCAGATAAATTCATTTTCAATGATAGTGTATTCCTATCGAGTTTTGGGGACTTTCACTAAAAGGCCGCTTTTACCCAAGATTCTAACAGCACTTAGAAGGACTAATTAGCCCACTTGCTGTCATCCAATCACACTGAAACTTGGCAGATATGTTAGATTTTATTGAGAATGCATTCTATCAAGTTTTGGGATTGTCACTAAAAGGTTGCTTTTACACACGCTTATATTGATACTTACCGTCATCCACTCGAGCTGAAATTTGGCAGATAAAAATGAGGATGACTATGTATTATCTCAATTTTAGAGAGTAAAAATGTTAGTTCGTGGTGGTATCCATGGTTTTCTTCCTATCGGTCAAACATTATAAAAAATGTATCTGAGCTTAAAATCTCTTAAAATAAGTTGAAATTGCACAATGCATACAAAAGTTTTCAATGTAAAGGACGCACGTGTACGATTTTTACACAATAATTATAATTAAACTTTTATCAAGCTGTATTCATTGTTGATGATTCTTAAGTTTCAGTTTCTTAAACATTTCAGAAAAAAATTAAATTTAAACTTAATAAATATCCACATAAATTTTTTTATAATAGTTTTTTTTATTGCAATAAATGTTAAAATAGCTTTAAATAGAGGAATGATGAATATAGTACGATATTCTTTTTTTTTTTTTTTTCCCTCCCCCCCCCCCCCCTTCTTTTTTTTTTTTTTTTTTTTTGTACATTCAATTAATTTGTCTTGTACATTATACAATTATGATTTTGAAATCTGTTGAACACTAAAAAATCATGTGACGAGTAAATTGTTTGGATTGGGAAAGGAAATGTCTTTGAGAAAAGGGGGTTTACTATACGAAAGAAACTTCAGACATTTTCATGATCTATGAATATCATTATTCTGTCAGAAATCTGAGGAATACTTATGATAAACTTTTATAGATATATACATATTTTTTATAGTCTTCTAATGAAATCATCAATATTATTTTAAGGAGCTTACTTTCAATTTGTACTATATAATTTATATCTAAACAATCTTTTTATACGAATTATTCAGTACAGCTGGAAGAAGTATTAATGAATATGAACTGTTTGAACTGCATTTCTAATAAAATAGATCGCAAGTGATACTTAGACTATTTTTACAGCTCGATGCACATTTACTTTGAAAGCAAACTATTAATACTCTGCTATTGAGAAAAAAAAGTAAAATCTATGCAGAATAATTTTCCCATTCGAAATAAACACAGTACACGCAAAATAACTTCAAACATAAAAAAACAAAAAACAAAAAAAAAACACCTAAACTTTGCCTCGACCATTGCAGCTACAACTGTCATCCTGATTTTATTGCAGGTGATGTAAATGTTAATAGTTACGTCTCTCAGGGTATAAGCGTTACCGGAACCCGAAATCTTACGTTCGGACCTACGAGAAAGCACGCTTGATTCCGTGATCGCACCGCATTTTCACGCACGCCCGCACTTTCTACGATACCGCCTATGTACCTAACGGAACGTCAAGGGCACCTGTTTACGGTTTCATTCAAATTATTATTTTTTTGCTTGGGTCTGTGGCTGATTCTTCTTCCCAGAGAAGCTGATATGCGTGCAAAACTGATCGCTTATTTATTAATAGCACATCTCGTTATCTTGTAGGTTTCCGTTTTCTTTTTTCTGACATTGGCATTGGATGAGGATTTAGATTTGCTTATTGTTAGGATGTCGCTTTCATTTCTTTTATTTATAATAATTGTATTTATTTTTCTTTAAACGGACGGCTGAAACATTTGTCATTTACCAGTGGAGAATTTATCATTTAAGTTAATTGAAATGGAGGCAATGCATATCGTTTATTGGCACTCAAAGCCAAACGCTATTTTCTCCAATTAATGAAGTAGTTATTAACACATCCTTTGATTTTTCATAAAGATAAAAATGATCCAGGCTTAAAAGTAAGATTTTTTTTCCCCCGAAGTTAAAAGAAGTTTGCAAATGTGTACGTCCTTTTGATGTAAAAATAAAATTATTTCAAATTGTTCACTTCTGCATTAGTTAATTTGATTTATTTGAAAAGTCTACTTTTGACTAATTGCAAAAAATTTCATTATTGCAAATAATTCTTATAATTAGGGAAATGTTATCCCTAGATAAAGGATTTTTTCAAAATATACATACTTACAAACCATTTTTCGAATTACTTTTTTTTTTCCAAATATGAATAATATTTGTTTAACATAGAATCAATTTTTTTTTTTTTTTTTTAATTTGTAAAAGGAAATAACTATATGAAGAGACCTACACCACAAAAAATAGAAATAAGCATATAATCAAAACAAATTAAGTGTCATAAAAGTTATAGATTAAATTATAAAAGTTTTGCTTTAAATACCATTTCAGATTAGAAAAATATATAAAAGATAAGTAGCAAAGAAAAAAAATATATATATATTAGTTTTAGTTGCATTACTTTTTCTATTGTTTATTGTGCTTACAAATGTCTTGTAACAAATGTGTTTTTCATTATATTACCCTAATATTTGATCATCATTCAAGTTTATTGTTCAGAAAAAAAAAAAAAAAAATAATGTAAAGTTATTTTTTTCCGGCAGTCGTGTTAGTAAAGTTTTAATTTATTCCATAAAATTTCCCTAATACATAAGTTTAGAAAGAATATTTCCTTTTGATAAATATCTAAGAATTTATGCGCAATATTTATTTGAATAAATAAAAACTGTTGAAAGATTTCGTAAATGGACTTTATAATATCCTGAATATCTATTCTAGACGAATTTTCTTTGAACTTCATTCTCTTCGTACAGCACGGTGATCCGTCAAACAGTTTTCACTGTAAAGTGAACAATGTGACAGAGAAGTCTCGGCTTCACTTTTCTCTCCAATCACAATCAAAGTCGTATTATTTTCCGATTAATAAAATAATGCTGCAGATATTGCGTAAGAAAATCGCTAACGCAAGTTTATATCGTGATACGAGAATTCTAAAGGACAGTAATTTGCTAATACAGTCTAGATTAAATTGAATATTGTAACACAATAACTACAAATATAAAATAATTGTTAAAGAGTTTAATTAACCACAAAAATTTTGTTGTTGTAAAAATATTAAAAACTTGATGATAAGTTTAGAATAATAAATGTTTACAAACTTTACATTTCGCTAGAAAATTTGAATTATTAATAATTTTTATGCAGTTCTAGTTTTTCAATATAATAGTTTTAGTTTTTAAAAATAAGTACAGTGTCTTCCTAAAGTGTTCGTACACTTACAAATTTCATTAAAATACTACATTATCCATCGCAAAAAAATATTTCAGAATAGGATTTTTAAATAATATCTCTAATTTGTTCTTATTAAAACTACATAAAGTATTTTTAATGCACAGTAAAATCGTCAACCTAAAAGTAACACATAAAATATCTCCCATAAGTCTTCATATACTTAATTTTTTTACATATTAATATATATTATTGTAATATTTTGATATTGTATTCTTATTATTTTGATTATGTTTTGATGAGTATGTTTTGATTAAGAATGATGAAATAGTTTAAAAGAATTCCAAATGAGATAAAGACTCCAAATTGTAATTTTTTTTTTCTTTCTTTCTTTTCAAAAAATACGGTAAACCCATCGATTTCAAGATGAGCTCTCTATTTAACTGCTCTCAACTCTTTCCTGAAGGTTGCTCAAAAGAAGACGAACCTCTCGATCTCATCAGCTACCGTAAGTCAACTCTCCTCTTTTTCTTATTACACGTACCCTGACATTCCCCAAATATGATGCACATAATTATTGGCTTGCTTTCAGTAATTATTACTGATTTGTCAAAAAATATTAGTGTACACTTTTAATGCCTCTCTTCCTTGCTCCCATGACTTTATGTACACGAATCAAATTATCAAAATTTTCGGCTATTTTCAATTATTTTTATTTATGGAGAGTACTAACCAAATCACGACAAAATTTTCGTTTTAAATATTCAATGGAGTTCATGATTCATTATTCCATCAATTAGCACCAAATTACCGAGTCCGGATGCTCACACGCACCCACACACAAGGAGCTTCACTGTACCAACTGAGTACTTGGGATTAAGTTCATCTTTTTTTCTTTTTCAAAAAAATAAGGGTTCATAGGAACAAAAAAAAATTAAATTTGCTTTCATCTGCATATCAGACATGATTCCAATACGTTTCTGGATTGTTTATTATTGCCTTTGTTAAGAAAAGTTGAAGCTTCCTATTTTTAGAGTTTAAGAAAAATTTTCTTCGGTTTGAACATCCATGTAGTCCAATCTATACGAGTACTCCACAAACAGTTTTAGATGAAATTGAAGTCGAAACTATTTAAAGTCGAGGAATATTTATAGTGCTCAAGCGTGGATTTTTTAAGAATTTTCTTGTAATTAATCTCTCTAATTTGCTTTTCTAATCTCTATACTTTCGCTTTTTTCGCTCGTTTTGCATTCTGTATTAAAACGTTTTATTACGTACTAAACCATTGACTGGGATAATTTTAATATATTAGCAACACATCGAATGCCTTTATTATGCTGAAATATAACCAATTTTCAAATGATTTTATTGTTTCTTTGTTCTTGTTGTTGTAGGCCACTGCGAGCCGTTTTAAATAATAAATTGAATATTACAAATTGCGAAAGGAAGTATTAAAGACGACCGATATTTTAAATGTCGCCACTATGCAAACATTAAAAAAAGCGCTACAAAAAATTTTATTTTAATGAATTTATCAGATAACTCCTCTGGTTCTATGAATTTACATTTTATACAAATAAAACGATTCAATAATATTTTTAAATATTAGGTTTTATTCAGAATTAAATAGGGACTCTATTGAAAAATATTGGAATTAATATTCGAATTCTATTCCAAGCTACAGTACACTTTTGGGAACCACTGTAAGTAGTATAGTATGTTGAATGTGTAATATTTTATTTATTAGTTTGATTTGTATATTTTCGGTCGGTTATTCACATTATTAATGCATAATCTAAATAACTTACTGGTACATAACTCTTGAAATTTGTTTGTAAAATTATAATTTTATTCTAGTAATAGTAAAAGAGAATTGGGACAAAACATTAAAAAATACTTTTTTCATCAATTTCATTCAACTATCTTTAACTAAACATCTCTGAAATACGGTTATTGAATGGTTTATTATTGAATTCATTAAACAAAGATGTGAAACCTACATTAATTAGTTAATGTAGTTTTAGTAAAATGGTTTTTATCTCATTGTGTAACATTGATAAATGCTAAATCATTAGACGTACACGATTTTATTAAAACTAGGTATGTACTTGAAATGTTTTTATTAAAATAACTAGAAGCTTACTAATGACTATTTATTTCACAAACAAATAGAACAAAAATCCATTAACAATCGCGGTATTCTTTCATAGCAATAGTGTTAAAACAAGAGGCCTTGCAGCGATGACCCTAATCTCTAAAGAAAATTACCCTCTATAATATTAAAATAAGTAGCATTACGAATAGAAGTATACATTTCTTCACCTAGGATATTTAAACTATTTTATCTGTAAAAGAAGTCATAAAACAAGTTTGAAACAAAGAATACATCAAACTGGAACGATGGAAATGTTGAAACATTATAGCAGTATAAGTACTCAAATCTTTTCAATGAACTCTTTATCATTAGTATCTTAATGACTTTAAGTCTAAATACATTTAGAGGTTTGAGGCGTGAGAACGTTTAACTCGAACATTATTTCCTTTCATCCCATCCATTTAAATTATCTCACACTTCCGAAGAAAAGAATGATCAAGCTACTTAACAATAAAGTGATTTGTTTCTAAATTTTGCAATTCATAAAGTGCCGGGTTAGAAAACAAGTTTTCTAACCCGGCGGTTTTCTAACCCGAAGTGTTTTAAAATCTTTTTGGTTGATCAATGTAAGGTGATTTCCAAATGCATAGTAATGTAATAGGGCAAATTAGAATTATATGTGTTTTTAACAAGTGCTAATAACTGTTAAGTTGAATTGGCTTTTAAAAAATCGAAAGTAATGTCCAGCTTAGAAGCCGTGGCAAAATGTTTAGAGTCTCTAAGGGCATACTAGCTGTAAGTTTTGTCAAACTTTTATTTTCCAAATAATCGCTTTTGAACTAATAATTGTACTTTATGCTTTTCTGAAATAAATGTTATTAATAACAGGAACTCATGGTTTATGAAAAGAATGGAAAGTACTAAAAGTAGCTTTAATTAATATCAGGATAAAAGTTTTTGATAAAGAACTCTGAAAAATTACATTAATTTTGCTGATATAAATTGAGCTGTAAAAAGCTTCAGTACCACAAGTTTTCCGCAGGAAAACGCGTAAGTTTTCATGACGTAAGTTTTCCACAAGTTTTCCGTTTCTTCATTTAATTAACAAAATATTATCCTTTTGAAACAAAAGTAGTTTATAGCCTTAAATGAATACACACATGCCACTTTATTCGCACAAATACCCTAATACGTTTTCTAACCTTCATGAGGTAAGTGGGGGTGTTACTATGACTCGATAAAAAAAGCCTTTTCTAAAATAGTGATTGTGCTCAATCATTTCAACCCATTATGTTTTAAAGAAACTGATGGCTGAATCAAAGATTAAATCTACCTTGAACAATCCATAAAACTGGCGTGCGAGTAGACCCTTTGTTTTTCGTTGATCGTACGTGCATGGCATGAAGTTTTTTTTTTTATCTCTTAAAAACATTTTACTAAGTGTCAAATGTCACCGGGTTTGGTGCCCCTCCATGTTTACGAAGAACGGAATTCCGTAAAACACTTCATGCGTAAGTATATTGAGAAAATGGGCTATTCAACTGTTTTCAAACAATGGACCGCTGTAATTTGGTGGAATTGTCCCAAAACTGGCCCTATGGAAATTACGGGCAGTGTCCAGTTAGTAAGTCCAGTTGGCCGTTAACTGATCGCTGGCAATGATTTGAATGAAATTAAGGTAGACTGCTTCGCTAAGACTAGCATGATACATCTTCTTCTTCTCCTTCCCTCCCCCTTTATTTCGTGTCTGAAGCGTAATTTGCTTCTGTGGGGGAGGGACATCATACACACGCACCGACAATTTTTGCAATTAAATAATCACAGACGTGGTCTTAATGCAAGTATTTGATTCTACAGATTATTTGGAACTTTATTAATTGATTGACTAAGTCTATTCCTGTACTTTTATTACATTTTATCGTTGCGTTAGTTTAATACATATATCTATTTCACTTTTTTTATTTTTTTATTATTTCATTCTTTCTTATTTAAACTTTGTGGTGAACTCGCACCTTTGAGACGTTATTGCAGTTAAATCACGCCCCACCCATTATAAATATTACAAAGGATTTAAAAAGAAGAAAAATATCAAGAGATGCCTTATTTGAAAGCTTGATCTCTTAAAAGAACTGATAAATCACAGAGTTAGAATTCTATGTTTTATTCTGACACTGTTTCAATAATTAAGATAATGTTTAAGTATTAGAATTTAAATACCGATCACAAGAAATATAAAACTTGGTTTTATTTGATTAAGCAAACACATTCAGCACTCTAAAAGTATCATTTAAATCGCCAATCATTAGAATATGTTACCACCATTTATTTTACCCATTTTTTCCAAGTTTTTTCTCAAAGCAAAGCCATGTATATTTAATTTATGAAGACTCGAATTCCAAAGAACCCTAATATTTACGTATTTCAAGAATGATAATCTAAAATAATATTCCTGCAAAACTAAGAATAACCTTTAGAAGTATTTTAAAAGATTATAGGTTTTTCGTCAATTTATACAATTCAGGTACATTCCATTAGAATTTTTTCAATGTTTATTTAAAAAACTCATAACAAATACCAAATATGTTTTATTTCACAAATAATTTTATCATTTGGAAACACATATATCACATTTTTTAATAAAAAAAGAACTTAACGAGATAGTGTGGGCAAATTTAACAATTTGATTCTTCAAACGATTTTCTATTATATCTGTTTTAGCTTCTTTCTACACTAGTTTTATGACAAATTTACCCAAACCATCGAATCTTTTCCTGAGTTATTTAACTCTTTATAATTTTACTGATAGAAAATCAGACAAAATACGGTAGGGTTTCTCTTTTGTATGTGAAGAATTTATTGTCTCTGAACTCAAAATTTTTTGTACAAAAATGCATTTACAAAATCAGGATTTCCCTGGTTACAATTTCCTTTCAACCGTTATTTTTAGCTATCGAATCATACCTTTTCCAATATTACTTATATTCTCCTTTAGAAACAAAAATAAGTAGAAGTTTCTTCCACGTGTCCATACCTCCAATTTATTTCTAAAAATCAGAGCATGCAGTCACAAACAAAGGATTTCTCCCAAACCAGGAAAATTATTAAAAAGATAAGATGACGAGAGAGACAACGCCTTTCTAAAGAAAAAAAAATCCTACCAAAGAAGTAAATTTTCCATCTCAGTGTGACACACATCGAAATGGATAATTCCCCTCTTCCTCCCGAGAAACAATGACCGAAATTCCGATCCAACCAATTTCTTTTACCCAAAGAATAGTAATGGCTGCCCCTGAGTTGAGCATTTTATGGTTGAAGGGGGGAAGAGCATGGCTTAAGGTGAATAGACCCTTCATCTGAGTAGCCAGCCAATGACCACCACCCCGAAGAACAATGGGAACCACTGATTTCTTGAAGGGTTGAAGTTGGGAAATTATTATTGGCTTATGACTTCACCTCTGTGAACAGGTGGGTTTGTTGGCGAGTGCCCTGGCGGCTTTTTCATTCCTAAAAACACAAATGAAATAGATAATCTTAGCTCTTTCGATTGAGAAATTCATTTGAAAAAGTGATTTTATGACTCGTGAATTTTATTCGAAATGATGATATTAGGAGGTGCGATATTGCGGAAGTGAAGAGGTTTCGATTTTATTCAAATCAGTAATAGAAAGCTGAAAAAGTAAATAGGGAGGAGGTAAACCCAAAGTACAATGTAGTAAAAATACTTTCGTACTGAATTTTAGACGTTTATTTAGTCTTTTCCAATAGTAAACCTCAAAACCTCACTCTTTTACTACCTCACAGAAGTCATTTAATATTTTAACAAGAATGTAAATTTTTCTTATGCAGAAGGTACAAATATTTCTGTAATGTTAAGAGGTTATTATAACATAAAAAAACATGAGGATATTTTTTTTCTATGTATTAGATAAAAGTTAGAAATTTGGTATTCAAACTCTGATTAAATTTATAGGACATGTATTTCGAATTATTACTTTCAATTACCCATATGTATTATATATAAGTATAACATTCGCTACATTTTTTTTCTTCCCCCCCCCCCCCGATTTGTTTGCATTTCTCCACGTTTTGGATCATCCAGATTTCAAAAAGTGATCAAGAAAAAATGTCTGTCTGTGTGTATGTATGTATGTATGTATGTATGTATGTATGTATGTATGTATGTATGTATGTATGTATGTATGTATGTATGTATGTATGTATGTATGTATGTATGTATGTATGTATGTATGTATGTATGTATGTATGTATGTATGTATGTATGTATGTATGTATGTATGTATGTTTGTTTTGTATGTATGTATGTATGTATGTATGTATGTATGTATGTATGTATGTATGTATGTATGTATGTATGTATGTATGTATGTATGTATGTATGTATGTATGTATGTATGTATGTATGTATGTATGTATGTATGTATGTATGTATGTATGTATGTATGTATGTATGTATGTATGTATGTGTGTGTGTTTGTAGTCAGCATAACTCCTGAACAAGCTGACCTACGATGTTCAAATTTGGTATGCGGGTTGCTGGTGGCTATGGGACTTAAGGTTTTAGTCAAAATCACGCGTGTGCATAAGGTAGCTGCCATTGAAAATCCTCTGTGGAAAAAAACACGTTTTTCAATGATTGCTAAAAAACAGCTCCTACGATTTTGATAAAAATCGCTGTGCTAATGCCTCTTAAGATGTTCTAAACATCCCCACCTCCGAAATTCCCGTAAAAAGGCTTTAATGGCGTAAAAAGTTGAAAAATGAATGCCTTCAACACAGAGTTCTCTTTCCTTAACCATACCTCATCAACGATCGTTTTTTCTTCTCCCTTCATTTTCACTTATAATAAAGGATTATCGAAAAGTACATCGCCATAAATCACAATTTTGGCATATACAAGAATTATCCCAAAAAAATATCGGCATACTGGCCATTTGTTCTATATAAATGATGAAAATATAATAACGGTAAACATCGTAAATCCCCGTCAGTATTATAATGTAATTGAAAGTTGTGCGATGTTCCACACCCCTAGTTTTGAATTGTAGGTGCATGCATTTTCAAAATAAACTCTCAATTCTATGGTTAAGGATTAAGCCAAGATAATCATACATGTGTGGTTGTACTTACGTTACTTTGCTACGTTTATCAATATGCTGTTTGATTTATTATAATGTAAAGGTCTACAGACCTTGCTTTTAAGATTCAATAGAGGCGATGGCTGTTTAAAACGCCTCACCTCTGATGATGACCTCTCTTGTTAGTATGTTTGTTGAATGTTTCTCTAATTTGAGAGAAAAGTAAGGGACTGACCCCCGGATGGCATTATGCATTACCTAGAGTTACTGAGGCGTTGTAATAGTGCTTCGTTGTTGTATTACCCTCATGTAGCCCATGCGACAAGAAAGTTCAATACCAACAACTGTAGTTTTGTTCATTTATAACTCGAAGGAAATCATTTTTACAGAAATTAAATTATATTAGAGAAATTTATGAACCACACCCCACAAACACTATTATATAACAAACATTTATTTTCAAAAATCTTTCTATGTATCTTCAGAGGAATGATGCAAGTTGGCGACACTATCGTCCAGGCTATTTGTGCGTGGGGATTCAGCAGAGCGTTTCAGATTCACTGCGAGTGTAATTGGCGAGACAATTGGTTCCACTTTGCTGCGTCCCTCATCCGAATTTCGGTCGGGCCCCCCGCTTTTATGCCATCAGCCAGCTCCCAGGTACGTAATTTACTAACCAAGTGCGGTGACGGCTGATGATGTCTTATCACCATCAGATTGGCCAACAATAACATTAAATTTATCGAGTTAGAGTAAAACGTGGTATCTGCTTTCCCTCAAGACCTGAGGACTGTGAGGTGCTTTTTTCTCCTTCTCTTTACGGAACAATAAAATACGTGTTAGTGTTTTTCTTCCATCCTATTAAGCTGAATAGTCTCGTGTGATTTCTGAGCAAGGAGAAAAGTGGGAAATACAATGTAGCCAACTGGCTACAATTTGTGCATCTTCACAGGAAATGGACACTTGGAACGTTATGGTGGTGGAATAGCAGATTGGACAAATATATATGCTACCCAATAAATAACAGTACATTGATACTAGGGTGTGACAACAAAATCGATCGCTTGGAACTTTCATAATAAAAAAAAGACCTAATTGCATTCCTTTTGTTGATGTTGAGCAGGTACTTATTTTGCAATGATTATAACATACTTGAAGTGATTAATTTCTGACAATCTCAATCCACTTTTTGTGTGTGCAAATTATGTCTTTTTTAAAGAAGTTCTCAATGAACTACGCTAACAAAGCGATGGCTTGGTTGGTTGTTTTCAGATTATCTGGCCCCGTCAGCAACACGAGGGCTATAATGCCGAAACATTTGTCATTAGATAAGTCAACATACACTTACAAACACCCATGCCTTACACGGGACTCGAACCCGCAACCTCGAGGTCCAGAAGCTAGCACGCTAAGCACTATACCACAAAGCGATGGCATGAAGTGTCTAAATCCAGTTTAAAAATGCATTCAAACTCATTGTCTCTATTCAGATATAAAGGAAGGCTGTAATTTTTGTATCCTGTAAAATTTATAAAAACAAATTGATCTAGTTTTGAAAGTAATCATCATCCTTGAAGACTGAGTTACTACATATCTCATGGCATCTTTTAATGATGGACTTTATTTAAAGCTATGTTGTACTAAAGAATTCGCTCTGCCAAATAAAACTATATAAATTAAATTAAAATGCTTTTTAATTACTTGGGTAGTGTAATGTCTCATAATAAGCTTGAGATTAACGGGCCTTACTATAATAGTCTAGCTCACACTATGCCTGATGGATAGGGATACAATCTTTCGTAAGAAGCATTCTTTGAATATTTTAAAATACAAGGTTATTGTTTTTGTTTGAAAAAGTAAAAAATTAAGAATATTTTATATGCGTTGTCTAGGGCTATGCATAGCATTTCTATAAAGATGAGGTACATCTAAGAATGTCATGGTGCAAGTACTTAAAAATGATTGATGAGTTTTTAAAAATCTATTACATTGTTCTAATTGCAGAGTTTCGTGACATAGACGACACATGAGAACACTCTGAATCGAAATTTAAAATTCATCAATAACTAGTGTTCGATAACAAAGACATCTCTCTCTTCCGAAACTATCCCTTTTGTAAACCTTCACACAGTGAAATGTCTTCCCGGAGGCCCTTGCCCATCCGTAAGAAACAAGCAGCTACCAAACGATAAGTTGAAACAACGAAACGAGCCCAGCCTCTACCTCTCCCCATGAAATTATCGTCTGGAAACCCATTGTCTCGCGTGGTCAATGATCAGATTCTATTCTTTTTTATTTTTTTTTATTTTTATTTTTTATTGTCGACGTCTCAGAGAGGTGGGAAAATATGTTGTTAATGCCTGCACCCCTCTGGATCAAGGTCTTGGAACGGAAGTGGATACATGTCGAGTTGTGTTGTTACAATTATCAGATACGGCGACATAGGATTGTTTTTCAGCGATGGACGAAGACAGAAGAGTGTTGGGTCCAAAAGGCATTTAGAGAGTGAAAAAAAAAAAAAAAAAAAACTAGAGGATTATTTTTGGGAAAGATGTTACTAACAGATCAGATAGAGAACAGACAAAATAAAAAACTAATGGACATTAGGTGATTTTTTAAAATTTGTTAACGAATTGCTTAGAAAATATGTACCTTACATACGTTTTACAAATCACTCATCCCGTATTGCATCGAATATTAGTTTTTAGAAAAAATTAGAACCTCGAACGGTCTCTGATTTTATAATTAAAGTTATTTAAAACAAATTAAAAAAAAAAATTTCATCACATAAATAGCTATTAAAATAATGTAAATATTGATAACTTTTAATAAATAATAAAAAAAAAAAAAACTCGAACAAGCTCTTAGTAAAATAATGTTAAATTTGACAATCGAAATCAATAGAAATTGAGCCTCATGAAATGAAAAGAAAAAGGAATAAAAAATAATTAAAAAAAAAAAGAAAAAAGTATACATAAATTGCTTCTAAGTGCTGAGATTTTATTTTATCATCAGAAGTATAGTTTTATGTAATAACTTTATAGAAGAGACAATAAGATGATATACTTCTGTAGTCATTTTGAACGTCATCCTTATCCATTAAAGTAGATTCTGACTAAGAATATTCTCTTTGTTCTTTCGTATTCTTGGAAAGTCTTCTAAATCTATTTTCTTGCTTCGTCATTTCTAATTTCCAATTTTCCCTAAGCCTTTTTCATGCCCATGTTTTGCTCAATCTACAATTTCTAAAGAATTTTTTTTTAAAAACCAGTAATTCGTTTTTAACAAATTAGTTTTCCTCTGAAAACCCCCTGAATAGAAATCAGAAAAGATACCTGATAAACTTCATTTATAACAAAAGGTGTCTTACGTAGGTATTCCAATGAGCTCTGAAATACCCTCAAAATTGTGTCCATAGTTCTGTGTTTTGGAGTATTAAAGTAGAGAAAGTTTAAATAAAACAAAAAATGCAAGATATAAACGAGAAATATAAAAGCACTGACGTTTTAAGAAATGTTTCACGAATGCAGGTTATATGTAACACTGATTTACCTGGACTTAAAATAAAAAGACACATATGCACAATTCACACAAAAAAATCAAAATAATTCTCAATTTAAAATAATGAAAATAAAAACTATTGATTAAACTCAATAACTTAACTTAATATAACTAAAGCAATACTAAATTAAGAGAATAAAATAAAAACTATAGTGGTGTAAATATTCATTTAATTTTAGTTATATAACAATCTGTTTTAAAAAAAAAAAAAAATTGTCAAACAGAGCACTTAAATAATATAAACCATAAAAACAAAATTTTTAACATAAATCCTTTGTATGCATTGCCAATTTTTATGTGCAATTGCAACTTCTTGAGCTCAGATCGAGTTTTCATAATGTTTAACCACTAAGAGCAAAATATCCAGTCTGAACGATGTACTAACTTCTTTTTTGCCCCCAAAACTTGATTGAATACATTGTCATCTATAACGAGTCTATTTGCCAAGATTCAACACTATTGGAAGACGGAAAATGGATTAATTAGCCTTCCGAAAATTTTGCCTCGTCAACCTTAATAATGGAAGGTTTCAGTCATTATATAACTTCAAATTGAACATGTTTGAATTACGCTTGGTATCTGGATAATAGAATATGAGTACAAGCTAATAAGCCTGACGTAAGGAAATAGAAACACATATCTTTTATTTATTTCGATTCAAATAATTTTGGTAACAGGAGAGAATTTCAACAATGATAAGTTAAACGGGATTACGAAGCGTTTATAGAAGTAAGTGCAAAAACGACCTTTTAGTGCAATTGACAGCCACCAAAATTTGATATAATGCATTGTCATCGACATCAAATCTATTTGTCAAGTTTCAGCCCAATTGGATTACGGCAATTGGGTTACTTATGCCTCCGCAAATTTACTCGACAGCTACATACACACCCACACAAACACACACAAAATCGAAGTTATTATAAAGGATTTAAAAAGACACGAGGGTTTTGGTTGATGTTTCTAATTTTAAAATATTATCCCCATATCTGAAGATTGATAGAGATATTAATGATATGTTTAACAATTTAAACTTTACCTATACTAGAACTTCAAATACTAAGCAACAGACTCAAGGCTCATATAAATTAACTCAGTCAACTCAAGGCTCATCAAATTAACTCAAGGATGGGTGGTATAAACAGAAATTGATCTATTAAAAATGGTATGAAACATCCTATCATGACTCAAAATAATAGAAACACATTTTGGAAGTTGCCATTAATAAGAAAAAAAAATAAGGAGAAGAAAGTGCGAAAGTCAGCTCGAAAATCATTCACAACTTGCTCAAGAAAACAAGTTTTGTATGAAAATAAGTAACAATTTCCTGCTTTTCAACTATATAAAAAAAATCTAACGACTCATACACCGCCCCTCCTTTAGAAACACAATCGAATTTATCCAAACGAAAATACAGAAGTAAATTAAGCTCCAAATGACACCAAAATCGAAATGAATGAAAACAAGTAATAAAAGAAAATTATATCCCTCACCCACCCTCTCCCTTTTCCAACACATACAAAATCCTTACTGAACAAGAACGCCTAAAACAATATGAAAATTACTTCTTTGAGAAGTAGTTCGCTACTGTTCGCTTTGTTTCAGAGAAACATTAATGCCGGCGAAATGTGTTAGAAAGAGAAGTAGAATAATTGGGGCCTTACGAAATAGTCTGACTGGGCGGTAACTGTGCCATAGGTCACAATGAGAGGTCAAGAAATTTCTTTATTTATAGGGATTGTGATGGCGTTATTTGAAGAATCGATCAGATTCGAGTGTTAGTCTATGTTTGGGTTGGACATTAGAAATCTTTTTTCGAACCAACTTATATGACAAAAAAGAAGGACATCTATATTTCTTATTGTTTAGAAGTGGGTATTGTGGATTGAGGTTCAAAATTTTAAGAAACTTTCCTTGGACTGAAATAAAATTATAGTTGTATCTTTTTCTGAGGGTTTGTTAGACAAGTTTTTTCAATCACTCATATAGCAAAAGTATTCGCATACATTTTACATTTTAAATTGAATTGAATACAATAAAGCCTACTTGTTACTAGTTTCCAGTTTCTTATGTAATGCAACACACTATCAGGCTGTTAAAGAAAACAGCTTTATTAATTTAAGAATCAAAGTAAAATGAAAAAACAAGCTTACAAGTCTGTTTCAATTAACGAAACTTGGAAGTGACTGGATACTTTTAAATAGTTCAGCATTTCTATAATAAAAAGATCAATGTATAAAACACTCCTTTCAAGCGTTAATTGGGTGCGAAAAGAAACTGGGAGTAGGTCATGAAAAGTTTTGAATTAGTCAAATCAAATTTAATTAAACTTAGTAGGAAACGTGATTAAAATGTCAGAAATCCGTTTAAATCAAACAAATAAAATTTAAAATGAAATTTCAGGAAATTGAAACATGATTAACATGTATGTGCTAAACGGTTTGAGTGAAATGTACATAGATGTCTGAGGACCCTACAAACTGTAAAACACCACATACCACAATTTTCCAATTACCATACAATCTCGGATGGTATCATTTGCTAAGCGTTCCGTGTCCAAGTTAAGCAGTCAGCCCGAACTCGACAACAAAAGATTAACGGATACTAAATTCGCTTTCGCAAACAGTTTCACGCTTGGAAAATCAGCTTCTCTCACAAATGGCATAGTTGAGGGCGTGTCTCTCTTTACCTAAACTTGAGAGTTTTGGTTTTCAAAAAGAAATTGAATGAAAACAGTTTCCTTAAAATTTTAAACTCCGCCAAATGTAAAGTTTTGATTGAACTGGGATTGTATTTCTTTACTGAGTTTTCAAAATACATCATTTAGTTAAGCAACAAATACTTAAGTACAATTTTCAAAACATTTGATAGGATAAATATGTAAAATTTTGGTGGGGAAAAAAAAAACATAAAACACCTCTAACTTCGTTTCCTCGAAAAACTGAAAAACATTAATAAAATAAGTTAAGTAGCTTTCAACAACAACAAAAAAACTATGAGAAAGTTTCCAAATCTTTGGTATTTTATTTACATGTGGTTTTTTGTTTAAATAAAGTCTTATCGTTTGTTTTGTATTTTAATACTCTAGTATACAATCATGTATTAATATCATATGTCCGTTCATTTCTAAGCACAGAGAAATATTATTATCGATACAACTTTTTAATCTGTTTTATTTTAAATTATAAATTAAATACGTGAAACTAAGATGTACAATATAAGGCAGTAAACGCAGCCTAAAACTGAAACAATAATGAGCTATTCTTAGTCGTTTTGGGGAATTTAAAAAGCAATGTATATTGAATAAAATGCATAATTTCTCTGCAGTATTTTATAGCTTAACAGATCAAAAAGCCTGGGCCCTCAAAGTATTCAAAACCCTAGATTTCACTATGGAATTCCTCTTTTTATAATAGAATTTTGAATACAAAATATATAGATGTAAATGAAAAAACTATTAAAAGCAATCCAAAATTTAATTGTGACTACCTAAAATATATCCTTGAATCAAATGGTTTCTCAAAAAATACTGTTATTCAATAAATACTGTTATTCATAAAATTTATTTAATCGTCAAATATCATCTCCTCTATTTTCTTATTAAAGAAGTCCTTACTTCCAAAATCGCTCCATATTTTTGATCTCTGCTCAATCAAATACTGTTGCAACTTAGAATGTTGCTCTTTGTAGAGGGCGCTAGTTGCACCCCACCCCCGCTTGTCGGAGAAATTCATTCCCTTACTTGATGTTGGTATTACTGTATATGTGTTGTGGTGTCCCGTCTTTCAGTAAATAAAATAGTTTAGTCTAAAGATGGAGTGCTCCTTGTGACATGATCAAATTAAGTATTCAGGTTGAAACAAATACCATCTGTATAACTGGTCAGCTATAACCAGTCTCGTTTTAGAGGGTCATACAAACACTATGCCATAAGCAATGTAGTGTAAAATAAATTGCAATCACGAAATATATAAATTCAAATAAAAGTCATGGAATATTGATTGGGAAAACGTCATTATATTATGCTAAAAGAAACACGAATTCTATTTTGAAATTTGATCATTGAAGTGGAATCACGGGTGTGGTTATTTAAACAACGGGTGTGAAATATCGCACCACTTTCAATTACACTATAGTACTGGTCACTACATTTAAATTTGACGTGAATTAGTGTTATTACCATTTTCATACTTCCATTCATTTGAATAATAATAATAACCAGATCGTTATGGCAATAATTCTTACAAGGGGAAAAAAATGTCGATATACTTTTCGATGATTCTTACATTATGCGTTCTTCTAAATGAAACAGAGGAGAAGAGGAAAACGGTCGATGATGAGCAATGCTCAAGGGAAGAGAACTCTGTGTTAAAGGTATTCGTTTTTCAACTTTTACACCTTTATAGTATTTTTACGAGAATTTTGGAGGTGAAGATGTTTAGAGCATCTAAAGAGGCATTACCATAGTGATTTTGATTAAATCGTGTAAGCCATTTTTTAGCAATTGCTGACAACATGATTTTTCTTGATTTTTTCTATGTTTTAAGCATGCGCAATATTGACGAAAACCTTTATGACAGGTCCCATGGCCTACACTAACCTGTACACTAAATTTGAACGTTGTAGGTCTATTCGTTCAGGTGTTACGCTGACCACGTACACGCAGACAAACAATTTTCCTATGCCACTTTTTTGAAATTAGAATGTTCCAAAATGTGGATAAATGCAAGAAAAAAAAAATTGAAATTTTTTTTCCATCGAAAACAATACTTTCGTTACCCTATGCTAACGTATAGGTAATTGAAAATAAAAACATATCAGTTTATATGTTTTTTTCCCTGCCAAACTTATCCCTGTTATTTCGGTAATTATTGTTTTTTTTTTTTTTTTTTATGAGGGTGGGGGTGCGTAACCCAGTATATATGCACGTTATTAAATACTTTGTATTTTACTAGACTGTTAAACTGTGGCAAAAAAAAAAAAAAAAAAAGATATTTAAAACTTTTTATAAGAAGGAATACTCTCCTCCAAATGAAAAAGTAGAGGAATGACTTTCCACTACTTCTCTATTTCATTATACTCTTACGACACATTGTCAAACGGAGTGACCTCGTGTTATTTTAAGAGGTTATATACAATGTATACTTTAATATGGTTTTGTCTTAATACTTAATACGACATATTAGTTATACTTCTCAGCTATCAGTTAAGACGTACAAAAATAATCCAAGTTGTTCAGAAGTGTAGAGGGTATTTTTTAAAATTGTCTTATCTCACATTATGCCGTAAGGTTGAATATCATCCCCTTTCCTATCCTGAAACCGTTAGAAATAGTATGGTGGTAGGTTTTATCCTCTTGTTATTGCATTCTACACACTTCGTTTATCAGAATCAGTGGCATTTTATTTGACTGTACAAACAAAGCTCCTAATAAATCCATAGCTTCAAGACGAGATAAGAGGGGATTTCTTATTTCAATAAAATTTCAACAGGATTCAATTCGTAAAATTCTGCCGTCATAAGTTAACAGCCCTAAATCCCCCCTCCCCCTATCAAAAAAATATATTCCACATTTTAACAGTTTCCGATTAGTTATTAGAAAACAATATCTTTATTTTATCAAATTCTGTATGAAAACGATCTTCTCTGACAGATAGAAGATAGATAATTTTATACTTGCAGTTGGTGCTAAAATCCAACGAGCAGCAGTGGCGGCTAGTGCACTACAGCCAGTGCAGTCGGGCTGAATTTAAATTTATTAGTTAAAAACTAAAATTATATATTTTACAATTTTCTAAAATGAAGATCCAATTTCCACGGTAAGTGTAAAAAAATATCCGATTAACAACAAATTTCTTTCACAAGGGGAGAAAAACGCTTCCAATCAAGGTAATCTTCCACCGAACGGCAGCCATGTGTTCCTGAAACGAGTTTTGGCTGCGATGTTGCAATGGTAACCAATGGAATCCAATAGACCCTTCCCTGAGTAGCGAGGGAGCCAGATTAGCTATTATCTGACTTCGACTGCCCGTAAAAATTTCTGCTTTAAAATAACTACCATATAGAATTTTTGCAAGATAATGGTATCATCTGAAGACTATAGAGTTATTTTATTAGTTTCAAGTGCTATGTTGTTCTGAAAATAAATTTGAATATTTTAAACTCATTATCTAAAAATCGTGTTTTTGGCACTTTAAACTTCATTAAAACAGTGATAAATGAAGTTTGATGTAATCTTTTTGAAGAATTATTTGAGAATTCAAATCTGCACTAACTATTAGATGTTTTGGACCTCAGCGAAATTGATCGAAAAAAAAATGAATTTTGGTAGTTTTTTAAGTGCGAAAATGTATAGAAAAATTGCTATTTTTTCTACTTTCAATGTTAAAAAAATTTTATTAAAAAAAAAGTATATATATGCTAGAAACTAGATGGAGTTTCATAACATTAAAAATAATATTACGAACAATTTTCAGCCATAATTCTTTTTCTTTGCCTCATAAAACTCGAGTAATCATTGTTCGAAAATATGCTAATTATAAAGAGTTAAATGTTACTTAGGTAAATTATTTTTGAATAAAGTTGAAATTTTTTTCATTTAAACATCATTACTAATTATGTACTTTAAGTGTAAAAAAATCCGATTGTAAAAATGATAGTTAGAAAAAAAAAAAATTCAAGTGTGACTGGGCAAAAAAAAAAAAAAAAAAAAAAAAAAAAAAAAAAAAATCGAACAATGGCAATATCTTGTATTCTAATTGATGAAATAACAAAAGTCAAGTACCGTTTTAAATTATGGAATGTCTTTATCAATTGTATATAATTTTTTTTCATCATGAGGAGTCATCTACTTATTAAAACTAAACCAAACTTTAAAAAGTTCAATGGCAACCCCATAATATTATACCATATTTAGATTTAGATTCCAAAAAAAAAAAACCCATCTTAATACCAAATTTTATAATTTTCCATGAGTGGTTAGTAATTTCAATAATGTAAAAAAAAAAAAAAAAAAAAAAAAAAAAAAAATTAACGATAAAAAGAAAATTTGTTATTTGGCCATAAATTCTTAAATAGTTAATATATATTAGCAAGTTTTATTTCAAAGGATAGTTTTTTTAAGGCCAAACATAAATAACATGCAACTTTTGTATTAAAGAATTTTGTAATAATTAATTTTTAATTAACAAAACAAGTTTTAATTTTTTTTTTAAATAGAAACATGTTTTTTTTTTGTTTCCCCCCCCCCCTACTTTTATTAGAATTATTATGGTCAAAAACCCTCCAGAATTTTTTGCATTCCATTTTGACTTTTGGTTTTCGATATTTTAGCAAAAATGTAAAAAAGCTCACTTTAAGAGACCGCCTAATAGATTACATCTTGAAGCATATAAAACGTTCGATTCTTTCCAGCGATAAAGAAATTTGCCCTCAAGATCGTTTAAAACATTTTCGCTCAGTGACGCGTTTCTCAATTGAACTGAAATTTGGTATCTAGGGTAAACGAGGTATTCTAAATCGAATGAAAACATAAAAAATAGGGGTTCGTATTGAAATTGTTAAAGATAGAGTTAATTTTACTTAGTATACCGCCACCTAAGAAATTGTTTTTGCATCAGTGGTATAGAAAAGTATAAACAAAACATTAAGAGAACAAAACATAAAGATATACCCATCGTTCGGATTTTTGTTTCGTACTGTACATGATTGTGGAAAATATGTGTGTAGTTGGGGTGGAGAGGGGGGGGGGGGACATATATATCCAAAAAAAAATGTGTATCACATAATGAGACCCCGTTTTACACCAACTATTACCTTAAAATTTATTAATTTCATTGAAAAGAAAAAGGAATAGTGTTTTAAAAAGAAATTATTAAATGATTTTAAAACTAGTTATACAAGAAATAGAATTAATTTCCAAATGTTGCAGTGAACACTTGCAAAAAAACGTATAGCCAGCTGATTTTTTTTTTTTTTTTTTTTTTTTTAATTAATCACGACATGGCCGAAATATTGCTCAAGACTTAGGATATGTTTGCTACATTTAGCAACAGCAATGCAGCTAATTGTTTTTAATTCCATGACAACTTAAAAATTTAAACTCCGAAAAAAATTAAATAATTCTATATTTTTTATTTTTTTAAAAGGTGGAGTCATGGTGAGTAATGACTAATGGATTGGTGAAAGACTCAGAATCATTCATAAAACCAGTAAAACTTTAAAAAACTTTCGTAACATATTTTGTTTAGGTATGAAAATAGTAAATATGTACGGAGTAAGACGCGCCATCTACATGCTGAAGACTGAACTAATTCTCCACCGCATTTCTTTAATCTTGAAAATTATTCCAGTAGTTAAGAATTTTTTTTTATCGTTTTATATTTAATGGATGTTTGAACATTATTCTCAATCTTAATAGGGTATTTTAAAATTCCAGAAAATATCTAATCTTTCTTTCAGAAAGATTCTTTCTTGCAGAAATCAGAATACTGACACTTATAATGTGAAAGAAATATATGAATTTTATAATAAGTATGAATTTTGCAACATGTATTTAAACATATAAAAAATATGAGAAGGTATAAACACACTTAAAATGGGGGATTCAAAATATAACACACACTCTCTCTCTCTCTCTCTATCTAATTTTCTACTTATTTCTCCTTGTACGGGCTCCTTGTAAGAAGGGGGTGCTTCTCCTTGTACGAATGTAACAGTGTGCTTAGCGAAATTCTATGGTGAACACCTTTATTTAAAATATACTAAATTATATTCACTTTAGTGAATATAAGTTAGTATATTAGTTTCTTGAAAGTTGCTGCAGAAGTAAAGGTCATAGAAAATTACACAAAATTTAACATTCTCTTAGACAAATTTTCTAAAATTTTCAATAATTAAATATATCCAAACTCATGGTTGCAACAGCTGTGTGTCTAACTTTAAATCTATATTCCAAAGTTACAAAAATCCCGATGGCGTCTGACCCTTCACATAACCGTTCAATTGATTTAAAAGGTACATTCTATAACTGAAGAAAAACAGATAGGCCACAAATAAATACAATTTTCTATATTACAAAACATATCCAAAACTAGTTCTAAAGTTTATGTCTTATATTTCATGTAAGCTTGAAATGATGTAAATAAAAAGCAAACATCTTAATAACGCTCGTACAAAATGAGAAAACATACACCTTCTGGTTCTCTTAAAGTTTCTGTCTTATATTTCATGTAAGCTTAAAATGATGTAAATAAAAAGCAATCATCTTAATAATGCTCGTACAAAATGAGAAAACATACGCATTCTGGTTCTCCTTAAATGACAATTTTAATGAAACAAATGAATCGGAAATGTGTCCCAATAGCCGCCAATAATGAAACCATTGCATTTTATCTACCATTTTTGGAAATTGAATTAAAAGAAAAAGCTTATTGAATTTTTATGGCCAATAAAGAGAGAGGTTTTCCATGAACAAGTGTCATCAATCACATTTGGAATCGTTTTCCAAAACCTTAACCTCTGAACGCATCACGGTCAATACCATACTAAAGTAACAATGAAACTAACTTTCGAATAAGCGCCATGTTTGGCCACAATGTAAAATTTTAAATTTGACACTAGTTTTTAATTCCATAGATTCTTTTACCACCGAAACCTTTATGGAATAATTTTTAAAAGTTTATAACTTAGTGATTGATAATAATGATAGTTGAAGAGTTAAAATTAAATAGCTACATCACGTAATAAATAATTATTACTTGTTTGATAGAAGTTAAAGTATTAGAAAATTTGCTCTCATGCAAAACTAGTTATTTAAGAAGTTTCTCTTAATTTGATTAATGGATCACTAGAGAAAAATAGATAAGAGAATGTGATGAAATCAAAACTTGTTGAAATTCCGATGACTGTAAAATGTTAATCGTTTATGTGTCCGATTGTCAACTATATTACTTTAAACTGAAAAAAGAAAATTATATATTAAGTGATTTCAAAGTCTTGAGTTTAAAATTTTTGTAATTATAATTTTACGCTAGTAATATTTGAGTCGGTAATCTTTCCAGTTTATGCTATATTTTGCATAATCCTTCAAAATGGTTTTTAGATGGAAAAGTACAAGAAGAAATCTAAACTGTACCATAATAGCTTAGCATGATTTGTAAATATTTAAAATGTTAAATATAATTCAAATTGTTTTAATTATTTAAAAAAAAAATTTTCAAATAGTAATTCATTATTGAATCTAAAGACGGGTTTCTAAAGATATGATGCGTAACCATACCAAAATGAAAGTTGGTCGGAATGTAGATTGTGGGAAGTTAAAAAAAGAGAGAGACTGTCATAGAAAAGTAGACATTTTGTTGAAGGTTCTCTTTACAATATTGAGTAGAGCTAATATAAGCTAAAATATAAGCTTGGTTCCGAATGGTGAAAGTGAAACTTCTTATAAATTAGTTTTAAATTCTCAGTATAAAGTATATTTATAATTTTAAAAAAATATTAAACCCGATTTTAATTACTCTTTAAATATTGCATATACAAGTATATATTAGAAGAAAACAAGAAAAATTTAACCCGATTTAAATTTTCACAATAAATATTTAATATTGCATTAAAGCTATAAATATTGCTTATTGAAAATATTGCATATTGGCATTTAATCTATAAATATTGCATAGTGGAAGAAAATTATCAAATTTAATGTTAATTTAATTAATTTGTCAAACCAAATGTTAAGACGCTCTCCCTTTAATATCTTCAAACTTTTCTTTTATAGGAGCTTATTCAACCACTTTTATACAGTTATACCATCACACTGTAATGTGAAGGAGCTATCGGATTACGAACTAATAACTAAACTTTACAATTAACATAGCTACATTTTCATTGCAATTTTTTCCTAATTTATTTAACTTTTAGTTTTATTGCTCTATATCAACATCAATTCATTAATAAAAATCATCGTTAACGAATGAATGTATTTTTTTTCCCCCTTATGACGGAAACTCTTTTCATTTTGTTGGAAGAAGATATTCCTTGCAGTTTTTGTCATTGATCAGACCATTGTGGCTATCACAAAAAAAAGTATCAACAATGCCAAAATATATACATTTGATATATCTCTTCATCAATCGTGGACACATATGGCCGACAGTCGGAACGTCCAAACAATGCAGCGGTCACTGACCGTCAAAGGATCCTCTCCATTTAGACATATCCAGAAGCCATAAAAACACTAAATCTCACAAAAATCACAGCACCATATATAGGAGAAGACGCCACTTTATCATTGCCCGCAATGGAATGAAACAAAAAAATAAGGAATCCTACAAAGAAAGGGGTGTAGAGATTGGACAGAGCTTTCAAGCTAATAGCTAATCCCTGCCATTATTACAAGGATGATGCATGGAAAGAGGGTGGTTTGGGAATTGAATCCACTGCCAAGCTTCGATTCTGTCCACTGGGACTCCACACAAAGCCAATTTGGCGGTGATAATGTTTCCTTCCTCTATGAAGACCAATTACTGATATTGAAAGCCGTGTTTCTTTTTCTGTTTAGGCCAGGTATCTATTCTATGTTGGGGAGATTTGATATCCTAAGAGTGAGGTCGGTAGTTTATTGCTTTGGTATTTTACAAATGCATTGTTGATATGTCTCTATTATTGATACTGTAAAATAATTCTTAATAAAATTTTAATCATGATGCATGTACGAATTCATTATTTTAACCAGTATTTAAGCTGGAGTACAAAATTTCTTTAGCAAAAAGGCTAAAGTCACATTTTTTTTTAACAAAAACTAAAATGGATATGGGTTTCATTACTTTTGATTTTTAATTTAAAATAATTTTAGAATGAATTCCTTATGAACTGTAAATATAAAACTATTTTATACCAAATATTAACTGGAAAGACACTCTTTAACTTACAACTTGTTTGTTTTTTAGGTTTATGACTAATTTTTGGATAACAGAAATGGTAATTTTGCTAATTCTTTAGTTAAATGTTTTAGCAAAAAAGCTAAATAATGTTTCCTAATTTAGCATATAAGAAAACCCTCCACACAGCTTAATCCCTTATCTAATGCATATTATAACGGTTATCTGTTTTATAATCCTGTATAATTAATGAATCCTGTAGAATTACTATTAGAATTAGTGGAGCCAGAAATTTACAAAACTATTTTTCCTCAAAATATTGAAGCTTTTCACAATTGCATTTCGTCTGATTTCACTCATATAACTGTATTTGAAAGAGTGCAATATATATCCTAAGTATTTGAAGAAACGGATTCATACTACAAAATAATAACAGAATACGAGATGAAAATAAAATTTTGTTTTCTTAAAAATAAAGTAGTTTTTAATTGTTTACTGTTATGTTTGAATACTTTTCCTAATCAATTCACTACTGTCTCTGAAGTACTTTCTTTTCGCTATATTTATAACTTCATAAATCTCAGTGAAAATCTGAGACCTGAGAGATTCAATCTAAGTGTCAAGATGCTTGAAACTGTCCAGAATAATCAAGGAAAGGGCGCAATGATCTTTATAACATCTAATAGATATCCAGAGCACGTCTTCTTATGTCATATGTCGTACATTAATGTCCTTCTCTGTATAATTATCTATGTCTTTGCTCGGAAGGCACCGTTGTACCGTTTGTTTAAAAAGGATCGCGTGATACTATCCCACAGTTGATATACGCATTAATCATGTCGACAAATATTATATTCTATCACAATTGTTTTCAATGTCAGACGTGCTCACGAATATAATCGTTTTTAATGTACAAAGTATGAAACAGTCTGTAGAATATTAGTGTAAATTTTAAGGATGAAATGATGGTGATTTCTTGGAAGCACGACAGAACTTTCAAATGAATGAAAAGAAAAGTCATTGATAAACTGTATATTGTTTAGCTGCCGAGTGGAAAAATCGTTCATTGTACTGTACAGGATAGTCATAATTCAATTGCGCATGTTTAGAGATATCTTTAGAACATATCTTCATAAAGTTTTGTATACATACTCTTTAGATTAAGGAAAAAGTAAGTCTAAGAAAAAAAGATAAGCTTTATTTCAAATCTCCGCCAATAGAGGAAATTATAGCAGTTTAAAGATTTATAAAAAAGTTAACTTTACAGGGTGGCCCTTGTCGGAAAAGTTTTGAAGAGTGATGGTAGTAGAAGTTTTTTTACACAAGTGATACTACGAGTGAGCCAAAAGTTGTGAATGAAGTCTCAATTCAAAAAGAAAACAAAAAAAACAAAGTTTTGAATATCTATTATATAACTGTTATAGTATCATTTGCCACAACTGTAACCATTTCCCTTAATTTTTATACATTTTCTTTTAGCTACTTAAAAAAAAAAAAATTCGAAAATCATTTCCACAAAATTAAAGTTATATAAAGTTTTTATACTTTGAAGTTTTGTAAAAATTTATCTAAAATAATAATAGATTTTGTTAAAAAAAAATTCCATTAATTAAAACGAGTATTTAGATATAATATCAAACCTATGTGCCTATTGTCATTTAATTTTTAACCGTCAATTTGGCCAGTTTAGCGATATTTTTTACAGTAACTATTTTTACAAATCTCGTTAAGTTGGCGAGCCTGGCGACAGTTTTGGCGTCAATTTCTAGTTTTGTATGAGATAATTGACCCCGAACAAACAGAAGGACTTATCCCATATATAAGCTTATCGCAACAGCATAGTTCCAATTTAAAATGATATATTTTTGTAATAGCATACATTTGGATTAAGTTCATTGTTATGTAAGACGAGAACAAATAAAGGCAGTTATAGCTTTCTCTACTAAATATATATATTTATAATTTATAGACAAAACTTAGCTTTTACTTAGCTCATAAACAAAGCGCAATGCCTAACAAATTCTGTAAAATATTTTTCATATCTAATTGATTCTAAATAGTTAAGGAGCCGGCTAAAAAGAGTAATAAACGTTATCTGTATAAGACTTTCACCTTATGACTCACGGTCTAGCTTCTTAGGATTATTTCAAATCATTGTGAAGACTTAGATGTTCCATATAGTTCAGAAGCACTAGGAGATAGTATCTAAACCATAAATAAAATGTTCAGCACATTTTATACTCCAATACAGTTTCAAAACATACAGCTATACTATAATAATTAAATTAAACGCCTTTAACTTTTACAAATGTCTTGTTTTGAATTACTAATGAAATCATTCATCTATAAAATGTTTGCTTTGATCAGCAGCTTGACAGTGGTACATTTTAAACCGAACATAAAGAAATTCCTTATTGAAATTTGTTGTATATGTAATTCTAAAACTACTATTACACTCTTTTCAAAGGAGCAAATCTCTAACGATATTTTTTTTTTAATTTAAAAGTTCCAATAGGCTGTTTTTCTTGTTCCGTGCTCTGACTTTCGATGTGAGTGGGACTGTACACAAAAGAAGCGCTTTGATGCACGGAGTGTGATTTCAAGTGTTCATAATCCTCTGTTTCGACATGGGAATTTCCTTTCATTTCGCTGAGAGCCGTTGTTCAGACGTTATTCACGATTCCTTGCCGGTTCAGGAAAGCCACTGCTCAGGGCGTGGAAAAACTGATTTTCAAAAGAAATGTGCGTACATTTTGTTAAAGATGAAGAGAGGATGCCAGGCGTAACTTTATACTACTTATTTTAAATATTTAACATTTCATTTGATTCAATCGCAGTTTTTCTCTTGTTAATGCTCTTTCTGAAACAAAATGACGTGTTCAACCAATAATTATGCAGCGTTTCTGTAAAAGTTGAAGAGAAAATTATTTTCTTTTTTTTCTCCGGATGACTGAATTGATAAGGGTTATGCATGTTTAACCTGTTAGTTAATTTTTGTAAATATCCAACCTTTTTCTTCAAGCATCTTAAATCAATAATGAGTAAGTGGATTTGTATATGTGTCTGTGGTTCCGGATTAAGTTAATTTATGGTATAATGGTAGGGACAAACATTGTACGCGTATACAGTTCTATGTGAGAAATTTATAAATTTATCGCTAGAATATATTGATAGCCAATATTATTTTACTACTAAAATTTAGTATTTTGCGTTTAAAAAAAATACCAACAATACAAATGTTCTAGTAGAGATTTACATTTTCATAAAAATATATTCAAAAGTTCTAGTTTATAAAGCTTGACACGTTAAAGATACAATTTAAAATTCTTAGTTATACTTTGTGTTTCCATAGTCTTAATATAACTTCTAAAATAAAATTTAAAAAATGACATTTGATAGTTTTTTATTAGTCGTTTTTATTTATATTTTTATTGGGCAATCTGATGGATAAATCGAATGAACACTTGTCAAAAATGTCATATTTTTATAACAAAAAGCTAAGAAATATATCTTCCAAATACTTTAGATATTAATCTTGTACTTCTGTTTAAGTAGGACTTATCTATCGATAGGTCATGATACGATGCATAGGTAAAAGCATAATTCGAGAATTGATGTAATATGTTTTTAAACATTTCGATTAACTCTTCAGCAACAACTACAGATGTGAAATTTTATTTTTATCACATTAACTATTTTATGACATTAATTTTCCATAAATCTATTTTACTACATTACATTAAATTTTCTGAATACAGTAATGTTATTTACAAACCCATGCATTACTTTCTATTTTCTGTTTAAAAAAAGTATATACCATACTCTTGTTACAAAAGGGACACAGCTTTAGAATTCTTTATTTTTTTTAGTTAAAGTGTAAAGAATAAAAGACTACATAGTCTTGAATCTAGAAAAACGGCATAAGTGAGTTTCATCTTGAATTAAACTTATAAATCAACACATGACGTTTAATCGCTTTAAGTATGTAGTCTGTGTTTCTGCAAACACTTTTACTTAAAATGAAGAAATTTTAGCTGTGTTACTTTTGTAGCAAGGGCATGATATGTTTATTAAAAATTCGACATTAAAGTTTCTTCTCAGTTTAGTTTTTGGTTCAGTAAATTCTACAAGAATGAAAAAAGAAAGAAAAAAAAAAAAGAAAAAAAAATAGTGTAGATAAATTTCTCTATTTATGCAATTTATAAGTATTTTTAATTTTTTTTTTTCCTTCTTTTTCTTTTCGATTTTGTGGGTTTGTCGATGGCGGGCAAATCTGCGGACGCCTAATTAACCCCCTTGCCATCATTCAATCGGACTAAAACTTGGCAGATATATTCGATGTCAATGGCTATGCATTCTATCAAATTTTGGGACTGTTACTGTTAGTAAAAGGTCGATTTCATGGACTACTAATAAATCAACGTACCGTCATCCAATAGCGTTAAAATAGCATTTAACCGACCGTTGAAGAAACTATTTCCTGTTGCCAAAATTTTTTTAATAAATAAATAATAAAATTGTTTTAATCAGAATAATTTTAAAATATTTGGATGTGGATGTAAGTGTGATGTTCATTTTTAATAAATAAATTTTGAATCGTAGTTTGTAGAACATTTTGCTGATAGAAATGTTTTTGATATTTAAAATTCGATGCAAACACCAGGTTAGTGAATATAAAAATTGGCAATGCATATAAAGGATTTATATTAAAAACTGTATTTTTATAGGTTATACAATGCACTTTAAAAACTACTGTAGTCTGTTTTACAGTGTACAACCGTGGTCGAAACGACAGGGAAGAGAGATGCAATGGCCAATAGCGGATGTGGGAGGAGTCGGAGCGAGCAAAACTCACTGATAAGTACGATTCATTGTGTAAATAATATACAGACAGATAAAGTTAAGCTTCATTAAGAATCTGATCATGAGCTTCGGATTTCGCTTTCAATGGACATTTCACACCCATCGACTCATTATTATTAAACAAATCTATTGCAGACTTTCTTTGTATAAGATCGATACACTAAATTATGAACAAAAACAGGGACAGAATGATGATTGCAATACTTATAAATGATGTTGATGATCACATTAATTCTTTACTATTGTTACGTATGGTAAATACTGTGCGGATTCAAGGTATGATAAAACATATTATCATATAACACTAATACTTATAATATGCTTAGTGAGAATATATGATCAATTTATTGTCTAAAATCTATCTAAAAGTCAATTTTCTTTACTATAAAATCCGACATTATAATCGAGGATAAAGATTATAATCGAAGGGAAAAGGCTTAAGCTCATTTGTTCACGTTTTCCAGGAGCAGACATAAGCATTAAACTATCGACTAATACTAATATTGTTTTAAACTGCTATCATGAGAACAAAAACATGTAAAACTCCCTACGTTCATGATGTATGTAAATAATATACAACTAAAACTTTCTGGAATTTTTTCAGACTCTGTTGCTGTTTTTCGTAAAGTTTACAGGGTGTCTATAAATTAGTTGGACAATGGAGTTCAAATAGATCGAACTCTTAATAACTAGGCATAACTAACCATTCTTTTTCCACGACTAATTTATGTTCACCATGCCATTCTGTATGCAAAAAAAAATGTTTATTATGCCTAGTTATTATGAGTTACACAGATCTATTTGAACTCCATTGACCAACTAATTTATAGACACCTTGTATATATTTTTAAACCTATTCATGTTCTTCGATAATCGATAATGATCAAATTAGAAACATGTAATTATAATATTTGGAATACGAATCTAACATCCGAAAAATGTGTCATCTTCTCTTCATTTTCTTTTCTTTGTATCGAAAGTAGCATCTTTTGTAGAAAAGCACATTCATTTTGTATCAGTGCAGTGAAATAAATAAAGTGTCAAGAAACGTACATTTTTTTAAATGAATCAAAGTCATGAAAGTGAATCGTTTCATTTTGAAAGTGAATCAACGTCGTGTTTATATTAGCGCCAAAATCGACCAATGAATGTCAATAATTTTATATTTTGATTACATTTTATAATGTAAAATAGTAGGATACATATTTTCAATATTAAACATCTAAATATGTTAAATAAAATGTCATCTATAGTAAAAACTTCTTGTCACAATTTCTTGACATCAGTGGCAATATTTGTCATAATCTCTTGAAATCAATCTCAATCTTTGTCACATGATTTTAGTTTTCACCTTCAACAGTTGTTATGATCTCTCAAAATGCATTATTTCGCATTTGTACTGCCTCACCAACAGTAATAAATAAAACAGAAACTTATAACTTAAAACACCTGTTCTAACTTTCCGGCAACGGCCAGATCGCTCTAAAACGACCTCATCCACCATAAAAGCAACGCCGGAAAGCTGGGAAGTTACTTTTCATGACAAAATTTAACGAGCCATTTCCATAGTCGGTCCCCTTCCTTCTCTCTGAAGCATCAACACACCTTGAAAATAGAGATAAAAAAGAAAGAAAAAGTACAAATAAAAAGGCAATCCTTGAGTCGACACAAGTCTGTCGCATCGCTGGTCAAGGAAGACCGATAAAGCAATGATGTACTGTCTGTTCCACTTCGCTTGACTTCGTGTTTCACTTTCTGGCAGGACAGAATAGTAATTAAACTAATACGTGTCAGAAAATGTATTTCTGGAGGAGGGGTGGAAGAAGATGCTACAAATAAGTTCCACCGGAAATCAGACGACAATCGAGAGTGTTCTTTTCCTTCGGCGAAAAATTGGAATGGTAATAATGGTCGACTTCCGGCTGGGACACGAAATATTACAGATTTTTAATTAACTCGTCTTGGATGAGATTACGTATACTTTGCGGTAATGGGGAATTAAGATATAGTTTTCATGTGATTTTTATCTTTATATTTATTAAGGGGGCCGTGTTTTCTACAGGAAACCGTCAGTTTGTATTCGGAAGTCCAATTATCGAGATGTGTCATTATTCATGAAGGAGACAAACTAGAAAGAAAATAGGGTTTTATGACTTACATGGTATAGCAAAAATATGATAGATGAAATGGCATGTTTAAATTCGCTTTAAACGATTACTATCATTTCTGAGAAGAGGATGAAGAAAAGGTGAATTTTTAATTTTCAATGTTTAAATTTAATCTTTCAAATTCTGAACTAGGATACGTGTTGTTTCGTTTGAAACTACGTTAGATAATTACGCTACACATTTATATTTAAATTTAATATTTAATAATTTACATTTTATGCTTAACAGTTGATAATTTGCGTCTTTCTAATAATTATATATGAAACAAAAACTCTGTTTACATGAGTAATAATCGTAAACATGCTATTGCATGTTTATGACTATTGACTACTGATCATTATACCAGATTTGACAATTGGATGATTTTCTCAAAAATAGTGGGGATGGGCGAAATTTTTATGGTTAAATTTTTATGGTATTAATTGACATTAATTGCTCACACTGAAGTTGAGAGGGAAGCCCCCCCCCCCCCCTCAGTTGAATGCTACATATGTTGACTCCCAAATGCATGATAATCGTACTCATTATATTACACTCAATGTCGCAAAATGTCCTATGTTATTTTCTATTGCAATGATAAGCAGATTCAGTAAAAAAAAATTATTATCTTTTAACTATTGTATGTTAAGGTCATAATTATATGAATGTTCAAATTAAATATAATAGCTCAATGTAAAAGATCTCTGGCAGTAAACTTAACGGGTGCACTGCCGTGCATCTAGATTAAATGCTATACGTTTAATACGACATGATTTAAAATTAACACGAAAATCAAGAAGGAGAAATCAAAGAAAACCAATTAAAAATACTGTATTTTCGTATTCCTGTATGCTAAAATAATGTCTATATTCAATTTTATTTGCAAAATACCATCTTTTTCTTTCTTTTTTTTCTGGAAACGAAATCCAAAAGAAAAGAAGATTCTCCTTGACCGTCCAACCGAAACTCCAAACTAAAGCCGCGATAAAGAAATTACTCACTATAAAATAATGAATAAAAACAATTTTATGGCAGAGTGAACGTATTTCCCGGTATTAGTCCCTTCCCAAATTTTCCCAGGCAAGTTATCGCCGTCGTGATAATACAATTCTTACCAAGATCTCCAAAGAAGGGAAGGAACTGCGCCTATTGCGGGGCGGAAATATGTAGAGCAATGCCGCCGGTAACCTTCGAGTCCTTTCAGGGTCACAAGTCGCGACACTCATGGTAAAATCTTCAGCATCGATGCATTTACAAGTGGTATATCTCTCTTTCTGGATAGATACCTTCCTTAAGACGATAGCTAACCAAGCGGAGGGTGCAGGCCGTTTTTTCCCACACAGCCGCTATCCAGACTCGGGGATCCTTGGGTGACCAAGCTTGATTTGTCCAAGGATGGTCGCGAGAGATGAGGGTGACATGGCATCCTGTGGAGATTCGGTGAAGGAGAACCGATGGAACATATCGAGGTCGATTGGAACACCCACCCCTAAGCGGAGAGCTTCTGCTAAATATGAGTCCTACTATCTTTCCAATGGGTGGACACCTTTAGGTGGCCGGATGTCTTCTAATGAAGTTTTTATTTCGAAGAAATATAGGAAGTGGGTAATGAAGTTTCCATACGAAAACGGCTAATTGGGGCAGGATGTGTTAATTTGGAGGATGTAATCTACTTTTAGTGTCTCGTGAGAAGATATCCCTTTTAGTGGCGGCAGTAGGATTTGACAGGACTAGAATTGCCAATAAGGTGCTGCGTAGTGACATTGAAATTGTTAGGTGCGAAAAGATACTAAAGATTTTGCAATATTGACTAAATGTTAGATTAGCAGCTGAAAAATTAATATCCAGTTGCGTGTGATAGTATTAGTAGCGTGTGATTCTATTTTTGAGTAAATATTTGTGCCTTCGAATCATAAGGTTTTTTGAATAATACACAAGCACTACCACAAATCAAATGGACTTGTATCAGAACAAATGCACTTTTTACCTTTGATACAAGAATTTCTATACGAAATTAATTGAAAAAGCAGAAAATAGAGTTTATTAATTCAATAACTATATTTTTCTGTATACTTACTGACCTAGTTTGAGATTGTAAAGGGTTTGGATGCATTTCGTTGGACGTGACTTAGCAGCGGTGCCGAGCACCCCTAATCAACAGTTAGTACTTGATGTCTCTATAATGTGTAATAAATGAAACTGTTAATATGACTGGTTCATATTTGTTCATATGGCTGTAGGTTACAGGTTTACATGCGCCATTCCAGAAATGCAAAAACTTCAATTTCCCAATTATGTAAAATATTAGAAAATATCTTATGAAAAAAATACTTAAGTTCCTTTTTACCATCGCGCTAAATTATTTATGAGTTTATAATCAACCATAATTTTACGAATAAATATCTTCTAACACATGCAAATTCTCTTGCCGTTTAATTCAACATTGATACTGCATACGCACTACATCTTACGACTAACTTTCCAGATTCAGTATTTCATTCTTTTAAAAACTTGCGAGAAAGCATTCAAGCTAAACGGACTTTAGTGGCGATGTTCCACAAACAAAAACCAAATTGGTGTGTGTAGCGAAGAAGATAAAATTCCTAATTACTTCTCAAGGTGCAAACGTCTGCTGCTCCGTTGCAGCCAAACCACGAGACTCCATTGTTTCAGCAGTGTTTTAAGAGAGAACCATTGCCACTACTACGTTATTCAATTTCTTTTTCTACTGGTGAGCAATCATGACACGTTTGAACCCGTTTAACCCACCTCCAAAAAAGCAATTGCCGTTTCACAATCGCCTCCATTCTCTTGATCCGATTGGGGTTCCCTGTCTGGACACACTCGATCTCTCCCTCTCCCTTTCTGGTGGCCGCCGCAGACCTTGGATTCTTTTTTTCTTCCATTTTCCATTCCATTATTACATCTCTTATCTTCTTCTTGTAGACAGGAGAAGGGGGTTTGTTCGATGAGAAACAGAGATTCTATAATTGAAGATGTGAGTCAGTTTTTCTTTCTTCTTTCACTTTCGTTTTCGACGACTGTGGGAGTTGTCGGTGCGTTCTTCGATTTCTTGGAAATCTTCTCCTGTTGTGCTCAGATTGCTGCGTTCTTCTTTCGATGGGAAAGGAGTTGATTGTCGCTTCATTATAACTTGTAGATTCAAGAACAGACGGGATGGTTCATGCCGAGATATAAATCGCTGCTGATGTAACACCGATGAATTAACGCTTTTATTTTATCGAAACCGATTTGGAATCACACTAGTTTACATTTTATTTACTTTGGAGCCTAACACATACTTCAGTCTTTTTTCCTAATTACTGATTTTTGATGATTGCAATGGTTTTTTTTTTTTTTTTTTTTTTTTTTTTTTTTTTCTTATCACAAAGAAGTAACGCTAAATAATGGCTAGAAGTAAATGCAGGATGTTCTTTATAAAAAATTCGTAAATTACCTTACACGTTTTCAATACTTCAATAATTTATACAAACAATAACTTTCAAAATAATATTTTTTTTTGCGGGGGGGGGGGGGGGGGTGCACATCAAAAATTGTCCAATCATACGTTGTAAAAAAAAAAATAATAATTTTCGTTTTTGAACACTACCATATCCCAGGTAGAACAGCAGTATTGGTCAATATCGGAAACAGGGGTTTTGGAAGATTGGCTTAATCATGACCGAAACTCGAACATCATTCCAAAATACACGATTTTTTTTTACTTAAACATATCAAAAACATCATAAAACATATCTTTTAACACTCCGTGTTTTCTTATAAAATATATTTCAATTTTAAAACTGTGCATCAACATTTCAGAACTATCGGTATGTTTTATCTAGCATTGGGCGAGATTGGCCAAGACCAGTAACAACGGTCAGTTAACAATGGTCCACATCGAGATTGACCAATATCAAGCGATATTGACCAGCGTATTTGTGCTACTGGGCAGGGGCGTACTGGCCATAGGTTTCTCCGGTGCAATCACCGGACCGGTCAGTGTTTGTAAATAATGGGCTGGTCCGGTATGGAATTTATTGTTTATTTAATTTTTCATTTTTTTCCTCAATATAAGTAGTTGCTTTCCTTAAAGTTTACTTTAAAAGCCCAATGCATTGAAATCCCAATCACTTTCGTCAGCCTCCGTCTCTCACTGTCTTTCGTTTGATAGGTGTGATAAGGGATTCTAAATAAATACACTGGTCAATACGCTGGTCAATATCGCTTGATATTGGTCAATCTCGATGTGGACCATTGTTAACTGACCGTTGTTACTGGTCTTGGCCAATCTCGCCCAGTGCTAGATAAAACATACCGATAGTTCTGAAATGTTGATGCACAGTTTTAAAATTGAAATATATTTTATAAGAAAACACGGAGTGTTAAAAGATATGTTTTATGATGTTTTTGATATGTTTAAGTAAAAAAAAATCGTGTATTTTGGAATGATGTTCGAGTTTCGGTCATGATTAAGCCAATCTTCCAAAACCCCTGTTTCCGATATTGACCAATACTGCTGTGCTACCTGGGATATGGTAGTGTTCAAAAACGAAAATTATTCTCTTTTTTTTTACAACGTATGATTGGACAATTTTTGATTGACAATTTTTTATGTGTAATCATACTTATTTTAAAATTTCTGACTAAATATATGTTATCATTTCGGATATCAGTTTTAAATAAACATACTATATTTATAGTTTATGTATAGTTTTTATAGTTATACCTGGATAATTTGCTATTTACATTTCTTTTTTTAGTTTTTGCAAAAAAATATCAATGGTTATGGAAACCAAGTGTACTCAATACATAGTAGAGACTGAAAATTTAAATTAATTAAACTAATTATTAGAACAGTTTAATTTTTCAATTAAAAAATAAAACTATTTAATTATAGAAATATCATTTCGGATGTCCTCACAGAAATAAAAATTTATTATTTAAAATTATTAAAATCTAATTATTAAAAATCAAAGCTTAAATAATAAAATACATTATTAAAAATAAATGTTGAAATGGTAAAATACATTAATTATGAAAACTATTTAATTATAAAAATTAATTATTTAATTAATCCTTGGAGTTATTTGAATACTAAAAATAATTATTAAAATTGATTAATGGTTCTATTACAAACTTGGGCCGCCATAAATCTCAAATACCCCTGGCCGATTATATGTCCCTGTACGCCCCTGCTACTGGGGACGTTTCGAATATATACTGTTTACGAATTACAAAATACTTGGCATTAATAAATTGAAATTGCTATTCATCTATCTATAAGAATCATAGAAAACGTAAATGGTGCAACGGGGAAGGTAATGTTCTGAAAAATGTTTCACAAATAAACAATAAAACACATTGGAAGAACTTGATCAGCATAAGAAACATGGAAAAGTTATACTGACGAAAGATGACTAAAATGATTCCCAAGCTTTATACATATAAAGTTCCTAGATAAATATGAATGTATGTTATTAAACGTATTCTAAATAAATAAAGAAAAGTTAAAGAAAACAGTTTTGATGTTAATTTCCTACCACTTTCTTTCTGTTTTTAGATTAGTAATATTTGTAAGTAGAAGGAGAGGAAAAAAATACCAATTTCTTGCTAACAGTTTTGGCATCATGTATTAACTAATAAATAATTATTTATTAGTTAAAACATTTCGGAAAAATAAAACGCCTTGTTGCCATGTATTTATTAGATAAACGTAAGTGCAATATTATTGTAATTTTCCCCATTGTTTCTATTGAACTCCAATCGAAACTTATAACATGATATCAGAATAAATTTTAATTTAATTGTTTCTCTAAGAATTTGAGTCTGTCACTTTTTTCTTTCATTCAATCGTAGTATCTGTTAATAGCAAGTACTAAACCTAAAAAAATAAAATTTAACAAAATACTTTAATTTTAAAATAATGAGCTACTTTAAAGACGTCTTCGAAAATAATTTTATTGAATTTGACATGCCACTTTTGTAAATGTCCTTTCTTACTTTTTAAACTACACGCAAATGCATTCATGCGTTTAACATCAGTTCTCTAAAAAAAACATTAAAAAAAAAGCTTTTCAAAAGTTTAAGAACATTAAAAAAATAATAATAATAATAGATATTTTGTTTCTATTTTTTAATCTATCGTCGACTATTACCTTAACAAAATAAGAATGTACTTTAATAGACCATTTTATGGCGTTGATATTTTTATGTTTAGTGTCCTTTCAATTTACGTTAATTCCTTCCATTTCAAATAAATCCCGCATCATTCTGTGCTAGAGATGGGAAGAAAGCATGCGGTGGAAAGAGTCGCCGTTGTCAAGGAAATACGCTCACTGCTTAAGATTTCCTGTTGCCACCTTAATCACCGTAATAGTCTGTTCCAAATCGCGAAATATCTTCTCTTCCATGTCGATTTTACGCACATTTGAGGGATGCTTTCTATCTATCTATTTTTTTTTTTACCTATTAACACAGTTTTCTTTTTAATTTATCGTTTGTTTTAGGTTGTGTTTTATTTCAATGGGTGAAGAGATTACTCATATCTTTCTCTTTTGTGAGGCAAGGACAATAAGATTTTATTAATTTAAAATTTTTAAATTTTGAGGCAGAGCTAATTGCATCATAAAAGGTTATTACAAATGTTATTAAAGAACAATATGCTTTTATTAATTAAAAATATTTTAATTTTGAGACAGAGTTAGTTGCATTATCAAAGGTTACCACAGTCTTTCTACACTTCATGTATTAACTTAAAAGCATTTATTTTTTAACGTTCATTTCTGAAATTTAAATGAGAATTCTTAATTTATGTTTTTACACAATTGCAGCAAAAGCAAACATCAATATACAATATTCATATTCTATCAATACGCGATATGTCATATTTTATCTATAAGCAATATGTCATAAATATGTAAAATTACATACATAAGCTTGTGATTATTTCCAATTGTAATCCAGTTTAGGGGCATTTTCTAATGAGACTGAAAGTTTGTGTTTCAAATTAGAAATGACTGATATGCAAGCAATTTAAATTTAAGCAATATTTTGAACAATACTAAAAATTGAATTCCAACTGGAGACAGTTAAAAAAACTAAGTATCATAAAAAAAAATTAAAATTCTATCAATATACAATATGACATATTCTAATTTGACACAGTAATGCCACATTTTCTTGTAGAGACAAACCTTAAAATTTCATAACAACTTAAAACATGGCTCACCTAACAATTTTTATTCAAAATATTCATGGAAACACTTCCAATTTTGTACTTTTTCGAACCATGCCTTGAAGTATACTGCACCAGAAGTTCAACTCGTGTTTTATTGTAAAATACGCATTTTTTAGCTATCCTACTGATCCTTTTTCACAAATACAAGGTAAGAGTATGCTATTCTATCAAAAAATTCATAATAGACTTCTCGGAGAGAAATGCCTTAACTGCGCCTCCCATTCACTCTTTTTTCAGATTTTCACTCAATTGAACCCGACGTCAAACATTATATTTTTACTCTTCTCGCTTCACACTCTATTTTTTTCAGGAGTGTCTCACCTCCACTATAAAAAGTTACCCCTGCTGTTCAACTTGACATTTGAAATACCCAGTCTTGGCCACTGCTATTCTTAACTATTACGAGGGGTGTCTAGGTATTCTTAAGGGATTCAAGAATTCTTTGTCTCATTCTTTCTGCTCTTGAAATCAATAGATCAGAGGTTTTTATTTAAAATTTTCGCTGAATTTTTTTTATGATAATGGTTTTTTCAATAGCCTCTTCTATTTCATTGTGTGTTTTAATAAAAATATCGTCTATTTGATATCGTGTATTGTAATTTAAATTTTAGTGTGTTATAATCTAAAATACCGTGTGTTATAATTTAAAATATCGTGTATTATATTCTATAATATCATGTATTATAATATGAAATATAGTGTGTTGTAATCTAAATTGCGTGATATAATTGTATGATAGCTTGATAATCGTGCGTTACAATCTAATTATTTAAAATGTTATCAAGTTTCTAAGAAAATATTTTTTTATCACCTGTAATAATCCAAAATATTTTCAAGTTTGTTAAAGCCAAATAATTTCAGCTTCTTTTTGTGCGTTTCATCCAAAAACTCTTAGAGTATAAAAGCATTAAATCGCACATAAAAAAATATTGATTCATTACTCAACATAAAATATGAAAGGTATCTTTGAGCGAATTTCTTTGTGCCATAATAAGTTGATAGCACACGGAAAGCTAATGTGTATAAAACCAGACTTCTTAATTCCCTGATGTATCATTGAATCACAATTTATCGTAATTTAATGTTAATATCATACAATATTAACACTAAATTTAACTTCGAGATAAAAGTACCGGTTATGCTTACTAATATAACACATTTATAACACTCAGATACAAGTCAAGCATACAATAAATAAACTCAATGCTCATCAACTCAAACATTAAAATCATTCGAAGCAATTTAAATATTCTAAATACGTACGTGAGTTATTTGAACATGCACTATCTGATTTTGTGACAAATCTTTTATCGATGTTACCATGCATGCATCTTCACCGAAGACCACGGATGCATCCTAATTCGAGAACAGCAAAAAGATTTCTCTGGTTCCTTATAACACACATGCAAAAGCAAACCAACGACTTCAAAGAAATTAAATTGTATTTTTGTTTGACTAGCCTAATCCATTTTGTAGTTTTACATATCTTCATCCTTTGATAAGTCGATGAACGACAGAAGAATATTAAGTTTCTTAAAGATGGATGGTAAAAGGTAGTATGGTTAACTTGTTATATGGATTGGCGGGATAGAGTCATATAGCTTAAAGAGTGGTTTATTCTTACAAACGAATTTGAACCAACTGTATCTGTTGATGGGTTTAAATTCGTTTGTTTACACAATTATGCACCATTTTTGGTAATCCTTGACTATAAATTTTTCTATACGTTCCTTTTTACTTTACATTCTATTTCAAATGCAAAGTTTTTAATTATTCTACAAACATTTCTCATGACATTTTATTCTACAACAGATCTAAGTCTAGTTTAAGTATATATATATATATATATATATATATATATATATTTTAGTTCTCTGGAACTTTGCTAAATACTGAATGATCTATTTTCTGTACCGATATGTTAGAGGAGACTAGGTAAACTGTACAATTTTCCTGAGATGTTTTAGAACATTTGTTAAGTTGTAGATATTTTATTACACACTAAAAACATAAAATTCGAATCGATTGTATTTATGGGTTAAGAAGTAAAGTATATTTCAAAAGTTTAAATCATCCACACAAAAAAATGCTTCAATACGCTTCGTAAGTTTTTATAACACACAATATTTGCCCCTTCAAACGTATATGAAACCACCCAATTTATTACACTATCTTAAAAAATAAAAATTGACGTTTAAAATTAAATTAAATATCTGGGTAAAGACGAATTATTAATATATAAATATAGAAATTTCTTTTATTTACAACTTTATCTATGTGTTTCAAGAACACAAAACAGACGCTCTAATTTATTTAAGAACCCAGCCACTGCGAAGTAATTTTCATGGGCTCAAACTAAACTATCTCTATAAGATAGATGCGCCATATTTGTAAAAAAAGTATGAAAAATTAAAATAATCAGTTCTTTTTAATTTTTACAATTTAAAAGCTTTTTGATTGAAAAATATATTTTACTTAATTGACAATTTTTACTTATGACGATATCCTACATTTGATTTAGCCTTATTGGGAACAGGTTAGACATAATAAGGCCAATTTGAATCATGTGAGCGTTGGATTTTATATAAACTGAAACGATTAAAAATTACAGTGGGGATTTTTTCGGGTAGTCTAATATTCACTTCATTTTCCGATATTGGAGTGGATTGACTTCAGAGGCTCCAGAATTCAAATCTTAGATTGACCTGATTTGGGACAGTTTTACCTTATAAAGCTTTATCCTAACTTCTTCATGCCGACCAAACGGTATAGTGGTTAGCGTGATGGCTTCTAGACCGCGAGGTTGCGGGTTCGAGTCCCGTGTAGGCATGGGTGTTTGTAAATGTATGTTGGTTTGTTAAATGACGAAATGTTTCGGCGCATTATAGCCCTCGTGTTGCTGACGGCGCCAGATAATCTGAATACAACCAACCAACCTAACTTCTTCAGAAGATTAATTCCACGCTTTTGAAAGCATAAATTTTAACTTAATCACCTTTTAAACAATGAGTTGAAATATTTATTTATTATTTGATTTATTTTGTTCTATGAACCCGAAGTTTATCATATTTTAACCCATCCACAAGTACATGCCATTATTAATATACGTACATTATATATGTAATCTTTACTCACACCGTGTTTTTTTTACCCATTAGTATTAAGGCTTAAACTTAAAAAGTTTTTAAAAAGAATTTTGAAACACCTATGAATGATCTATGAATGAACTTAACGCGATTGACAATAGTGATCCGTTTTCGATAAAATTATATGCAACACGCGCCACACACTGTGCTAAACAAGCGTAACTCCTCCATTGACGACACACGCCAATTCGAAACGTTTACTGTCGAACTCCGAGTAATAAAATGGTTTTCCAATAAGATGCAGGACGCAGTATGAATTTTCTTCTGCCATAATTCCGCCGCAAGCTTTGCATCCAAGAGCACGTAGGAGGCATAAAATTGAGGTCTATGGGTCTGCCCAATATTTTGTCATTCAGCGCGGATGACTGTGGCGGGGATAATTTTCGTTTCAGCGTAACTTGCCTAGACGAGAACATGACGGCCAAATGGTCTGCACCAGTGGTAATTGGAAGTTTCAGGTGGATCAAAGACCTCCACAAGCAAATTAAAGTGGCCGACAATCGGGCATTGGTCCGAAGGGATGACGGAGAAATTTGAATTTATAGTCTTCGAGGATATCAGGAAGTCGTTTTGTTTGTGGCGGTGTAACTTTTGCGTTAGAGAAAAATAAGGAATATGGTACTTCTTTATTACGAAGGTAACTTTAAAATATGAGCTTTCAATTGCTATCGCACGATAAAGTATATTACACCTATTGACAGACATATTTGCTTATTTTTAATTGGTTTCGGGAGAATGGTGTTGCACTGATACTTCAAATTTTACTTTGATAACAGTATATCTTCAAAAATATGTAACAGTATTAAAAACATTTTGTAAAATGCAAACAATTTTAAACTTTTCCTAGCTTTTGGTTGATATTTTAAAATTTATATATTATTTAAATAAACATTCGACGATATAATATCAAAACAGAAATTTATCAGCTTTCTAAGTATTCTTAAAATATAAAAGATATCTAATCGATGTATATAACTATTAATTATCATAAATTAGAAAATAAAATAAAAAACGTTTTTATTCTATTCCAGCTTTTTAACGAATTTTCTAAAATCCTGTAATATATTGGAATTAATTAAGAAGTATAACACCGCTTTTTCTTAAAATATGTTTGTTATAGCTTGAGAGTTGTCTATGTTGAGTAATATACACATAGACACTCCCTATATAATCATCACATCGTATATTGATAGCAAAAGTGTATTTCTGATATCTGATCGATCTCATGAACCATATTTAACATTTTTAAGGCATTAGGGAAGAACGAAATAAAGCTGTGTTCATAAGAGAGATAGTTATACAATCCAGAGTTATTGAAGGTGTTTTAGATATAAAGGATGGTAGATACAAATTTGATTTTCAAGCGAATTTAAATGCGTATATACCAAATAAAACCACTACTATTCTCAGCTATGAAGGTGCAGCTTTTGTTTATAGAGTATTTTGTACATTTAGACTGTATTTCTAACAGATGATAATTATAAAATTCCAAAAAAAAGGTGGAACCCTAACCGTTCAACTAACACCGATTGATTTAGTTGAAATTATTCAAACATAATGTAACCAGAATCAGTCCATTCTCATCACGCAATCATGAAAACTGATTACATGCAGATGGATGAATCCAACTCTTATTTCAAAGCAGGTGCGATAAGACTGAATACAAAATCAATACACACAGCCCATGCTATTACTTAACATCGACATAAATGGCCCAAAGTGAGTGGGCAGTGGGATCGTGGGAAAACGAGACAGAATTCGGAATCGAAAAGGTTGAAATGTCTATGTAGTTAAATCTTTTTTAGATTTGCACGCGCGGTTTAGATTGCACTCTGGATATTGTGCTCGCAGTTTTAGTAAGCGACGCCAAGTGTGACCTGTTGATTTTAGGGCTGATTTACGAAGTGTCACGTCATTTTGATCACTCTCTCTGGTCAGAAAGGGCGTGTGATGCTGTAAATGGGATTTTTTTACACACCTGCTTGACGAAACTGAATGGATGTCGGTAGCATGTCGAGGAAGAATTTAAGTGGTGAATAAACGAAAGTAAATTTGCTGCGTGTAGGTATTTTGCATTTGAGGCGTGTGTGTTTTGCAATATATATATATATATATATATATATATATATATATATATATATATATATATATATATATATATATATATATATATATATATATATATATATATATATATTTTTCAGTGATATATATGACGAAATACATAAAAATCATATTAAATATTGTTGAGATTAAGATTCTTCAAAAAGAAAATGTCATTGCTTAAATAAATTCTTTTTGAATAATAATGGGAAAATAAAACACCTTATGATAACGCCAAATTGCTATCGTTAAAAGTAAACTTACAAATATCGTTCAAAATATGCTTACAGTATTTTAATGCTTACATATACGTTCTCTCGTTTCTTAGATATTCCAAATATCTTATGAAATTTTTCGATCAATTTACCAGTTATTATCCCGATTCTTCCTAAAGAGGTATAATACATATTAAACCATTGATTTAAAAAAAAATTGACGAAAACTTCAAATAATTTTATTGTTTAGAAATATATTTTAATAAACAATTGAATATAAATTTGGTTAACTATTATCTATATTTATGAATTATCACTTATTTTGCTCTACTAATTCTTTTTACGTATTTGTAAATCGTTGAATTTCATAAAAAAAATTGCTATACAATTATTTCTAACATTGATAAAAAAAAACTCTAATATTAAAAATTTCATTATTTCAGTATTCATAAATGTATTCAATTTTCTACATCAGCATACAATCAATGCATTAAAACAGGAGGGTGTACCTTTTAATCGTAGTTAAATTACACCATTACATCGATTAAAATTAAATGAACTTTCCTTTTATTTAATTTTATTGTATGATTTATAACTAACACAGAAGAAATAATTTTCTAGGATGTTATATATTAGTTTCTTCTGCCTCTCCCCTCAACTATTAATATTTCTTTCATTCTGTCCGAACTGGTTCATCAACATAAAATTAATATTGATCTTCAACATTGCCGTAATTAAAACTAAAACTATATTTTGCAAGAATTTAAAAATTGAATATTCTGAAACTTTTGATTCTAATAGATATTTTCGCTTCCTTCCGGATACAGCTGATTTCGGATCATAACTACCTAGAGCCAAATCAAGTTTCAAAAAAGCATTAAAAAAATCAGGGATGGGTGCTATCTTAATCGACTCATCTACCCCCTACTAGCAAGAGAAGAAAATCAAGACATTAAGACTCCCAACCAGGATTCAAGACGACAATAGAACACCGCTGCATGCCAATACGCACTCTTTATCCACCACTACTAGAAAGGAGTCCGCGTGAAGTAAAAGAATGACGCCAAATTGCGCCAATAATGCCACAAGATTCAGGTATCTCCGCATTTGATGCCTATCTGTCTGAGGGAAAGATAAATGCCAATCTAAATAGACAGATGCGTTGCTGAAGGTGGCAGCTGCGTCAGAGGGTAATGCAGATGGAGAATTTCTGGTTTCTTTTCAATAATCTATCATAGAGAATTGATAGTTAACGGGCGTTTTCTTTATAGTTCGATCTTCTTATTCCTGGGGTTTCTTCAGTTTTATGGAGAAAAAGAGTAGCAGCTGATGCGAAGGACTGATTTGTTTGCTGCGTCGACAACGAACGCGTGCTGTTTAATTTAATTCCGTAGTCTAATTCCTATCCTCAAGGATAGTGGGTAGGTTTAACAGCAGAGGCCAAACCAGGTTTTGAATATTGAAGGATAGAGATATAACCTGAATAAAGAAAGGAGGGGATATTGTAATCGAATTGATATTGGGATTTTTTGTGTGCATTTGGAGGTTTATTTAAGTTAGATTGCGTAATAGTTTTTTTTTTTTTTTTTTTTTTTTTTAAATAGTGCACTTCTAAAGTGAAATGGGAAAAGTATTTATTTGCTTACAGGGTTTAAACATTACAATTTGTCATGAAAAAACTAATATTGAATTTTATATTGTAATTAAAAAGAAAAAAAATCTGTGAATGTAATATCTGTAATGTATGTAATCTGTAATTAAAAAAAAAATTATATTATCCAGAAATACTATATAAATTTCATCTGAAATTTATTAACTACATGAGTGATAAATTAGCACTGAATTTAAATTTCGATAACATATTCAATTTGCCATAATGAAAATTAATGTTTAAATTTGCTGATTTTTTTTTTTTTTTTTTTTTTTTTTTTTAATTTATAATTATCAATCAATTTAGATTAGATATTTAGATTCCATGATCTATTCTTTATACTATATTCCACAATTACCGCCAGAAATAAGTACTTTCAAGTGTTAATCAAATAAGAATAAAAATGCCACTAATTATAAACAGAAATTAATTACAGAATAAGTTAGAGCTAAAAATCCATATTTCGTTTTTTTTTTATGAATTTTTTATGCTAAATTTCTTTTCATTCGAAAACAACGTATTTTTTATTAAACTTTTATAATAATAAGGAAACGATGTTCTATAAAAAAAATATGTATGGGGAAAAATTAAATCAATGAAATACATCCTGATCCTCTGCAATGCATTTTTTTAATAAAACCAAAGTCCTCACCTAATAACATATTTGAAAAGGTAATAGAGAAAGTTTTTATAATTGATGTAGAAAATAATTTAAATAATTTTTTTTTTTTTTTTTACAATTTATACCGCGGCTATACTATTTACAATGCTATCTTCATATCACGCAATTTATCATTATGCTACGCTGTTGACATTTGTTTTTAAGTACAAAGTTGACTAAAAGTATTTTGAATTTGACTATTTAAAAAATGTCTATTTAAAACGATTTATGTTCATAAGAAAAAAGAAGCTTACAATTCCGAAAAGTAGAGCCACGAGAGTAATAAATTTTCCTGATCCCTCAACTCATTTTACCCACAATCCGTTCCTTATAATTAAAAATAAATAAACTTAATACTTATGTTAAACAAAACTAGCAAATTATTCATATAAAAAAAAACAAAAAAAAACGCGATACACATCCCAGTCACACGAACGAAAATACTTTCTCTCCCAGTCCTTAAAAACCCTCTAGGCATCCCGGCAGTCCCAAATAAGGTAATTATCGCTAAGTGACGCCTAATAACCTCAGCAGAACAGATCTCACGACTCTCTCTTGACCCGTCCATCGGCCAGTAAACACTATCAAAAGGAACTCTCAACAAAAAGAGAAAGAGTTTG